>JAHRHZ010000031.1:4362253-4431487 GCA_024137785.1 Ginglymostoma cirratum
TGTATGGAATTTCCATACATTCAGGTTGCTAGTATTAAACTGATTACAATAACATAAGTAAGCAACTTATTCTACCAGCCATGAATGCTGACAAGTTTGTCTGTCTAACATTATTTATTTGGCCTCTGTGCGTGCAAAGATAATTTCATATTAATCACTACAGTTAAAACTGTCTGCAAAACAGCCATTCTTGGTTAAATGGCATAACTCATTCCAACATTAGAATTAACCCTGAGTTCAATTTAACATGTTTTAGTTCGGCATCTTTGTTTGAAATCTTAAGTAGGGCTGGAATGTTCAGTCTTTATAACTGCAGGAAGATACTAGTCTTGTGCTTCTGTGTTAATAACAGAAGGGTCAATGACCTTTTTGCTACAGAGTAAGCTCATGATCAGTCAAAGCTGAATCTGCCTGTGCAGCAAGCTATTTCCATCTCTCAAGTGACATGTGGGTTGTGTCTCTTTCTCTGATGGAGTGGTTATAGTACAAAGATAATCATCGTTCATTCCTAATTCATTACAGTTTCTTTTTAACTGTTATTACATTATTCTTATACTTTTAGAGCCTTAGTTACAATTTAAATTTACAATGCAACTTACTAAACTTCTCCCTGAACTGAATTGAGTTCTTCCAATTCCTTAGGGAAAACTCATGTTCAGCCATTTCCAAATTATTGTCGCATTTTTGTCTCTTCAAGTCTGAAGGGTGTAAACTCGAGCTCATCTGAGCAAAATCGTTTGAAATATTTATTTTAAGTTGTTTTAACTATCCACTATCAGATCTGATCTAACTACTGTAACTGTTAAAGGGTTTTATTCTGCTCTGTACAAAACTGGCACTCTAGAATTATTATGCAAACCAAAGATAGTGATCACATTATTTTCTTCACTACCCGCCATCTCTTAAAAGACTGCTTCCTTGTAGGCTATAGCAATGAACACGTGAATGTTGTAGACTTCTTCATTATTAAGACTGTGACTATCCATTCAGCCATCTCCACAAGGCCCAAGAAGCCAAGATACCCAAAGTTTCCTCCTGTGCCAGCTCTGATTCTGTGGAATTTAAACAAAAAATCTCTCCTACCCCTTTCCATGCCGTCTCCAAGAGCATCCTGCCCAGTGCTGACTGATCTTCAGGCACTGTCCTCCAACCTTTCAAACCTTATCATCACTCACCCCCACAAGTCAACCCGTGTCTCCCATGTTCCTGTATATTCATGCCTCATCTCAAACCCCTCAATTCTCTCCACAGTCCTTGAAATATTTGTTGCCTACTGAATCCAAGCCCAAAGGCTGGATTTTCCCTGATATTTTGGGGGTGGACTAGAAGGTGGGCAGATAGCCTGCATACTCAGAGCCCAATTAATCCATTTAAGTGGTTAACTTAGGTCACTTGTGCAGCATTTTGCCAGTGCTTGGCAGAATATTTGGCCCAAGGACAGACCACTAAGTACACTCTGGTGACATTCTAGAAGGTATTTGGGACTTTGGGGTGCTCTTTGAGCCTGAACAGGGGTCTGCACTTCAATAGCCATCACTACCGCAATACTACTGGTTCACTCAATTGCCTCTCACCAGCCTGACTGACCGTGGCAGCTGAGAACCCACTTGCCTTTATTTGAGAATTTACATCTATTGATGCATCCTTTTCTTCCAGCTGCAGCCTCTTCATCATTGGCCATAGGCTCTTAGGGGTGGGTGACTCTCTTCAATTGAGTCGGTAGCCCAAATGTAACAACTTCTTCATAGGTTGCCGCTGACATGAAAGGTCCCATGGAGTAAAGGGAATTACACATTTAGTCTTAATTACTGAGCATGTGTAAAAGGGAGAAAGATAAAATAAGTTGAGATCTTACTTAGGGAGCTTTGTCATGGTGATGCCTGACACTGCATCTATTAGTCTCCAAGTAATATGCCCTCGCTCACTATTCTCTGCACAAAGTTTCTTTATTCATTAACAGGATGAGGGTGTCGCTGCTAGGCAGCATTTATTGTCCATCCATAATTGCCCAGAGGGCAGTTAAGAGTCAACTACATTGCTGTGGGTCTGGAGTCACACTTAGGCCAGATCAGGTAAGGATGGCAGATTTCCTTCCCTAACGGGCATTAGTGAACCAGATGGGTTTTCCCAACAATCATCAATGGGTTCATGGTCATCATTAGATCCTTAATTCCTGATATTTTATTGGATTCAAATTCTACCATCTGCCATGGTGGGATTTGACCCAGGACATTATCTGGGTCTCTGGATTAATAGTCCAGTGATCATACCACTAGGCCATTAATTCCCCTTCAATAAAGCCAGTTCATGTTCATTCGACTAAGTGTGGAACTCATCAAATTACAGTTCCCTCTGACTGCTGAAAGAGGTGTATTATCAAATTCAGGCTGGAAGAGATGTTCTTGAAGCTCTAGACAAAGCCCCGTGAGAGTGGGTGCTGAATTTCTTCATGCTTTTTAAATTTGACCACAGACGTTCAAGCAAGCTTCCCAATGGACAAATCATTTCATTTTGCGAACACATCATTATTCCACCGTGACCTGCCTCATTGAATGCTCACCTGAGACCTCTGCAGTGGAGTCCTTGCCTTCCATTGAGCTGTTTTCTGTATTGTTCTTGTGTCCTGTCCTGTTTTCAGCATGTTATGATTAGTGTCCAATGCAACGTGGGTGTCACTTGCTAGACCAACAATTATTAATCATCTGTAATTGCCCAGGGGATTGCTGTGGGTCTGGAGTCACATATTGGCCAGATTAAGCAAAGATGGCAGATTTTCTTCCCTAAAAGACATTATTGGGTTCTTATAACAATGGACAGTGTTTACCATTCTACACTGTTTCCAAGGCCAGAATCACTTCCTCTAAAAGTGCCCATAGCTTTCGCCTTGTTCTAGTCACAACATATCCAATTCCTCTTTAAGATCTGTTAGTAAGTTGCAGTTTTGGCCCCTCTGCTAAAGCATGCTACGCACAAGGAATGTGTTTCATGTAGGTATCATGAAAATGTGCAAGCAACATAAACTTAACATGTTGTTTGTGCTACATTGAACAAAGGCAGGCTAATTATACATCATAACCCCCATGCTATTTTTGGACTGTTTCTGATTTAGCTTTCAGATGATGACTGTAACTTTATCTCTACACCATACCTCAATCTCTTCACTCCCCTTATTCTTAGAAAATCTTTGGCCTTCATCAAGAATCTGTTCCCTAGCCTGTACTTCCAAAGTGAGCCCCAGTTATTGTCTCAAGTTGAACAAAAGCTTTTGCAACTTAACATCTTATTTGATCCAGAGCTGCACTCCCAAATCCTGATCCTCTCCTTCACTAAAATATCTACTTTCATCTCTAAAAATCATTAGCCTCTGACTTGGCTCAACCATCATCTACTGAAACCCTCATTAAATCATAGAATCATTCATGACAGGAGGTGTCTGTTCAGAATACTATGCCTCCAATGACTACTTGAAAGGTATACTTACAAGTTCTTGTAGTAGAAAGGTTTGTAAGGTTTAATGTTTGAGACAATGTAACTATTATTTCCCATGATGAGAGGAAAGAGTACGCTTCAATGAGAGATGAGAGTGAGGGATCACAATATCAGCACAGTTAGTCCTATTCATTAGTAGATAATAAACAAGTTATTGTTTGAACAGTCCAAATTCTCAATGATCAATCTGAAACTAAACTGAATAAGATGCAACAATCTGTTGTTTAATTTGCTAGATTTACAACTGACATTTTCACAATAATGCAAATTTGCACTGAATTGTTTGAATATTACCAGACGTCTAGCTTTTCTGTTGCTTGTCAAAACACAGTTTAACCAATTTTCTTTTTGGAAGTTAATTAGTTGAATTAGGTAAGATGATAAAGCAAAACTTGTACACTAAATGGACTATTTAATTTAACAGATAGTAAAATTGCACTGATCAATATTGATCTCTCAACCAATAGCCCATCAAAACAGTTTATATCATCTTTACGACATTGCTATTTGTGAAAGTTTACATTGTGCAAATTGGTTGCTTTATTTTACATGTTACAATAAGGACTACACATCTAAGGTATTCCATTAGCTGTAAAGTTGTTATAATAGTGGTAACTGTGCTACCAAAATTGAACTTCCATCATCTGATTGTTATCCCTGAGATCTTTGAATGGACAAATAAAGGTTTTAAAAAAGAATCTATACTGTCCCAAAATAATGACTGTGATCACCTTGCCAGAAGTCAAATGTGGAATAAATGAAACCACTTGCATTGAAACTAACATTAGAGTTGATATTTTCAGGTACAATCACCTAAGTCAGTTTCAAGCCATTCACATCTCCTGTTTTAAGTCCTTTTTATTTGATTATTTAATATGCTGCGAGATGAGAGTTGAAAATCCTCTAAGTTATCTATCCTTGAAAGACAATGAAGCCAGATTCAGGAATATACACTGAACTATATTTCAAGTTGCTCCTTGTAGAACAGAACAGTGAAGGAAAACTGAATTTGTAACAACACAAGCTAGAATTCTTTCTCTCTCCCTGCTTGCTTCCCTCAGCATCCTGAAAGCAGCACCCAGTGAAAATGGAAACTTAGGAAACAGCCATTCAGACAGGACTCAAACATACCGATAAGCTTTGTTATTGCTGAGGATACTAGTCAATATTAGACAATAGTCCCAGCTTAAAAATCTAACACCTCAAATACTTTAAGGGCTTTAAAACAGTCTAGCTTTTATTCTCCTGATATCTATCAAGCACTCTTGCTTTTAAAATAATCACCTGTATCTGTGTATGTTTGATGTAACGTCTTCAATATTTATTCTCAGGTTTAGTAGATAATAAGAATCCTTTTTCTTCTTTAATTTTAGGTAACTTTGTAATTAGCTCCTTAACTTTGATTAATATTGAAATTTAATTGAAGTCTGCTAGTGGAGTGGTAAAAATAAATTTAAAAACTTGTTGTGAGTTTGTGGGGTTTAAAAAATGGGGAACTGATATTCCCAATCTTCACTGGTCATGGCAAGTATTCGGGGGCATCCTATGGCTATGAAAGTGTGACATAGCTGCATGTCCTTCTTCTGTTGTACATTTTTTCATTATTTTTGAGTAGGTTTGAGTGTAGAAAAATATGTTGCAGCAGTGTTATTCTGGGAAACCTTCCTAATTAGAGTCCAGCAATATATAATGGACAATATCAGTATGACTTGCCTTTATGTGTTTCTGCTCCATAAGATTTACTTTGTTAAAAATATAATAATTTCTCATTTTTCCCCTCAACTGTAAAAATGCAATATTTTATGTGTAGCGTTCCTACTGACCATCTTCTAAAACAATAAGCTTGAAATAGTACAAATTAAACACTTTAACAGCCCGAAATTACCCATCTGACTTGTGCTAATGGACTGATTTATTTTCTATTCATGGAAGCTAGAGGGAAGTGCCTAACTAAGTCCTGAAGAAATTTAAGCTGCATTTTCAGTAAGTATTTTCACACTATTATCAAAATATCTGCAAACAGGGAAGTACCCTCTTCTAGCAAGATTAATTATCACACTGATTTTCTCCTTACTCATCTGTGCCTTCTCTCCATAATGCACTCTAAAACCAGGACTGCTGAAGAAATTTGGTCCAATTATTTTCATATGTTACACAATCTACATTGGATTATCCATAAAGCAGTTTATCTCAAAGTATGTTAGATTTAAAGTGGTGTGAATGAAATACTATTCTTTGACAAATTATCTGAATTCAGCATTTTTCAGCAGTTGCTCTTTCTTGCAAAAGAATTCAATAGTTACTTCATGACTGGAGAAAATAGTTTCAATGTATTTGATCACTATTTTGCTCATGGTCGCAATGCTGGATCAGTTGCTGGTAGTCTGTAAGTATCAAATTGTCCTTTCCTCCAGCCATGAATAAATTGTGGCACGGCCGTTGTGCTAAAGATCGAAGCATTGATGGTTCTTCCATTCATCTAGCTAAAATTTAATGTGAAAAGAACAATTTATTGGCAATGTCATGATTTGTTCTGTGCCTTAAGTTGTTATCCGATAATATAGCCTAATCAATAGCACTGGGACCTCGACATATTGCACCTGTGCCACATTAACTTCATACAAAAATGAAATACAATTTTGAAATCAAAACAAGAAAGTGCTGGTATTATTCAGCAGCCCAGGCTATATCTGTGGAGAAGAACAGAATTAACAATTCAGGTTGATAACCTTACATTTCTATCTTCCTTCAGATCTAATGGAAGCAGTTTTAAACCAGTGGACGAATGAGTAGGGCAGAAACGAAACAGAAGATCAGGATGGAAGATGAGAGAGATAAATTAGTAAGTGATTTTGTAACTCAGAACCCAAAGATGGTACTATTAGATATAGCATAGAGACAAAGGTTGTGACCAGATGAGGTATTAATGGCTACATAGCAGCCATCTTAATGGAACATGAAGGGATAAAGAAAGAGACAAACCCAGTAAAAAGATCACCAACAAAAAAAAACACAATGAAGGCAAAGGTTACAATCTAAGGTTGTTAAACTGAATATTGAGTTTAAAAGACTGTAAGAATGCCGAGATGAAAGATGAGGGTCTGATCCTCAAGCTTGCGTTAACTTCATTGGAACAGTGTGGCAGGCCAAGAACAAAAAGTTCAGAGTGGGTGAGAGGTGGGGAATTAAAATGACAAGTCACAGGAAGCTTAAGGTCATGTTCACCGACTGAAGGGAGTGTTATGAAGTGCAGTCACTCAGCTGCTTTGGTCATCCGAATGTAGAGGAGACTTCATTCTGCAGTGCAAGCAGTATATTAAATTGAAAGTAGAGAGAAATACAAAGAGACAATCAGCAATTACTTCAAATCTAGGACTAGATCTGCTGGATACTGTCCCGTAAGGATGTCTGTAAACTTCTTTATTGAAAGTCAACAGCCAAAAGGGTAGGATTTAATGGGAGAACTAGGCAACTGCATGAAGATATGGGCAGAAAGAGGAATTGTTAGTTTTTGAATAGAATGTTAGATTGTTTGTTTGTTTATGAAGTTTATTTGGAACGGTTGGTATCTGGTGGCTTGTGCATTGTGACCAATGGCAGGCAAAAAAAGGCTATGCTGTGGGGAATGCAGTTGTGTTCACTAATATCACAAGTTCATAAATTGACCACAGGCAGTCTGGACTGGAAAGGGGATATATTAGTTGGCTACACATTTTCTACTGCTGCTCCTCCTCCTTAGCTCTTAATCATATTCCTAATGACAACACCTGTGCCCTCATGATGGTGAGGTTGTGAAAGGTACAGAAGACCATGAAAAATAACAACGTTCATTCTGGATAGTACTGCAGTGTTCCGTCAGAGTGTTGAGCTAATGTACATGTTACTGCATCACGCCAACTGGTGATGTTTCGTGTGACAGTATAGATCCTATTACGTGCATTCTGACTATGGATGGGGAAGTCATTCAGACAATGAAAATCTCAATGAAAATCTGGAAAAAAAACAAAAGGCCAAGTTTCTTCTAGGCACTCTATTCCATGTCCTCTTATCTCTCTAACCTGCAGGCTTGCTCCTATCCTGATTATTCATCAAACTGTATCACCTCCCAACCTAGGGGTGTGTCCTGGATCAAAGTATTCAAATAACTCAACCCCTCCTGTATATTGGACGGCATTTCAATAACATTAACAGAAATTCCTCAAGGAGTAAACAATGACTGAAGACGTGCTTGTCCAGAACCACAATATTCTCACAATTGCTGTTACAACCCAACAGCTGATTCAGTTTAACAAGTAAGAGGTTCACTTCAATGTTTAGTTGCAAACACAACTCAGCCTGGCATGCTTTGCTGTGATACCATTTAAAGTTTTTTTGCACCATGCCATTTAACTCTCTATACTGCTCCTTTTCCATATTTCTGGTCAAATCCTTGGGACTCCTCCCATCGTACTCCTCATTCTCTTTACCTTTTTTAACAAAGGAATAACCGCTCTGACATTAGAATGAGCTATTATCACGACTGGTATTCCTTAAAATTTTAATTATTGCTAGAGATTTTAAAAATGTAATACAGGAAAAAATCCTTTGTGACTCCTTTTCCCATTTATTTTCCCATGTTGTTGTAAATGGTAGAGGTTACGAATTTGGAAAGTGCTCTTAAAGGAGTCTGACTGACTTGCTCCAGTGCATCTTACAGATCATACTCTCTACTTCCCTGAATATCGGTGGTAAAATGTGTGAACGTATAGTGTGATGGATGATGTGCCAGTCAAGTAAGCTGCTTTGATACCTAAAAGGTGTCAATCTTCTTGAGTGTTGTTGAAGCTGTGTCCGATGATGCAAATAAAGTGCATTCCATTACATTCCTACTTGTGCCTTTTAGACAGTGTTCAACAAGTCAGAAGGTGCGTTACTGCTTGCTGAATTCCTAGCCTTTCGCACTTTGTTGTATTCACAACATTTATTTGGCAAGTCCAGTTTGGTTTCTAATCTCTGGTAACCCTCAGGACGTCTATAATGGAGGATTCAGGAATGGTAATGCCATTGTATGTCTAGGGCAGATGGTCATTGCCTGGTACATGTGTGATGCTAGTTACTTGCCTGTTAATAGCCCAAGCTGTATGTTGTCCAGGTCTTGTTGCATGTAGGCATGGACTGTTTTAGTATGTAGTGAGTCGCAAACAGTGTTGAAGATTGTACAATCATCAGCAAACATCCCCTTATGATCTTACGATTGAAGGAAGGTCATTGATGAAGAAGCTGAAGATGGTTGACCTGGGATACTACTCTGAGGAACTCCTGCAGTGATATCCTAGTACTGAGATAATTGACCTCTAACATCTACAACCATGTAGGTGTTTGGTATTACAGAGTTTGAGTATTGTTGAAAAAGGACACATTTATAGGGAGAGGATAGTAAAGTAGTGATGTTACTGGCCTATCACTAGCGAAGCCTAATCTAATGTAATGGGGACATGATATCCCACTAGGGAAGCTGGACAAATTTATATTCATTCACTCATTTTCAGGAAGGAAATCTACTAACTTTACCTTGTCTGCTTACTATGTGATTCTAGTTCCTGAGCTATGTGGTTGACTCATAACTGCCCTCTGAAATGGCCCAGTGAGCCACTCATTATGCGGGTAGTTAGGGATGGGTAACAAACGCCGGCCTTGCTGGCAATGCCCATATCCTATGAACAAGAATGATTTTGTTGAAGCATTAAATCCCAAAACCTGGTGGATTGTACCAAACAACAAAGAACAAAGAACAAAGAAAACTTACAGCCCAGGAACAGGCCCTTCGGCCCTCCAAGCCTGCGCCGATCCAAATCCACTGTCTAAACCTATCGCCCAATTCCTAAGGATCTGTATCCCTCTGCTCCCCACCTACTCATGCATCTGTCCAGACGCACCTTAAATGAATCTACCGTGCCTGCCTCTACTACCTCTGCTGGCAACGCGTTCCAGGCACCTACCACCCTCTGTGTATAGTACTTTCCGCGTGTATCCCCCTTAAACTTTTCTCCTCTCACCTTGAACACGTGACCCCTCGTTATTGAATCCCTCACCCTGGGAAAAAGCTTATCTCTATCAACCCTGTCTATACCCTTCATGATTTTGAAGACCTCAATCAGGTCCCCCCTCAATCTCCTTTTTTCTAATGAAAACAATCCTAACCTACTCAACCTCTCTTCATAGCTAGCACCTTCCATACCAGGCAACATCCTCGTAAACCTTCTCTGTACCCTCTCCAAAGCTTCCACATCCTTTTGGTAATGTGGCGACCAGAACTGTACACAGTATTCTAAATGCAGCCGAACCAAAGTCTTGTACAATTACAACATATCCCTCAAGTTGGTTGCAAAAGCAAAGAACTGAATATACCCAACCAGACCAACCTTGCAATACTCACGATGCAGCATTTGATATTAAATATGATCTGTGATTGGACCATGTCTAGAAAATAATCCTGAGAATGCAACGAATCTCGATGAGAACTAATTTAAGATTGTCATTTAAGCACGCAGTGAGGCACACTTGTGTGTACAGAAAGCTACATATTTGACTACATGAGGCTGTGTATTTTGCAGACAGAAAGGATATGTTTACACACTATATCTGTTTGAACTCAACAAAACAGGAAATAACCATTGTGTGCTAATTTCTCAGGGTGAAGTCATGACTAATTAGAATCAATCCATCCAGTTTAAAATTGAAAAAAAGTTTGAATTCTCCAAGGCATGACTCCACCAATTAGTAATCCACTTGCCAACCAATCAGCACTCTCCTCATTTAATGTTGTTTTTCTTCTTACTTACGTGTGTCTAGAAAATTGTCCTGATGAGTGCAAGATGGAAAGCTAAGACGGATATGTCTGTTTTCAGCTTCCTTTGTGCTAGGTATGCCTGCAACCAGTGTAGCATATTCCCCAGATTCCTGTTGACTGCTGGTTTACTTGGTATCCTTGAACCATACTAGGGATAGTTATTCATAACTCACCTTTGGAGTTAAGCTCTTTTTCCAGGTTTGGAAATGAGGTGAGTGGATCTGACAGAACCTAAACTGAACATCACTGAGTGGGCCATTGTTAATCAAGTTTGCCTTGATAACATTGCTGATGATCTCCTCCATCACTTTGCTGATGATTGAGAGTAGACAGATAGGGCAATGATTGATCGAGTTGGAATTGTCCTGCCTTTTGTGTACAGGGCATAGCTATGCAATTTTCCTTATTATCAGGTAAATGCCTTTGTGATAGTTATACTAGGACAGCTTGACTAAAGGCATAACTAGCTTTAGAGCACAGGTCTTCAGTATTATTCTGGACTAATGTCAGGGCCCACCACCTTTACAGGATCCAGTGCATTCAGCTGCTTTTGGTATCATATGGAGGCAATCAGTTTGGTTGAGGACTGGTGTTTATGATGCCAGGAATCTCAAGAGTAAACCTTCATTGTCCTTGCGCTGTAGATCTCATATTTCACCAATTTTCTTAGTTTAAGAGATACAAAGTTGTTTATCTATTTACCCAAATTACAGGAGTCTGATTGTGACTTCATCAGCTTGCACTTTAAAAAGTTCTAAACACTGAAATGTGAAGGACAATTTAACTGAAGGAACATGCTGCTAGATGCTCTGCTGCAGAAAAAATCCAGCTCAATACAAATAAATGATTTTAATTACAAATTCAGGAATGTTTGAAATTCTACTTATCTTGTTAGCATACTCTAAGCAAATAATTGAATATGATATTTTCTGTCTTCAGAAAAGGTTTAGCTCTTGTAGAGTAAATATTTCTGGTACTGCAGAGCCCTGCTTGAGATGAGGATTGTGAGGAAATTCTGACATAAAAGCATCAGGTCAGTTGTCTAATGTTCTCCGACCTTCAGGCAACCTTGCCAGAGGTAAATCAGTGAACACAGTGCCTACCTTCCCAGCAGTGGTGGGTAAACAATTTAAATGTGCAATTGAAGGCAGGTAGGAGGCATTGTCAGGTTGGCATCCCACTGTTTCCCATGTCTGGCACTTATCAGGAGAGGGCTTGCCAATGGCTGTTTGGAGGAACTAGGAAGCTCTCAATACTTATCCCTCTCATAATGATCAGCGGGCCACACATGTGGCTGAAAATAACCTTAGGGAAGGGCAACACCCGTTTCTCCTGGTGGAGCTGCCATTTTTCCAAGGCAACAAATCCTCTGATTGGGCATGTCAGTAACCTGTCCGCTGCCCTTTATTTGATGGGACATATATTGGCAGTAAATTAGGAGCCATCTTCCAGCACAACACTTTAGTGAACATGGTGTTCCCATTGTGATTTCTTTGATGAGGGCAGCAGATGCAAGGGAACATCACCACTTGCATGTTTCGCCCCAAGTAGCATATCATCCAAACATTAAACTATAAAGTTATCTTTTCGCTGTTGCTGGGTATATGTCATGGAACCTTCCTCTGAATAGCTCTGTGGGTGTACCAAGCCCACAAAGATTGCAACACTTCAAGATGACAGCTGGCAAAACATGTCTCATTGGCATTAAATCCTTGTCTTGCTAGGAATGCCTACGTCCGATGACTTTTTTCTTAAACAATTGAATTTGGAACCCAGAAATGGTCCTGCACTGTGACCAGTTTCAAAGGGTATCAGATTACACCTATAATACATGTAGCACTTTGAGTGGCAAACCTTTCAGTGGTGCCGTCAGATACTACCCCTACCAAAATATATAGACTCATGAGGCAAGGCTAATAATTGAGACTCAAATAGCTGTTGCCAGATACACTAAATGCCAAACATATAAATTTTAGTTTTATGATCTAAATTCTGCTACCCACTTTGAAAATATTATGGCTTTTGTCTGCCAATCTACATGTTGCAATAACAATGTATTTGCAAGTTGTCCATCATTATAGAAAGTACTGGTAAAAAGAATCATTAAAATGGAACAAAACTGACTTCTCCATCTCTATAGAATAATACGTGCTGAAACGCATTGCAAGTTATTAATGGATCAAGAAGGCACTGATAAACTAATTAAATTTCTCTTTCCAACTCTATAATGTCTACTCTAGTTCTTGATCAGCTTTTGCCTCATCAAATGCTCCAGCCCACTTCTAATCTCATCTAAATGTGCAAATACAAATAAGTTCCCATTCTTTCATTCATTGAATAACAAATATTTGCAATCATGATTGTCTGAAATTGATGCAATATATTTTCAATCAAGTTAATCTGTAAAATGAGCCATATATAGTCAATGTATATTCTTTGGTGCTACCAAATATTGCATAAAAGAAAGTGACAATCAGTGAAATGAGTATTTCAGAAGATTATAATTTTATTAAATTTATGAAGTAAGTCCTTTTTTCCCTCTGAGGCAGCACTGTCTTGAGCCACCCACATCTCTGGAAAGATATAAGAGATAAGAATGGCTCTGCAGTGCATCAAGGGACCTCAGAGGGCATGCTCAGGGAGAAAAGAAATATTCAGGCATTGTTATAACCATTCCCCATGTGTCCTGCTTTCCCAATTCAGTGGTTAAAAAAAACTATGTTAAGCTCCATGTCTCCAGGTTATAAAGAAAAGAGCAACTATTTTTAACTCTGAGGCTGCCCATTTTCTTTGTTAAGATAACAGATTCATCTTTAGGTCCTGTAATTTGAAGCTTGTGGTTCTCACCAGCAGCTATCACAGTTTATAATCTAATTAAATGTATGCTGACTGTATACATCTGACTTCCTTTAGTTTGATTCCAGTGACATTTATTTTGCATTTATTCCTACAGAGGCTTGCTTTGTTCTTTGCATATTGGCATATTTGATTAAGTGTGTCACTTTTGCTATTTGTACGTTTTAAATTTTTTGGTTGACAGCAGGCATTGCTAGCATTTATTGTCCAACTGTAGGTTTCCTCAAGAAGATGGTTGTGTGCTGCCTTTTGAACCATGAAAGGCCACCTAGAAGAGGTGAATGCACAATGTCATAAGGGAAGATCTCAGGGGTGGAGCTTGCATGTGGTGGTGTCCCCATGTATCTCCTGCCCTTTTCCTGAGATGGAAGTGGTCATTGGTTTAGAAGGTGCTGCCTAAGGATCCTTGGTGATTTTTTTTACTATGCACCTTGTAAAACGTACACACGCTTACTGACAATCATTGGCAGATACATTCGTGGCAGGCAGATTGATGAGATCAAGTATGTTGTTACCTGTTGTTCCCTCACTACCTGCTGCAGACCCAGTCTAGCAACAAGGTCTTTTCGAACTTAACCAGCTCATTCCATTGTGCTGCTGCTGCACCATTCTTGGTGATGAATATTGAAGTCTGTGCACTTGCCACCCTCAGTGCTCCCTTCAACATGGAGGAATATTAATTCATCAGCCAATGGAAAGAGTAGATGTGGTAATCAGCAGGAGGTTTCCTTGTCCGACTGTGACCTGATGCCATGAGACTGCATAAAGTCTTGAGGCAATGCTGAGACTCCCAAATGTATAGCACTGTTTCATCACATCTCCTGTCCCACTGGGAGGACAGACGAAGGGATCATGACGGTATTCCCTAGGACATTGTGAATATGGGTATGACTGTTGCTTGACAGTCTGTGAGGCAGCTTTCCCAATTTTGTCACTAGATCCCAGATGTTTGAAAGGGGAACTTTGCAGTGTCCAAATGGCTAAAGTTACCATTGTCGTTTCCAGTGCCAAGGGTTGTTGCTCTGTTTACGTTCATTTTTTGAGATATTTTCGCACTGAATACAACTGAGTTGACTGATAGGCTATTTCAGAGAGCATTTAAGAGTCAACCATAATGTGTGGATCTGGAGTCACATGTAGACCAATCCAGCTAAGTTTGGCAGTTTTCCTTCACTAAAATACATTAGTGAATACATTCTGGGTGGAATTTTACAAAATCAAAATGGTTACGCAGTAATGATTAGATATTTAATTCCAGATTTCTATTGAATTCAATACCATTTTCCATTGGAGGATTAAAATCCATGTTCCCAGAACCTTACCTGGATCTTTGGATAACTATACTGCTAGCCCTTCATCTCGTTCCTTCAGCAGCAGCTTAAACTGAGTTAATTTCAGCTTCCAATTCCCAATCTGTTGAGCATGAAGCTATAAGATTTCAATAATATTGTTCTTTTGCGAGGCTAAAGAAAGCACATTACAAAGCACATATGGTAAGCAATGAATCAAGTGAGCTGACCTTGCATAGAGAACTTCCTGCTATATTGGATGAGATCTGGTTTTGCTTCCTATGATATTGTCACTTGATTTTTGGCTGCTGCCTTTGATTATAAATTTTCCACTGCTGTTGATAATATGAAGGAAGCCAACCAAGTTTAAACCCACAGATCATTCTGCGTGTTGCTTGGTAGCCGCAATGCTACGTATCCAGCCACATATCTAGTGGAGAATGGCCTGCTTTAAAGAAACTGAGCAAGAATGTGGTGTATAATGAAACAGCTCCACAAATGTCACCATCATTAGTAATGGGGAAGCCCCAGCACATGAGTGATATAGATAAGGCATTTGCAACAATCTTTAACCAGAAGTGCTAAAGCATTACCCCAGACACTGGAGAATGTGCAAATTCCGCACAGATGGTGGAATTGAACCCAGGTCCCTAGCACTGTGAGGCAGCAGTGCTAACCACTGAGCCACCCAAAGGTGGGGAGAGTGAATGTTTGTGGATATAGTGCCAGTCAAGTGAGCTGCTTTATCGTGGGTGTTTTGCCATTTGCCAGCTGAAGCCTGGTCATTATCCAGATCTTGCTACATTTGAATATGAAATGCTTCAGTATTGGAGGAGTTGCGAATGTTGGCGAACATTGTGCAATCATCAGCAAAAATCCCCACTGCTGACTTTGTGATGGAACAAATAGCCATTGAGGAAGCAGCTGAAGATAGTTGGGCCTAGGACAATCCCTTGAGGAATTCCTGCAGTGATGTCTTGGAGCTGAGATGGCTGACTTCCAACAACCTTAACAACCTTTCTTTCTGCCAAATATGACTCCAAACTGCAGCGCGTTTTCCTCAATTCTCATTGACTCTAGGTTTGCTTGGGCTCCTCGACACTAAATGTAGTCAAGTGGGTCCTTAATGTCAAGGGCAGTCACTCTCACCTCATCTCTGGAATTCAGCTGCTTTGTCCATGTTTATACCATATAGTAATGATGTTGGGAGCTAACAGGCCCTGGAGAACCCAAACTGATCATCACATGCTGCTTGATAGCACTGTTAATGTCATCTTCCGTTACTTTACTGATGACTGAGAGTAGACTGATGAGGAGGTAATTAGTCGGGTTGGATTTGTCCTGCTTTGTATATGCAGGACATAGCTGGGTGATTTTCCACATTGCTAGGTAGATACCACTGTTGTAGCTATAGTACAATACCTCGTTTAGGATGCCATCGCTTCTGGAGCATGTCTTTATATTATTGATGGAATACTGTCAGGGCCCACAGCCTTTGCAGTATCCAGTGTCTCCAATTATTTTTTTGATACCACATCAAGTGAATCGAAATGGCTGAAGGCTGGGGTAATGCTTTCCTCTGGGTGCTCCAGTTTCCTCCTACAGTCCAAAGATGTGAATTGGCCAAGCTAAACTGCCCCATAGTGCCCAGGGGTGCATAGGTTAGACAGATTAGCCATGGGATATGCAGGATTACAGGGATAGGGTGGAGAGGAGGAGTCTGGGTGAGATGGTCTTCAAAGAGTCAGTGTGGACTTGTTGGGCCAAATGACCTGTTTACACACCGTGGGAGTTCTGTAGATATGGATTCTATGAGTAGTAGCAATGCGTACCATCTAAAGGATGCACTGCAGAAATTCATCAAGGCTTCTTATACATGACCACTATCATCTGTAAGGACAGGGGTAGTGGATAACTTAGAACACCACCGCTAGCAAGATCCCCTGCAAGCCATTCACCATCCTTGGAACTTGGAGCTATTTCTCTATTCCTTCAGTGTAACTGAGTCAAAATCCTGGAATTCCCTTCCCATCAGCATTGTTGTTCCAGAAAGCAGCTCACCACCTTCTCAAGGCCAATTAGGGATGGGCTTAGCCAGTGACATCCACATTTACTTGCATAATTAAATAACCTACACAACAGTGTTAATTGCAGATTAAGTGTAATTAATTATGTGTAGATGGTGAGTATTAACTGGGATTTGCCAATTGGTTTACATTTAAACTGTGGATCATGGGTGAGGAGGAGATGTTTATAATGAGTATATCTGTAAATACAGGCTTAAAAAATGTGGGTAAAGATTGGTTAAACCTCTGTCTTTCACATACTAGCTTGTATCACGTACCAGACAGGTGTCTCTTCATTGCAGAAAGTATTGCCTGTCATCTAGTTCCACATTTAATGCTCACCTTGTCAAGCCTCACACAATTGTACACTCTTTTATGACATCTCATGAAAGCCCATATTACAAGGACATACACAATCAAACTTTAACTCATAATCGAAACTGCACCGAAACCAGTTCACTGTCAGAACACCTGCTAGCTGCTCTTTGTAAAGTCTCTTCTGATATGGAAATGAATGATAGGCTGGGAGATTTGCAACATCTCAAACATACTTCTCTACTGGCACAAAAAAGCACAGCACATCTGGTAACAGATCCAAGTTGTAGAAAGCTTTAGTATCATAAGCCCTTGACTCCTTTGAAAGATGCACTGATATCCTTCAATATGAAATGAGAGTGGAAGAAGATTAAGGTGCTGGTCTGTTCCAAGCTTGGGACAAAACACTTTGTCTTGAACCCTTTCATATTCATCATTTCACAAATACGTAATAGTATATTGTGAGACTATCCCTTTATAAAGGGTGTCATTTTTGCCATTTGTTTCTGGAAAAGCAACCTTCAAGTGGTATAAGAAAGCTAGAAAAGGACAGCACTAGTCAATATCTTATGTGTCCCCACAAGCATTTATAAATGCCAGCATAACTCCTCACCTCCTGAAGGATATATCAATGAGCTGGAGGAAGAGAAAGAGAAAGTAACAGCATAAAAAGAGCAGGAATCAATGGCTGAATAGTCACAAATTCACCACCTTTAACTCCTGAATTTACTCAAATATACAAAACTACAAAGTTGAATTCCATATCCATAATGTCCTTTCGTGAAATAAACTGCTGTTCTTACCTGGTCCGGCCTACATGTGACCCCGGACCCACAGCAATGTGGTTAACTCTCATCTACTCTCTCAGCAATCAGGGATTGGCAATAAAATGGCCTAGACAGTGATGCCCTCATCTCACGAATGAATGTAAAATAATCATGCTCCTATTGCTATTCAATGGCAATGTGTTAAGAATTTTATTTGTTTTGTAAATACGTAGCTAACACATTAGCTGATACAGCTATTTATGACCTACAATAGGAAGTTTGAAGGTGGCAGTGACTATAACCACCACTGGCAATTTTATATATTTTCTCTAACTGACCTGTTCAGAGATGTTATTATGCACCTGTGGAACAGGTGTGACTTGAACCCATGCTTCCTAGCTCAGGGGTCAGGACACTACAATTGCACCACAAGAGCACTCACTGGCAATCTTATTTCGTGTTTAGTTCCAGGTGTCCTTGCATTGATTGAAAAAGCTCCAAAATTGGTTTTCTGATGTTTTTTGAGACCCTGTGGAAGCAATTATTCTTAGTTAGTGGCTGATAGATGTCCTATGACTTGATGCTACAGTAGCATATTAACAGTTGTAAACAGCACCCTTCAGACTCCACTCAACAGACCATATTTCATGTAATTCTATTTCAATCATAAAGTACCTTATTTTGGCTTCATGTAGACTAATATCATCTTCAATTTATGAGGCATTACATAAAATTTAGGGAACTGAAAAAAGCCTTGCTGTCCAACCAGTCCACGCTAACCTTTTTGCTCCACTTAAGCTTGCTTTCAACTTTTCTCATCTAAGTATTAAAACGTAACTCAAAAAGAAACTGAAAGAACTGCAGATGCCCAAAATCAGAAACAAGAACAGAAATTGCTGGAAAATCTCAATAGGTCTGACAGTATCTGTGGAGAGAAAGCAGAGTTAATGTTCCAGGTTGAGCAACCCCCCGTCAGAACCCTGAGGATGGTTTACGTGACCTGAAACATTAACTCTGATTTCTCTCAATAGATTCTGCCAGACCTACTCAGCTTTTCCAGCAATTTCTGTTTTTGTTTCATTGTAACTCTCTCCTTTCTCCCTGCCATATTCTTACCTAGTTTCACCTTAAATGAATCCATACTATTTGCTTTAGCCTTTCCCTGTGATTATCAGCTTTATATCCTTACCACACTTTGTGTAAAGAATTTTTTTCTGAATTCACAGATGGATTTCTTTGTAACTATCTAATAATCAAAACTGCAAGTTGCATGCTTCTCCGTGGGAAGAAACATTTTCTATCTATCCCATTTATGCTTTTGATAATTTTTAAGAAAGTTGCCTCTTGGCCTTCTTTTTTTCAAGAGCAAAGAGGCCCAGCCCATCACTCCCTTCTTGATGTATGCATCCATACTTTTCTGGTATCATCTTTGTAAATCTTCCTGGTTAAATTTTAACTGTATCCCTCTATCTGGTGAGTTTATAGAGATGCAGCATAATTTTCATAGCCTTCATTTCTTCTTATACTTGCCACTGTCAGTGGTGTCGCCAGCTTATACCTGGATACATAGGCCTTCCTATGGCCCATGAATGTTGGTTATAGAAGAAATGCCAGTCAAGCACTTTTTTTAAATTAATTTGTTGCAACATCAGTCATGCCTGCAAATGACAAAAGCTTTTTGCAATCTGCTTGCTGATGACCCACAGGCTGGCCCAGCTTTGCAGTGATTCTCTGAACAATAATGCAAAGATTAGAAGCCTCTTAAAAGGTGATTCCAAAAATGCAAAATCCTTTTTAAATATCAAAAGTCAATACTCAAATGTACTGTAAACATCATTAACAAAATCCAAAGTCTGCTCCTATTTAAGATCTCCAAACTACATGGAGCTTGTTTTGTGTTCTTTCAAATTTGACTTTAGAAACAGTACTGACAATCCTCACATAATGCCACAAAATAGTACCAGGTATTATTTTAGAAATGTTTTCATGCAAGCTGAAACTTTGATGAGAATGGAATATGTATATCTCTCCAGCATACAAGCTAAACACAGAAGAAAACTGCATTCACAAGGTATGCTCACTCAATTTTCTTCCCCTTAAGATGTGAAGTCTGCTGTTGGGAATGTGGCTAAGAGAACTGGTTGTGGAAGTCAGTCTATCGTGAAACTAAAAGCTGACCTCTAGAGACAATTTCTGATGTGCATTCTTGTCAAATGAGTTTACACATATAATGTGCAGTCAACAAACAATGCATGCAATAACTCAAATTCATTTGCGTTCTTGTTTGGCGAATTTGGACAATGGACAGCCTCTAAGAGCCCTTACGACATTTCTCGATTCACTAATTGATTGCTTCTGCATTGCAATGCTGTATCACAGGCTACACCTGAAATAACTCCACAGAGGCCAATATCCCATCATCATGCCACCTTAATTTGCACATGGAGAGTGATTGACATTTTACCCAGCTCTCTTCGAGCCAGGTCTCAGAGTGAACAGGATGTCTGATACTTCTGTTCTCACCTCTGAGCTAGGGTTCCCTAATTGGACCAGATTAACCTCTCCAATCAGGGAATATATTTTCTATGAGGTCCAGCTGGCTGACATCACTACAATCACTACATCCCTCCCCCACCCCCGAGTCTGAGGACATTGGCTGGGATTTTTTTGTAGCTCCTCCTGTTGCATTTTAGCACCAGGTCAGGTTCTTCAAACTCTGCCTCTGATACGGGCAGCATGTAATGCGTAATAGCTCACCTCTTGCGCTCAGAGCATCTCAGAAGAAATTAATTTTCCTCTTCAGGCGGCAAAGGTGTTGAGGTGGCGACATCAACCATGTCCATTTCAAATTCTAAGATGTCTTCAATGTTTGAAGAAGAGGGAGAACCCACCTGGTTTTGGAACAGTCAGGAGGACTATCGAAGAGCTGGGCCTGTTTTGCTCCAGCAGCACTTGCGAGTTTGCAGTTTTCACATGGTCCATGTGCTTGTTCAGGACTGACACACCTACTTGAGCTTTATACATCTCTGGACCTGCCCATGCGTCAAGCATATCTCTTACCATACAAAGTCATTCCCATGGTTTCTGCACCAAACTTTGTCCCCTGAAGTAAAATGTTTCCCTCACTTAGAGGACTCTTGTGTCTGGCATTGGCGTTCCTGATGTCATTTCAGCTTCCCCCTCCCAAGTCCAGGAAGATGATTTAACCTGGTGTGGAGTCTTCTCCCTATTAGCATCTCTGCTGGAACCATTCCTGTAGTTGTATGATGGGTGGTCCTATAGTCAAATAGGAACTGGGATAGTTTAGTATCTAGTGAAGCTGGAGGCTATTTCTTTAAGCCTCCCTTCAAAGTTTGGACTGCTCTTTCTGCCAGACCATTGAATGATGAATGGTATGGAGCTGTCCTTTTATGGCGAATAACATTTGACGTTAGGAAATACTCAAATTCCCTGCTGGTAAACAATGCCCAATAATGACCAACACTTCAGAGAGTCCATGTATTTGCAAAAGATGTGCACAGTTTTTCTATCATTGTCCCCGTGTATGACAAATGAACTCTATGCGTCTTCCTGTCAGCTCACCCTTCACCTAGACTCATGTCATCTGCAGATTTGGAGACATTACATTTAGGTCCCTGATCTAACTCATTAATCTAAATTGTGAATAGCTGGGGTCTTAGTACAGATCCCTATAGTATCCCAATAGGAACTGCCTGCAATTCTGAAAAAGATCAGATCTGCCTCCTCTCCACCTATCCTCTCCTCTATCCATCTTCTATCCGCCTCCCCCTCTCTCCCTATTTATTTCAGAACCCTCTTCCCCTCCCCCATTTCTGATGAAGGGTTTAGGCCCGAAACGTCGAGTTTTCCTGCTCCTATGATGCTGCTTGACCTGCTGTGTTCATCCAGCCCCATGCTTGTTATCTCGGACTCTCCAGCATCTGCAGTACCTTTTATCTCTGATACAGATTTTTTCCTATTGTTTGTTTCCTGTCTGCCAACCAGTTCTATCCATCTCAATACACTACTCCCGATCCATGCACTTTACTTTTACATGCTCATCTCTTATGTAGAATTTTGTCGCAAGCCTCCTGAAAGTTCACATAAACAGCATTCTGCTCCCCCTCATCAACTCCACTAGTTACTTCTTTGATGAATTCTAGGAGATTGACTAAGCATGATTTCTCTTTCATAAATTCATGCTGATGCTGTCCAATCCTGCAACGATTAAATCTTTCATAACATATGCTAGCATTTTCCCAACTAATGATGTCAGACTCACTAGTCCATAATTTCTGGTTTTATTTATACCTCCCTTTTTAAATAGAGGGGTTACATTAGCAACTCTCCAATTGGTAGGAACTGTTCCAGAATTTAAAGAATCTTGGAAGATGATTAACAATGCATTCATTATTTCCAAGGCAACTTCCATAAGTACTCTGGAATGAAGATTATTTGGCCCTAGGGATTTACCAGCCTTCAATACAAGAAATTTTCCAAATACCATTTCACTATTAATATTGATTTCCTTCAGTTCCTCCCTCTCACTAAAGCCTGTGTTCTCAATAATCCCCTTGCAATAAAAGCCAAAGTATGACCTCTCTTGATAAAGTTTACTTTCAGTGATAAATATATACGATCATTCTCATCACTCTGTACATCAACATTTCCCAATCTAGGAGCATTTCAACAATACCCTGCCATTCTGTTTTTCCTAAGAAAGTGGACAATTCACATTTACCTCATTATACTGTATCTGTATTTGCTTACTCAACTTGACTAAATTGCCATGAAATCTCATGTATATTGTGAATAGCTGAGGCCCAAGCATTGATCTCTGTGATACTCCACTTGTCACCACTCTGAAATTGACCCATTCATTGTTTCCCTCTGTTTCCTGTGTGCTAACTAATTCTCAACCCACTCTGTCACCACCAATGCCATGTGTTTCATTTTGCACACTAACTCCTTATGTGGGACTTCGTCAATTGCTTTCTGAAAATTCAAAAGCACCATATTGTCTGGTTATCCTTTCTCTTTTCTATCAGTTACATCCTCAAAAAAGTCCAATGGATTTGTCAAACATCGTTTCACCTTCCCAAATCCATGTTGGCTTTGTGTAATCCCACTGGTGTTTTCTAAGTAGATTTCAACATTTTTCCATAATGCAGATGTGAGACTTACCGTCCATAATTCTGGTTTTCTCCTTCCCTGTTTTGTTAAACAGTAGGGTTACATTTTCCACTGTCCAATCTACTGGGACTGTTCCAGAATCTACATTTAGCCCAATTAGTCTTTGATGGTTCTTAAACCCCATACAAGATCACTTCTGTCTCATCTCAGCTTTTTGGCATATCTTTATATTCCCTCACCTCTCATGTATTCATTTAGTAACCTTCACAAAGCATCTAAGTTATTTGATCCAACTACTTCCGATGGTAAAATATTCTATGTTCTAACAGCTCTAAGTGAACAGTTGCCCCTTATTTCCCAATTGGATTTATTTGCAATTATTGCTCCTGAGTTGAGATTCTTCCACAATTGGAAACACTGTTATGCCTCTGAAATAACTGCACAGAGCCGGTATCCCATCACCAAGTCACCCTTTATTTACGTGGGTGGGTGGGTACGTGGGTGGGTGGGTACGTGGGTGGGTGGGTACGTGGGTGGGTGGGTACGTGGGTGGGTCGGCAGGTCGGCGGGCTAGCTCAGAGTCACCCCCTGCACTGAGGAGATTCTAATCTCCTGTTTATATTGGTCAGCCAGGGCTTTCCTGATTGGCCCAGGTTAACAACCCCAATCAAGGGTCTCATAGTCAACAAGATTCACCTGGTTTCAATCACTACAGTCTCGCTGCAATTGCTTCTATTCCTGGAGTCCTCACAGAAGGTAAAGTCCTCATAAAAGTACACAAAAAGTTGACAGAAGGCACAGACCAGATTGCTGTACTTAACAAGGATTACTTTTTATTACAAATAAAAAACATTCTAGCTATAGATCAATAATTACAAACTTCTACCATATAAGTTATAAATATATACCAGTAAAAACTCTAACTTCCTTATAAAACTCCCCCTACAGACACATACAGACAGACTCAGATAAAATAAATTATCTCAAGGATGGAGGGAAAGACTGAGAATGTTCCCTGTTCACAAGGTTTGCTGAGATGATCCTTTTATTTTGTCAGGACTTGCTGGTCTCCAATCTTCCTTCTCCAGGTACTCTCACTTTGTTTGCAAGAGACTCAGAGTGAATGGTTCACACCTATAAAGTCCCTGATCTATTGGTCATAATTAACAGCGTACAGCATCAGACAAGGGAGAAATAAAACAGGCTTTGCTCAGGCTAGAAGCATTTTTTTTTACCTTGGAGAAAAGTTGTAGCTCCTTCCTTGTTGGAGCTCTGATAGTTTCTAACCCAACATTCGCACCATCAACCTGTTCAGCTACCTGGGAGCCAATCACACACTTGTCTGCAGAAAGAAGGCAATTGTCATTGACATGGATCACCATTTCCTAGACCAATCAGTTATTTGTTGCCAGCTGAATCTCCATTCACACACACTCCTTAACCCCAGCTCATTTGTGGTCACCTTTCCCACTACTTGCGCAAACAGCTGGGCTAACAATACTTATACTAAGTATCAGGTCACTTGTTTTGAAAAGTGCAGCAATCCTTTCTAAAATCCTTGGTTTTTAAAACAGTCCTTTAGGTTTCATCTCAGACCATATTTAAAAATACAGGAAAAAAATAAAAGAAATGGTCTTCGCCATATTGATTGCTTAATTACTTTTTACAAGCCATTAAAGAACTCTGTCAGGCCATTGCTGAAGTAAAGCCCAATATGATAAATATTTTTTGATATCTGTAATCTCTCAGTTCTGGAACAACCTTTGTATATCTTTTGAAGTTTCTGTGCTTCTTTTCAATTGTATAGGGAGTGGAACCAAATACTGGCAGCTCTTGGTCACAAAAGGTTTCTTTCTTAAGCCTGTTCGCCAGTAGATTTGTACGCAAGTTGGAATACAATGCAGGACAATCTCAAATAGCTATTTGTAAGTACAGGAAATGTTCATATGCCAGACCTTAAAAATTATTAATAATACACCCATGTCTGGGATTACATCCGTAGGTATGACCATTTGTAAGTTGGATGTTCGTAAATTGATAACCTCTGAATGTATCATGATCAGGCTGTTATACACTTTAACATTACTTCACTACATTTTAATTCTAATTTCCTAGAAATAAATCCCTGTACTGAAGTTGCATTTTTAGTCAGCTTTATGTCTAGCAATACTGCTTTAAAGATTTGTCCATATCCATCCCTACATTCCTCTTCACTGCTACCCCATTCTTTTTCTTATTTTATAGGATGTAGGTGCTGCTTCTGTTTTCTATACCAAATCACATTACCTTGCAGATACCTATGTCAATTTTCATTTGCTGCTTAACTGCTGAGTCTGCAATTTTCCAAATGGTTTCTGGTATTATACTGTTCTTTACCAGGAGAATCTGGACGAAACAAAATAAGTTGTTGTGAATAATGAAAGCAAACTCTTGCACATTCATCATTTCTGCAGAAATTGATTCAGCATATATCTTGTAATTCTAACTTTTGCACTTCCATTGTGATACTGAAAGCCTGTTGTGCACAGGTACTTCTTATTTCTGGTGTTGCTATGGCAGTAATTACACAAAAGTAGCAGAGAACTAGTTACTCCTTCAACAAATCTTTCTCACCTATACCTGGACTTCATGTGGTAGCTGTTCAGTAGCTGCCAGAAGTAACTGCTAGCCCTGGGCTTGCCTGCACATCTGTTCTTTCTCAATTGCTCTGTACCTTTGTTGTTGTAATGATAATGCCTGCAGTGGCTAGGTCCTGGACTTATTGTACTGAAACTGCAGGACTGACACTCCCTGGACTGCAACAGTCTTCCCTAGTTATGTGAGACAAGTGTCACTTTTGTTCAGACACACCAGTAGTCTCACTTCAGTGCTGATAATTAGACAGGATCCTCGACTTATCACTGAAGATAGACTGGTGGTAGCAACTTACCCAAACCCTTACATGACATCTATGAACCTGTATGACATTCTTAATTCTTAACTAGTTGACTTCAAAGTATCCAGTGCAGCCCCACTAAAATAAAATGTGGCATTGCCTGCTGCTAAAAAGGCATATTTTTAAAATTTAACTTCACAAAATGAGAGTTGTGCACAGCAGAAGTACTCTTAACCTGGTCTCTCATGCTTCCCACTAAACTCGTATGCTCCAACTTAAAATTTTCAACTCTGCTTGGATGTTTTCAGAAGGATTTACTGACATAACCTCTTGGATCCAAATAGAGTCATAAGGTCATAGAGTCATAGAGCTCTGAAACTACATCCTTTGGTCCAACTCGTCCATGCCGACCAGATATCCTAATTAATCTGGTCCTACTTGCTGCCATTTGGCCCATACCCCTCTAAACCCTTCCTATTCATAGACCCATCCAGATGCTTTTTAAATGTTGTAATTACACCAGCCTCCACCACTTCCTCTGGCAGCTCAGCTCATTCCAAACACACACCACCTTCTGAATGAAAAGGTTGCCCCTTAGGTCCTTTTTAAATCTTTTTCCTCTTACCTTAAAGCTATGCCCTCCATTACCATGGGGAAAAGACCTTGGCTATTCATCCTAACTATGCCCCTCATGATTTTATAAACCTCTATAAATTCACCCCTCAGCCTCCAATGCTTCAGGGAAAATAATGTCTCCCTAGCTCAAACCCTTCAACCCTGGCAACATCCTTGTAAATCTTTACTGAACCCTTTCAAGTTTCACAACATCCTTCCTATAGCAGGGAGACCAGAATTATATGCAGTATTCCAAAAGTGGCCTAACCATGTCCCATAGAGGGGCAGCATGACCTCCCAACTCCTATACTTAATGCACTGACTAATAAAGGC
This sequence comes from Ginglymostoma cirratum, assembly GCA_024137785.1. Lineage (NCBI taxonomy): Eukaryota > Metazoa > Chordata > Chondrichthyes > Orectolobiformes > Ginglymostomatidae > Ginglymostoma > Ginglymostoma cirratum. Next base: position 4,388,821 of record JAHRHZ010000031.1, read on the forward strand.
AAGCATATTCTTCACTATCCTATCTACTTGTGACTCCAATTTCAAGGAACTATGAACCTGCACTCCAAAGTCTCTCTGTTCAGCAACACTCCCTAGGACCCTACCATTAAGTGTAAAAGTCCTGCACTGATTTGCCTTTCCAAACTGCATCATCTAACATTTATCTAAATTAAACTCCATCTGCCACTCCTTGGTCCATTGGCCCATCTGATCAAGGTCCATTGTACTTTGAGGTAACCGTCTTGGCTATCCACTACACCACCAATTTTGGTGTCATCTCCAAACTTATTAACCATCCCGCTTGTGTTCACCTCCAAATAATTTATATAAATGATAAAAAGCAGTGGACTCAGCAGTGATCCTTGTGGCACACCACTGGTCACAAGCCACCAACCTTTGTCTTCTACGTTCAAGCCAGTTCTGTATCCAAATGGCTAGTTTCCTCTGTCTTCCATGTGATCTAACCCTGCTAACCAGTCTACCATGCAGAACCTTCTCAAACGCCTTACCGAAGTCCATATAGATCACATCTACCACCTGCCTTCATCAATCCTCTTTGTTACTTCTTCAAAAGACTCAAGTAAGTTTGTGAGCCATGAATTGCCCTGCACAAAGCCATGTTGACTATCCCTGTTCAAATACATGTAAATCCTGTCCATCAGGAAGCAATAACTTGCCCACTGCTGTCAGGCTTACCAGTCTATAGTTCCCTGGCTTTTCCGTACCACATTTCTTGAATAGTCACACCACGTTAGCCAACATCCAGTCTTTCAAACCCTCACCTGTGGCTTTTGATGATACAAATATCTCAGTAAGAGGCCCAGCATTCCTTTCCCCAACTTATCACACAGTTATATGGTACATTTTTGCCATATCCCACTTTCCATCATTGGACACCTGTTATGTCACATCTACCAGGCACTACTTTCCCATCCTAAATTGAAAGGGAAGAGCATCATCATTGTCTGATAATTCTTCACTGACAATCAAATATATTCTTCTTTTCCTGTCTTCAATAATATTATGAACAAGAAAAAGAATTATTCAAAGAAAACAAAATGAAAGGAAGATTGTGTCAACTCCCTATGATTTCTCTTCTGTTTTGCTCAAAACAGTTTCTGGGGAATTGAACATGCACTTCACTTTTGTCCTGCCCCTTCACACCCACTTGCAGGTAAAGCCATTGCACAATGTCCGTGTTCACGATTCCTCATTAGCAGCACTTTTCCTCATAAAGCTATTGCTTTCTGCCTCTCACCCACTTCTCCTCACCAGTCTCAACCCTGTTGTTTTACCGACTGTCCTAACCCAACAGGTTTATCAGCTGATATTAGTAGTCTAGTTGAAGGAACTATGAAGCAAATATTCACACCAAGCACAGACCTTTTTCTCATATCTAGTTTTCTTATCGTGATAAACCATTGTTGTGTACAGCAGCGGTCACAGTGTCTGGCAATCTGCTTCATTTAAGCGGTGATTATCCTGAACACACTAATTATTCTGCATCAACGAATGATGGATAATTTCACCATTTATTGATTTCTGGTGACTGATGAATGGTTTGTTTCTTATTCGTGGGTGTGGAGAAGCGTTAGGACTGTAAAGGATTGGGCCCTTGTGACAGTGAAATAAAGATAGCTTTTATTAACTGGTCAGAGGATGCACAATAAACTATCTCTAGATTGTAAGGCTACTAATCAGTATCGTAGTCTCACAAAATGTCATTTTTAATCTCACAGTAATAGCCAATATATTCTAACTGCTTCAAATCTGTATCACAGTGGAATTTTATTTTTAAGATAAACTTTACCATTCCTTTGTTGTGCATAGTGAGGAAGGCCTGAAAGGCAATTAAAGCAAGGGTAGAGGTCTCAGGTTTAGGCCTTCTTAGATGCTTGAAGTACAGAAGATTTGGAGCAATTGTACTTTATTGTCAATCAACAACTCTGACATTTTTCACAGATCTATCTTCCAGCAGCTTTACTGCAGAAAGTGATAGATAACATAATATTTGAACTTCTCCATACAGGGAATTGAACTCTACTCTCCTTGTTGTACGGGACAATTAATACACAGAATCATAGAATCCTTACAGTACAGAAGCAGGCCATTTGGCCCATTGAGTCTACATTAGCCCTTTGAAGAGTATCCCACCCAGGCTCACCTCCCCAAACCCTATCCTGTAACTCTGCATTTCCCACAGCTAATCCTTTTAACCCACACATCTTTGGACTGTGGGGGAAACCAGATTGCCTGGAGCAAACCCGTGCAGACAGGGAGAGAATGTGCAAACTCCACACAGACAGGTACCCAAGGGTGGAACTGATTGAAGGTCCCTGGTGCTGTGAGGCAGCTGATGGTCAATAGCCACTGAAAGTTCACTTACCTTCTGGGTGGCACTATGGGTAACTTCTTAGCCACAGTGCCGCAAGAAGGTAAGCAAAATTTCAATGGTTAAGTGATTAAAGTATTAATATTTCTGCTGTGCTGCTGCAGTCATGTTTCTGTGTGGGATGGATAGGAGTTGAGACAACTAAGCCCCACTGTTCTTGGGCCGAGGAGAATTATTCTCCAGTGTACACCTAGCGTTAAGAACAGAAATTGGGATTGGACTGCATCGACTAGATCCCATTTTTTAAATTAAAAAAGAGAAATCCCATCAGAACTTCTGGGACACAGCTAGAGTTTTCATCTTCCTACAATCAGTCGCTTATTGTTGGATCTGAAGTTCTGGGTTTGGGGAAGGGTGTGTATCGGGTGTGGGTTGGGAGATGTACGTAATACAACATCATAGTGCATATGTCTAATGGCATATAATTTTCTTTTTCTAGGCTTTATCATGATTGAGCTTTCAAGTGGTTCTCAAAAGTGCCATCTGTCAGCCTAGGTTTGTTGCCAGTGATTCAACAGGTCAATGTGAAGATTGGAGCACTGAGTCTCCTGGTGTTGGCAATTTCTTTTCTCTCCTATCTCACTTGTCCTGTTTGACACAGGCAAAGATACTACCTCTTAAAGATGATGCAGAACATCATTCATTAGACCAGGGAGATTACTTAATGCCTGGGCCACGCCAAAAATCTGCCCATAAATACTGTTAATAGAGTGAAGTTCTTTGCAGCGCAAAACCTTTTATCTATTCCAGAATGTGGGAATTGCTGATCACTCTAAATTTAAGGGGTTTGAGATATAAAACTTGTATACTTAAAACAAATCTAATTCCAAATTAGTAATTTATAACAATGGGGTCCTCAGTTGTGCATGACGTAACAAGACACAAATAAACCTTCTTAACAAACTATAGAACTTATTAAACAAGATTTTATAAACTTAACAAATAAGCAAGGAAGCCAAGGTAAGTTCCTTAACCTTCAAGACCCCTTGAATGTTTCCTGCGCAAGTGATGCCTTCTTCTTTTGTCTCTTAAGTGATATTGTGTTACATGTCTCTTATACCACAGAAACAGTGGTAACACTGTGCCTCAAAACACAGTTTCATACTCTAATTCCTGGCTATGAAGGCTTTGATTCCTTAACAGGAAATGGGTCAAATGATCTCTTTCCACCTGTTTAAATCAGGGTCATCATATGTTACCCCACCTTTATAACTAGGGTTAAATAGGCTAAACAACTGTCACCTCTTATTACATCACAAAAAAGACCCTGAACTACCTGTTGCCAGCCTCTTTAATGCACCACCCTGTTCCCTGACCAACATCTCTGTCTCTGGCTTGCTGCAGTCTTCTAGTGAAGATCAGTGCAAGCTGGAAGAACAACACCTCACTTTCCACTTGGGGACCCTGCAGCCCCCTGGACTCAATATCGAGTTCAATAATTTTAGGGCCTAAACTCTCCCATGTCCCAGCCCCCTACCCCACACACCAGGCCTTGTTACCACATGGCCTGCCATTACACACCACCCATTGTTAGTCACTAATAGTCCCCATTAATAACTATTCACCTTCCCAGTCTCATCGTTATCAACTCTTTGTTGCTCCAACTGCACTTCGCTCTCTTTAGGCTCTATCCCCCTCCCCTCTTTTCTGCATATAAACGGATGTCTTCCCAGCCATTATCAATTCTGAGGAAGGGTCACTGGACCCAAAACATTAACTCTGTTTCTTCCTTCACAGATGCTGCCAGACTTGCTGAGCTTTTCCAGCAACTTTGTTTTTGTTCCTGATTTACAGCATCCGCAGTTCTTTCGGTTTTTATTTTGTCATCTCTTACTCCCTGCTCCAGGACCTATCATTTCAATGTGTGAATAAATGGCATAACTTATTACAAACATTGTTACATCTTCTTAGCATCAGTGCGAACTACCAAAAACAATTTATCTAACAACTCCAGGAACACAAAACAATTAAGAGCAAATGTTTCTCATACAATATCAGGTGTCCTTTATATATATATGAAAAAAATGGTTTGTTTATCAGATACATTTGTTTGACGAAGTCACTTAGTAAACCTAAAACGTTTTCAAGTACACAATTCTTCTTTAAAGAGGCTGAAACTTACATTTGTTTGGCTAAGCGCCAATTACGTCGAGTTTTTTTGGAGAGCTTATCACTGCAAGTTCGCACATGATTTCTTATCTATCTTACCAAACTTCGTTAACTATTTACTTGTTTGCATTAATTAGTACCACTATCCTTTATGGCCTTATTACTGCAGTCCTTCAACAGGTATGTGCTCGGTGGCAAGTTTTGTGCCAATGGCCTGTGGTAAGATAGGGTTACAATCAGGTGAGAGGGACTCTATAAGGCTCCAAATTCTGTTGGACCAGACAAGTGTTGGCAATCCAGTATTGCTCCTCACCAGCAACTTCATGGCACAACAGCTACAAAGCCATGTGGCATCTAACTGCATTGCTGGTACATTTTTCAGCATACAACCCCATTATCTCGTCCTCATCACAGTTTAACTACTAAGCCCACACAGTTTACCTGTCGTTAGCTACATGCCATCAAAACACCCTTTCTAGTTCACCAATACTCTGTCCTCAATGTCCTCTGGAGACCTGCATCTTGCCATTGCCCAGTAGAGGACCAACACAGAAAGGCAGGCTAGCAGACAATTCCAAAAATGAACTTTTATTTATCGGCAGCAAAAGCAAAGACAAATAAAAGCAGGCTGCTGTTCACCCCTACAAAGTAAACACTGCAGAGCTCTGTCATGCACAAGGAAAACTCATCCACTCCATTGTTTGTATTCTCCTCCTTCTTGGGAAACTGCTTTTGCTCCCCAGTTTCTCAGTATCTATCATGTCACCCTATTACCTGCTCCAGCACGCCAGGATGATGTGGTACACTCTATCTAGACTGTATTGGAGTGTTGCTGAGATGGGCTAATGGATTTCCCCAACTGCTATTGCTGGCCCTACAAAACCAGTCGTATCTTACTCCTCAGACTGCAGTTGGACATTTCCCCAACTGCGCAGTGCCCAAGCAGATGAATGGCTGTGGACTGCAGTTTGTGTGCAAACTAAGCCAGTGACTGACAGTACTAGAACCACTTGACTGACAATGGTATCCCCTTGACTGGGCTGGGGTCTAATCTCCACCCACCTTCTGACAGGGTCATTTGGTTGGGTAAAACATGTCATGTGCTTGTCATACAGGCAGCTAGCACAAACTTTGGGTATTAAATTTGCATCTTGGTGACCCATTCAGCAAGACTTAACTCCCTGCACCCATCCAAACTGATTAGCAGCCTGCCTGTGTCTGCACTGGGTCATGCTCTGGGGGATGCTCTTTGGTGCTGAGTAACCTGGAAGCTGTTTGCAGCCAGTACCAAGCTGAAGTCAATAGGTTTCCCATTCTGAGTTCCATGTCAAGAATTCTTCAAGTCTAGTTTGTTCAATGAATTTGGTAAGTTAGGAAACTGTATATTAATAATATTATTAAGGCTATTATTCCATTAATAAGTCATTTAACCAACTGTAATCCCCCTTAATTAACAACTCACCACAATCTAGTGAGAAATTCACCTCACTGCAAGGCAAATGCATAAAAGCTACTCATTTGTGACAGAGCAGTAGATCCCAGGAATTTTGGATTTCACTTGCCTTTAGCTAGATCAAAGGCATATAATTCAGCACTTGTTGGTCCACCTTCAAAAATAACAATTTGTATTCATATAAAACATCCTATGATGCTTCCTATGCTACATTGTAACCTGAGACACTGATTAAAGTGTATTTAATTAGAACAGGCAGATTATTGCATGTATATGATGTGGAAGTGCCGGTGTTGGACTGGGATGGACAAAGTCAGAAATCACACGACACCAAGTTATAGTCCAACGGGTTTATTTGAAAACACAAGCTTTCAGAGCCTCAGTCCATCTTCAGGTGTTAGTGAGAGAGGTAGTATCAGACACAGGATTTATAAGTAAAAGTTCAAAGGGTCACACCACTGAAGAGTATGTATTAAACAAACCTAAGATGTTGTTAAATATTTAATCAGCCAGAATGTTTTCATTGATTAATGTGTATATGTAAATCCCCAGATAACTTTCAAGTCACTGTCCTGAGAGAACTAAAGGGTTTATCAGTTTAAAGAAGAGGTGACATTTTAGGTCAGACAATATATGTAAAGGTTGGGGCCTTATTTAGAATCTATGTTTTGGTTTGGAGTCAGACTGGTTTCATTTCTAAAGTAGTAATTTATAAAAGGCCGCATTAAATAATTGTCAATAAATTGTGCGCAGTTACTTATAAATAGTGCCTGATACTAACTCTCTCACGAATACCTGAAGAAGGAGTGAGGCTCCGAAAGCTTGTGTTTTCAAATAAACCTGTTTATCTATAACCTGGTGTTGTGTGATTTCTGACATTGCATATATAGCCAACTAATTACTTTGCCTTACAAGATCAATTTGTCATTATTTGGTTTATGTACAATGTTCCCTTTCAGATCTCCAAAATCCTGCCTTCAGAAATGTTAAAGCTGATGGTTATTATGTCACAGTGTGTGGAAGTGAATGCTTTGTCATTGTAAGTGGGAGTGTTTTTAAAGAGCAGTCCAACTGTGCTTGCTGCTGGCATGCCTGAGGTTTTCTCTACACATGCCAGTAATACTGCAAAGCAGTCAGCTCTTGTTTCATGACAGTGCATAAATAATTTGGAGAAACTGTTGCTGCAGCAAACCCAGTTGTCAGTATGGTCTCCAAGGAGACAAGTAACTGGTGCAAATGTTTGTTGTAATGTATCATCCTTTATTTCATTGCTTTCTCCATGATTTCAAAATTATAAAGTGCCTTAATGGAATCCTTGGTTAAGGTAATAGCTCCCTCATCCTCAACCAGTTGTTATATAGCCACCCATTCTATTCCTTCCTCACTATGTTCTCCCTTTGTCTTTCACTAAATTCATTGCAATAAATGGTTCTTAAATTGAAACTATGATGATACTGAGTATTATAGTCCAACTCACTGCTGAAATGGCTTGGCCTGCTGGGACTATGGCATATCCAATTACAAAAAAAATTATTAATTATTAATTAATTATCTAGTAATGCCCATAATTAGCCATACTGGAACTGCACAGAGAGTAATTGCCACATCTTACAAGGTGACAGTTATTACTTTACATCTAAAAAAGAACTTTCAGCTCAAAAATAGTTGAAAGCAATTTGTTTTATATTTATGTGAGACAATTTGAGAAATTTCTTTTATCTTAAAAGAGCTCACATTTTGAGCAGTTCTCTTTCTTCCTGGTTAGCGCCCTATTTACCAGTCAGTAGGAGTGTCTATATTCACAGAGACTGGTGTTATTGTTGGATTGGTCTTCAATAATTTTCCACACATCAACCATTGGAGTCAGCCCAATATGGTCAGCGCTGTTGGAAATTCTTAAGGGTCTTAATGTGACTTCAGGAGACAATACAGATTTCACTGCAGGAGAGAAGGGTTGTCAACACAGCAATCTCATAGACCAGAACCTTTATGGATGTCCAGAGATAGTAGGACCTGCCGATGCTGGAGAATCTGAGATAACAAGGTGTAGAGCTGGATGAACACAGCAGGCCAAGCTGCATCAGAGAAGCAGGAAAGCTGAAGTTTTGGGTCTGGAGCCTTTTTCAGAAATGGGGGAGGGGAAGGGGATTCTGAAATAAATAGAGAAAGAGGTGGAGGCAGATAGAAGATGGATAAAGGAGCAGACAGGTGGAGAGGAGACGGACAGGTCAGCAGTGGTCATATTGTCATTTAGGACTATTAACATGGTGAGAACGATCCATGCAGCTTATGATTTAGAGAACAAAGCATTTTGGTCAAGTCAATGAAGGGGAGGTGATGGCCTAGTGGCATTATTGCTGGACTGTTAATCCAGAGACCCAGGTAATGCTCTTGGGACCCAAGTTTGAATGCTGCTATCACAGATGGTGGAATTTGAATTCAATAAACATCTGGAATTAACAGTCTAATGATGATTGCAAATCTGTTGTCAATTGTCAGAAAAATTGTCAGGGCAGCACGGTGGCTCAGTGGTTAGCACTGCTGCCTCACAGCGGCACGGAGCCTCTGGCAACTGTTGTGGAGTTTGCACATTCTCTCCATGTCTACGTGGGTTTCTTCTGGGTTGTCTGCTTTCCTCACACGGGATGTGCAGGCTAGGTGGATTGATCATGCTAAATTGCCCATGAAGTCCAGGAATGAGTAGACTAAGAGAATTAATGGGAAATGCAGGATTACAGGCATAGGGTAGGGTGGGTGATTCTGTTTGGGATGTTGTTGGGAGAGTCGGTGTGGAATTGTTGGGCTGAATGGCCTATTTCCACACTGTAGAGATTCTATGATTAAAAACCTATCTGGTTCGCTAATGTCCTTTAGAGAAGGAAACAACCATCCTTACGTGGTCTGGCTTACATGTGACTCCAGATCCATAGCAATGTGGTTGACTCTTAACAGCCCTCTGGGCAATGAGGGATGGGCAATAAATCTAGCCAGAGACACCGTCATCCCATGAATGAATCTTACATGTGATAGACAGGAGGGAAAACTCTTAGTAATTCCCGCATGAGAAATATGCACATTTGTTGAGTAAGCCTACATGCTCCAAATTCGTGCATCAGGCACCATATCACCAAGTTGAGCTACGTGATGTCAGGACAGCGCTGGTAATGGTTTCTTAGGCATTAACTGGGGACACAAACATATAAGTCACTTCATAAGAGGGAACACTAAGTTGGTTGCATCTGAAGCAGGTAGTGATAAAGCATATACCTCCAGAGAATTGGTTGGGTCTGAATTTTACGACCAATATTTTTTGGTTGGCTGCACTAATTATGTTTGTGGTTGTGCCAAAAAAGTGGTGAATATACTGAATAATACAGAATAGTGAAGTATCAAGCTCAACCCCATACTTCCAGGGAGTTGGCTGATTTTAGCTGTGTTGTTTTGGGTACTACAATGTGCTTGTCATTTATGGGTTATGGAGAGGAACAATTAGTCAGGGATGCCAATATAAATTATAATTTAGCATCCTTTGCTGAAAAGTTTCCTTGGTTGAAAGCTAGATTAGACTCAGCTATTAGTTTTTCCAATTCCAGGAACAATATTCTAACACTTGTTTAAGCTTGCACAGGAAGATGCCAGTAAAATATCAGTGCACAAGAAACAGTATGTTTTTGTGCCATTCAGCCTGCTGTCACATTATACCATCATAGTTGAAGTCTCAAATGTACGAATCATCTGTTAAAGTAAGGTATGCTCAAATCTGTCTACAAATGTGAACGAGAACTTTGAGATGTGGGTTTGGAGACACATGTAGAAAGCGTATTGGGTTGACAAGAAAAGTAATGTGGAGGTGTTTGTAATGGTACAAGCTGGAGGTGGTTTGATTGATGTTATCAGAGAATGCAAATTAATTGGACTGTGCATGCAATGAGATTAGATGGGATGTTGAAACAAGTGTTAGACAGATGAAAGGAGAATGATAAAGTGGGAAGAAAAAAAAATGTTTCTGCTCTACCTGAAGAATGGGAGAACATTTGGAGAATTGGAGACAGAGCCACAGGCAAAATGGTTTGAAGAAGGGATAATGGAACTAGACCAGACAGACCTCTGGTGACAATGGTTCATATTTGACCAGGTTGCATTTTATATTGATACATACATGTAAGGTGTGAAATACGTAATCCATTAATTAAAATCAGCAATTCGTACATTGGTTCAAGTAAGAAAAGCAATCTGACTAATAGAAATACTTGTGTTTTAGGAAACATAGCGCTGCCAAATATGTAGCTTTCTTGACCAGAATGCTGAGCTAAATTGAGGCCAACACGTCAAAGCTACATTATAATAAGGTCAGGCCATGTCTTGACTAATACAATTAATTCAAATCATGCAAATTTGAAAGACATAGAGAGAAATACCATGAGACTAATTATTAATGTCAGTGAATTTTTGTTATAAAGATAGCAAAAATTTGACTCCAGCATTAAAATAAAGCACATCACAGAAAATGTACAGAGGTATACAAAGGAAAAGAAATAGTTGCTTTCAAATTAATTGATAGCTGCAGGACAACAGAGCAATTAATCAACTGACATGGGATGTCCTCCATAATTGTGAATGTTTCTGATAATTTAGCTGCCTTTAATATCTTTCTTCTCTGGCCCCACATCCTGAGACCAAAACATAAAATTAGCTTGTAGGCTGTTAAGTACGAACAATTTTTGAGATGATAACCAATCTATGTTGCAAGATGTCCCCAAATCAATCTAGGCATCAGAAGTGTATCTGCAATATGCCATTGGTGTATATGTTTGGACAAATGCTGAATTCGTTACCCTGAGTTACTGTACAGATTTCATGAGTCATAACTGCAAAGGATGATGTTGATCCAAGCGAAACTGGTGTAAGACAGTTTCTAGAGAGTTACAAAAGAAGCTGGAGGAAATGAAATGGAACTAATGGAAAATGGCTGACTGATAGAACAATACCTTTTTGCATCATCAGCTTGGAAATATCAAGAATGGATGGAAGCTTGTTCAAAATGATCGCGAAAAAATCAGGTGAAATGAAACTCTGCCCAATTTTCTGATCCTGTCCACAACATCTATGTTTGCAAATTTTCCAAACCAAATTGAATTCTTTACCCAAACTTGATGGATTAGGTAGTGTTGTTAGATAACTCGATAATGATGCAAGGCGATGGAAGTGACATTAGACAAATAATTCAGCCTCTCAGGCTAATAGTTTGGCGATCTGAATTCAAATCCCATCATGGCAACTGATCAAAATTAAATTAAACTTTTAAGTCTGGAATTAAAAGCTAGGCTGAATAATTCTGACCATGAAATCATTGCCAACTGTTGTAAAAATCCACATAGTTCATAATGTATGCTTTAGGAAAGGAAATCTGAGGCACTAAGAGGTTTAAATTCATGTACTTGACTCTTAAATGTCCTCTGATATGGCCCTGCAAGTCATTCAATTGTATCAAACCACTGCAAACTCAAAATGAATGAAACCAGAGGGTCCACTCATTATTAAAATACAGATTGAAAATAACAGCAGCACGCACAGTTCTGTTGACACCGGAAAGTCTTCCTTGCTAACTTCTGAAGGTTTGTGCTAAATTTGGGAGAGGTGTCTGACAGACTAGTCCAGCAACATCCTGACATAGTTATACTCACTAAATATGCCATCAATACAATCTGTGGCTACAGCTGAGCCATTAGAAGTGGTGGCACAGTCAGGACAGAATTGCTTTTGGAATTCTCAACATTATCTGCAAACTGCATAAAGTCTCAAAGCATCAGGAATAACACAGGGATTACACTGTATGCTGATTACCACTTACCACTTTCCCTCAGCCAATAAATCAGTGCTGTTCCATATTCCCTATGGACTGCAGTAGTTCAAGAAAGCAGCTCACTGTTTCCTCAAGGGCAACTAGGAGCAGGCAATAAATGCTGGCCTAGTCAGATACATCCATGTTCCATGAGTGAATAAAAAAAACACATTAATTAGATGAAGCTGTAAGAGTGTAAAGGTCTCTGAACATGCCATGTGTAGGGGCGTTAATGTCCATTACCAAAAGTGCTTAGTAGCACCTCTGTTGAACAATTTGGCAAAGCCCTGAAGGACAAAACTGCTAAGGTGGGCCTTCAGCATGTGGTGAGGAAACCAACCAAAGGGGAATAAAACATTTACTTGAGCTTGCTCTCAGAATGTAGCTTCACAGATAGAACTGTCTATCACAGCATTGATAGGAGTAGCCACAACACAATTCTTGTGATGAGAAAGTAAAGTTTTCACAGGCAGGATACAATCCATGTGGCATAATCACCATGCTAAATGAGATAGATTTTCAACCGATCCAGCAATTTGAAAGTAAGCATCCGTGGAGAGCTGTAGGCCATTAGCTGCAGCAGAATTTTGTTCAACTGCAATCTACAACCTTACGGCCAGAATCTCCCCCACTTTATGATAGTATCAAGCCAGGGGATCAGCCTTAGTTCAACGAAGAGTGGGAGTGCCTTCCAGGAGCAGCACAGGCAATTCTGAAAGTGAGGTGTCAATTTGTGGAGCTACAACAATGGACTATTTATGTGCCAAACACCGGAAGCAGCAAGCAATAGCTCAGTGGCTCAATGGCTAGCACTGATGCCTTATAGCACCTGGCACCCAGGTTTTAATTCACCGTCAGGTGACTGTCTATGTGGAGTTTGCATTTTCTCCTCTTGTCTGTGTGTGTTTCCTCTGGGTGCTCCAGTTTCCTCCCACAGTCCAAAGATATGCAGTTAGGTGTATTGGCCATGCTCAATTGCCCTGCAGGTGGGTTAGCCATGGGACATGCAAGGTTAAAGGATGGGTCTGGGTGGGATGCTCTTCGGAGGGTTGGTGTGAACTCAATGAATCAAATGGTCTGTTTTCACACTATAGGGAGTCTATGCAATGCAAAGTGCTGAATCTTTCTATGAAACATCCTGGTGAATCTCATCTGTACCCTCTCCAGTGCAATCACATCTTTCCTATAGTGTGGTGATCAGAAATACATGTTGCATTCCAGCTGTGGCCTAACCAAAGATGCCCACAGCTCCAACATAACACCCCTGCTTTTGTAATATATTCCACAACAGGTGAAGGCAAGTGTCCTGTATGCCTTCTTAACTACCCTATTAACGTGTCCTGGTGCCTTCATGGATGTGTAGACAAGTACCCTAAGATCCCTCTGTTTCTCTAGAATCCTGCCATTCATTGAGTACTCCCTTGTTCTATCTGCCATTGATCTGCCCATCTGACCATCCCATTTATATCCTCTGAATCCCAAGACTTTCTTCTTTACTGTCAACAGCAAAACTGATCTTCATGTCATCTGCAAACTTGCTCATCATCGCTCCTACATTCTCTTCTGTATTGTTTGGATATGTTCCCATCTTGAGACTCTGATAGCTTCTTCCTTGAGTCTTCACACAACTGAGCTTAGGTTTTCAAATAACCTCTTCAGGGTTTAAAACAAATACTTCTGATCTGCAAGTTCCAAACTAAACTCCTTAAACGGAGATAAATTAATTTCTCAACAATTCTAAACTACTCTTTTTCTTTTGGGATAACTGTCTTACACATCCAGATTCAGTCAAAACTTCTGCAAAAAGTGCCAAATGTTGAAAAAAAAAGCTTTTCCAAGCTACATTTATAAGTTCTGAAATTTAAAAAATACAATTTCCTGAACCTTATAACGGAAGCACCATGCACTATGTTGTTTACTCTGTGCTCATTAAAACTCTCCTAATGTAAATAAAATCCCACTAGCCTCCAAGAACTGTCTCTCTCAACCTGTTTTGCTTGTATGGGTGACACAGTGGCTCAGTGGTTAACACTGCTACCTCACAGCACCATTCCACCCTTGGGTGACTGACTGTGTGGAGTTTGCACATTCTCCCAGTATCTGCATGGGTTTTCTCTGGGTGCTCCAGTTTCCTCCCATAGTCCAAAAATGTGCAGATTAGGTGGATTGACCAAGCTAAATTGTCCATAGTATCCAGGGATATGCAGGCTAGGTAGATTAATCATGGCAAAAACAGGGATAGGGCAGGGGTGGGTCTGGATGAGATGCTCTTTGGAGGGCTGGTGTGGCCTCAATTGCCTGCTTCCATACTGTAGGGATTCTATGAACAATAAATATGGTTAGACAAATACTTACACATTGCTCATTAAATCTCTTCAAACAACGGAAAATCCACATGCTACTAGTTAAAAATTCAAAATAAACATTATTAAAATATAAATGAATCACACACCTTACATCACGCTTTATCAATTATTAATGCACTAAACTGACTTTCACTCAGAGAAAACTGAACAAATATTTACAAATGTGATAATGATTGCAGTGAACTGTTACTGTTATGGGCTCTCATGACAACTTTGTCTTCCTTTCCCTCCTACTAAATCTCGGTGCAGTCCTGCTGTCCACAGCTGTGAATGAGGGAGCCTTCCCTATAGTGCAGTCTCTTGGCCTTGGAGTTTTGGTCAGGTGACCTGTGAGTCATTTGTGTTTAGAGGGCCCACTCATCCAAAGTGTGTCATGGCCAGGTGGAGGTTCATTTTCCTTGGCGATAACTCCGACAAATTTGAAGTCAGCAAGTAGGCTCAGGTGACGGGCCATGGACCCTCTGGAGTTTTAGGAAAGGAGACCTTGAGGGGTCTTATGTTGTTCCTCCTCCAGCTGAGAAAGAGGCACCAGATGTGTGGTTAAAGTCCCTCATGCTGTTGGTGCTGAGCAGCAATGACAAGAGCAATGGAATGCAGATCTGTGTGCAAATCAAACAGACAACATAGCTCTCTGTGCCAGTTGCCAAACCTGCCCATGGAGGCAGCCAGATGCTTGCAGGTCAGCGGAACCATGGTACAAACAGCATTTATGGAGTTTTCCAACCTTGACGTTCTTTTGCCCAGCATCCCCCCACAAACCTGCCTGCTGTTCCTAGCTCTGCTTCTGAGTTTGGATAAAGTTATGACTAGCTAACACCATGGAGCCCTCTCCTGCCTGGGACAGAGTAGGTGCCTTGTCCTTGCAGCCCTCTGAGTGCCAGCAACCTGGGAATTTCATGCTTGCCCAGCTGCAGAGAAGTGGTGGTGATGTGCTCACCAAAATCTATTCAAGCTAATGCAGTCACCAAGGAGTCAGCATCTGAGATGGTGGAGGATGTAGGAGGGAGCTTTACCAGTACTTCCTCTGAGGGACCTGTCTTCTACCTTGGAGGTGGAGGAGCACATGATATCTAGAAGGGCTGCTGTCTGCAGGGTGAGGATTGTTCAAAGGCCATTAGTGTCTTCAAGATATAAGAGTGAGAATGAGTTGCAAGATAGGTGTAGGAACTTGGGCATGTTAAGAATACATTCATAGTGCTGATAATGAAAGAGCAGTACAGCACTTGATAATAAATATTACTTGTTCGCCAGGATATAGAGGTCTCAGCATCATCTCATGAGTGGTCACAATCTTCTCCTGCTATGCAAGGACCCTCTCCTCGTAGTGGGTGAGGAGACAGATGTTGGCAGCCCACCACCTGTCTTTGCCCTCTCTGCCCTATTATGGGATGTTTTCTCCTATAATGAAATCGTTAGCCAATTTAAAAAAAATCAGCCCATAATGTTTCCATAATTTGTCTGGCATTGGGTCATAACATTTCATGAAGCTGGGTTTTTATGGTGAGATTCAATCTTCCAGGGATGGATAGTTGGAAACTTACAATAAAGATTGTATAGTTACCTCTTTCAAACATGTAAGGTTGCCCAACATGACAGTGACGGCAGCTCCTGCATCTAATATAGTGTGGGTTCTGGACAATCTTCGCAATTTCTCTTTTCTAGTATTGATAGTCCTGATTGATGATTTCTCCAGATTTTGCTGTGAAAGTTTGCCTTTCCAACCATGCATCCTGTTTATTCTGTGATGAATAAAGAACATCATAACTGCAACTTATTTTTTCTGGGTCTGAATGGCGTATTCTTCCCACCTACACACTAATTTTGAGAGTCTAGTGAAATGGTGTTTGGTGTCATTTAAGCATGATCCCTTTTTCTGCCATGATGCCCTTTCCATCCTATACCCACTATGGCATTTTCATGTCTGGTCATTTTATCTGGGGCTTTGCTGTTTCTGGAAAGGATGTTGATGGATTAGACCATAAGATATTGGAGCAGCATTAGGTCAGTTGGCCCATTGAGTCTGTTCCACCATTCAAACATGGCTGATTTGTTTCCCACCCACTTTCTCCTGCCTTCTCACCGTAAACCTTACTAAACAAGAGCATATCTATCTATGTCTTAAATACACTCAATGACTTGGCCTCCACAGTCTTCTGCGGCAATGAGTTCCTCAGATTAACCACTCTCTGGCTGGGGAAGTTCCTCCTCATTTAAGTGCTAAAGAGTTGTCCCTTCACTCTGAGGCTGTGCCCTCAGGTCCTGGTCTTTCCTGCTGATGGAACTATATTCTCCACTTTAAAACGGAATGTGCAGATGGCTCAAGTCATCCAGTAGTGCTTGATCTGTTGATTATGTTCTTGTTACAAGCAACTGGGCAAGGCCTACATTTGCTGTATCCACTAATGTGGGCATCTTGGTGTATTTCTCTCTCCATGGTTCAATTTCTAGAATGCTACCACTGTTAGAGGTCAATCATCTCATTCTCAGGACAATATTCACAAGACATTGTTGCGGGATATCCTCAGGGTTGTGTCATAGGTCCAACCATCTTTCGCTGCTTACTAATGACCTTATCTCCATCATAATGTCACAAGTGGAGAGGTTCCAGATGATTACATAATATTCAGAATCATTTATCACTCCTCAAGTATATATGAAGTCTACATACTGAAAGAATCCATGCCCAGGTGCAGCAGGTTCTGGACAACATTAAGGCTTGTACTGATAAATGACATGTACTAGTTATGCTACTAAAAATGGCAGACAATCAAAACATCTTCAACAAAACAGAATCTAACCATCTGCTGTGGAGATTTATTGGCATTAGCAAATTCCCTGTGATGAACATCATGGGGATTATCACTTCCCAGAAACCATATAAATACTATGTTTACAAGAGCAAGTCTGATGCTAGGAATTTTGTAAGGAGTAAAGCATATCCTGATTTCTAAATGCCGGTCTCTTATCTGCTAGGCTTAAGTTAGGAGTGTGATGAGATACCGTCCACTTGCTCGGATGAGTGCATCTTTAACAACGTTCAAGATGCTTAGCACCATCTTCTTGATTGACACTCCATCCACCACTTTAAATATTCACTCCCTCCACAAGCGATACACAGCAGCAAGGTGCACGGTAGTAACTCACCAAGTTTACTTTGAAGCACTTTCCAAATTTGCACCTTGATCACCTAGAAGGACAAGGGCAGCAAATGCATTGGAACACCATCTTTGGAGGATTCCCTCCAAGTCATATGCAGTCTTGACTTAGAAATATATAGCTGATACTTCTTGGCACTGAGTCAACATCTTGGAATTCCCTCCCTAACAGCACTATAATGGACTTACACCATACAGATGGCAGCAGTTCAAGAAGATGGCTCACCAATTCCTTCACAAGGACAATTAGCGATGACCTACAAAACATCCTTAAAAATAAATTCACATTAAGTATGCATTTAAAATAGTTCCTCTTATTCATTGCCAAGGCAGTGAAAACTAAGAAGTAGCAATAAAACTGACTGCAATAAAAGCAGTATTGTTAAAGTTGAAAATCTAAAAGGCATTATTCAATATTGAGTGGAATCTTTGCCCTAATGCTCTGAAAATCTCCCCACTTATATATACAGCCACTCATAAGTCGTGCTAATGTTTCATGTCATTAGTTGACAATAGGTGACAATTATTTGACGCCCACATTAAAAAGAGTGAGGATTTTTGTAACTTTCCTGTTATTATTTGACCTTCGTAAGTTCAAAAAGATGGAAGAATAATTTCCATTCTGAATGTTCTGTTCCTCATTGACACATAGTTATTAGATCTTGGCAATTTACATGCACAATACAGTAATTGTTAACTCTAATCAGTAGCTATTCCTGAACAAAAGTCCATCATTTCCAGAGTTGGACATTTTATAATTTGTTAAGATAGTGGTACATTAATTGTGGCTCATGAATTGATCATCAGACGCAGTGCATAGTGGGACGTTATTGTGAAGCATCAGTTTAAAATTACCAGTCAAAATGAATTCCTATCTTCATATGTTTCTTCAGAACTCAAACATGGTTGTTAAGAATGACTGTGACACATTCAGCTCAAATTAATGTTAACAGATTAGATTCTGACAAAAACATAGAATCAACTACATACATTAATTTCTCAGAATTCCAGGGCTGATTAATGAGATTAAAATATCTGCCATATAAACACAAAAGTTTTTCCCTAAATATTAATTTATTTTCAAATGCAGAAACAATGTGTAATTTTAATTTCATTCTGTATCATGTTCAATTTCAGGTGTTGGAAAACTGCAGTGGTGGAATGGTTGCTTATGATCCATTTTCTATTTCTTTATGGAAGGAAGGATTGGCGAGGGTGTAAATTCAGATGAACTAATCTGTTGCTAGTTTTCCTTTCCTATTGAAGATAAACATGCGAGCGCATAGTTTCAGATTATGTAACTGTCTGTTCATGGAAATGTTTACCAGTCAGGGATGTCAACTTTGGAGTAAAGGAGTAAAATCTACCCAAAATCCATTTGTAATAAGTGGAAGGGATGTCTGAAAGAATATGTATTTGAATTAAATATAGAACTCCAGGTTAACAATTCCCTCCATTTGCTCATCAGAGCTAACAAAATTGTAAGAATCCAACCACATTTTCCTCGTTTATATTCACGAGAACCTATTAGGTCACATTATTAATCAAAAGAAAATGTCCCCAAGTCCATATGAAGTATTGATTTCTATGGTATAGATGTCCTGATTAAGCATTATATTTGTTTCAATTTTTATCAGTGTCAACCAAGCTCTCAGTGACTTTGTTTCCCTGCAAGCTAATGCTTTTGTAATACAGTCGCAAGATCAAATGATCTTAGTCATCAATATAGAAAGAGGACTTGTAAAATATTACGTTCTCTAAATCTTCCCCATCACAGAAACCAAAGGTTCCACCAATTTCAACTCCTTCCCCACAACTCCAGCTCTTGCCACCTTTTAATCTTGTTTCTCTCCCAGAATATATTTTCATGGACTGCACAGTAACTTAGCCATTCGGATACCAA
The DNA here is from genome assembly GCA_024137785.1 of Ginglymostoma cirratum. NCBI lineage: Eukaryota > Metazoa > Chordata > Chondrichthyes > Orectolobiformes > Ginglymostomatidae > Ginglymostoma > Ginglymostoma cirratum. The sequence goes on from JAHRHZ010000031.1 coordinate 4,408,041, forward strand.
TTATCTGCCTTGAATCGGAATGTTGGTAAGTTATTAAAATGTGGGCATCACAACAGGCACAAACTTATCCTTAACTGATGGCCAGCCAGGAACTATTCAAATATAAACAAAAGCCTTCATCATACTTGACCATTTGCTTCTGTATTAATAAAAGAAACTTTATTGACTATTCAACTCATTAATGCTTAGGTGATCTTTCTGTGCATAAAAGATGTAGAATGAAGTAATAAAATAATACTTTATATTGTTGTTGACCAAGAATCCAAAATTTATACAAAGCTACAGTAAACAAAGAGGATGTTAGGCTACAAGACAGGATAAAAACAGATAACAAAGAAAATACAATTATATAACTCAGTCTGGATGGTATGTGTCCAAGATTATTGAGGGAAGAGACTGTGAAGGTATTGATTGCAATCTTTAAATCCTCCTTAATTTCAAGGGCACCATCAAATAACTGCAGGATTTGTTCAAAACAAAATGGAGGAGAATAAACCTCACAGTTATAGACCAATCAGTTTGACATCGGTAAATCAATAATTTGGGAAAGAATTAACTGCCACCTGAACAAGCATGGACTAATGGAAGAACAAGCACAGATTTATGAAGGACAAATCTTGTTAGACTAACTTTGATTAAAGTTTTTAGATGACATAATGGTGAGTGTGTCAGAAGGCAATGCAATTGATGTTGTGTATTTAGACATTGTGAAAGCATTTGACAATATATCACTTGCAAAATTGAAGCCCGGAAGATAAAAGAAATATTAGAAACAGAATGCGAGACTGGCAAAATAATAGGATCCAAAGTAATAGTGAATTGTTGCTTTTTGAGCTGGATGGAGATATCCAAGGTTCAGTGCTTTAGGAATACTGCTGCTTTTGGAATCTGGTAATATCTTGGACTTGCAGGTAGAGGACCCAATTTCAAAACTTGTGGATGGTGCAAAACTTGGAATTGTGTTAATCAATGAGAGGTATAGTAACAGAGGCATATATAGTAATTTTTATATCAAAACAAAGATATACATGGATGGGTAGATTAACACAGTGATTGAAATTCAAAACAGCAAAGTATTAGTTGACACTTTTGGTTGGAAAAATTAAGGAAGACAATACATACTAAATGATGTAATCTTAAGAAGAACATATAAAAAGAGAGACCTTAGGGTGCTTGTGCGCAAACCTTTGCAGGTGATTGGACATGTGAACAAAGCAGTTAATAAAGTATATGTGAACCTAATTTTATGAACGGAGGCTGAGCATGAAAGCACTCAAAATATGATTGCATAATATTTTGTAACTTTTTTAAAACAAAACTTATATTAAACCTATGCATAATAGTATTTTGATCCCAATTCTGACAATATATTTTAGGAGACCAAGAAGTCTTTGGAGAAGGCACAGAAGATATTTATTAAGGTGGTGTCACGGACGAGAGTTTGCATTTACATGCACAGCATTGAGACATTACGATTGTTCTCTTTACAGCAAAGAAAGCTGAAAGGAAATTTGATGAAAACTTTTAAAATCATTATGATTTTAAATAGAATAAATAATAAGAAATTCTTTCCAATAGCTGAAGATCAGTAACTAAACTGCTCAGATTTAAGGTGATCAGCGAAAAAGATTTTAAATACGCTGTCTGAATAAAAGTAAGGTTGTTCAATGGATAAATATTTTAAAGCGATGTTAAGGAATAGTAAAGCAAGGAACTAACTAAATTACTTTTTGGAAGAACTGTTGCAGGCTCAAAAAGCTGGACGTCCTCCTTCTGTGGTGCACTGTTCTGTGATTCTCTGATTTGATGAAACTAGCTATTACATAATTGCATTCACAGAATTGTATTCACTCATTGTATTCAAAGCTTTATGTAGACACTTCTAAGAAATCTTTCCAAAGAACTATACAAAGGTATGTCATGCCTTTAATTTTCCCAAATGAAATTGTTCAGTCATCAACTACTTTCCTCTCGACTATAGTTTATAGCACAGAGGAACATTAATTGGCCATTCTCACTCTAAGAAGACACAAGGGTTGTTGATTTTGGAAATATAGCATTCAAAAGCTTCAGTACATTACCACAGATTTTTTTTTTCTCTCAATTGGTGGTGTTGGTACAAATGTATAAGCAATAAGTCTGCTTTATTTTTAAACATGCTTCTTCCCTCCAGTACTGTCTAATGGTAAGAATACATATATTAATGAATAATTATTAAACTCCCTTCCTCACAGTTACTATTTTCTTTCTAAATGAATGACCGTGAAGAGAGAAATAACTCCCTTCCCCCATGGTAAGTTATTAAAAGGTGGGCATCACAACAGGCACAAACTTATCCTTAACTGATGGCCAGCCAGGAACTATTCAAATATAAACAAAAGCCTTCATCATACTTGACCATTTGCTTCTGTATTAATAAAAGAAACTTTATTGACTATTCAACTCATTAATGCTTAGGTGATCTTTCTGTGCATAAAAGATGTAGAATGAAGTAATAAAATAATACTTTATATTGTTGTTGACCAAGAATCCAAAATTTATACAAAGCTACAGTAAACAAAGAGGATGTTAGGCTACAAGACAGGATAAAAACAGATAACAAAGAAAATACAATTATATAACTCAGTCTGGATGGTATGTGTCCAAGATTATTGAGGGAAGAGATTCCGCATCCCAAAACCAGCCCAGCTCATCTCCGCCTCCCTAATCTGTCCTTCTTCTCACCTATCCCCTCCTCCCACCTCAAGCTCCACCCCCATCTCCTATCTACTAACCTCATCCCGCCCCCTTGACCTGTCCGTCCTCCCTGGACTGACCTATCTCCTCCCTACCCCCCCATCTACACTCACCTTTACTGGCTCCATCCCCACCTCTTCGACTTGTCTGCCTCCACTCCACCTATCTTCTCCTCTATCCATCTTCTATCTGCCTCCCCCTCTCCCCCTATTTATTTCAGAACCCTCTTCCCCACCCCCATTTCTGATGAAGGGTCTAGGCCCGAAACGTCAAGCTTTCCTGCTCCTATGATGCTGCTTGGCCTGCTGTGTTCATCCAGCTCCACACCTTGTTAACTTTATTTGCTCCTTATTTAATCATATTTTGTAGTTGCTTACTGATTTTTGTTGTTCATAACATAAAGTAATCCATGAAAATGTTTTTGACAGCAAAACTTTAATAAGTATGCTAATAAAGCTGAGTTTTGGACTGTTAGCTGGCATTACAGGAATATATGTATCTATTTAGTTCCCAAGTAATCTAGAATCTCAGGCCAATGTTCTAGGGACAAGTGTTTGGATCTCACCATGGCTGATGGTGAAATTTGAATTCAATAAAAACTAGAATAGAGAGCAAGCCTAATTGCAACCATGTAATCACTATCAATTTTCTGGTTTATTCATGTCGTTTGGGGAAGGGTATTTACCACTCTTACCTAGCCTGGCCCACATGTGACGCCAGACCCACAGCAACGTGGTTGACTCTTAATTGTCCTCTGGGCAAGAAGGGATGGGTAATATGTACTGGATTGGCCAGTGACATGCTCATCCTGTGAAAGAATAAAAAATGCATTATTCAAACTCTTCAGAATACATCACGTTTTGAATAACTTAGAGTGATCTGTGCGGTGGTAATCATTTTGAGGCTGAATTTTCTGCCCTTTTGAATAACATCATGAGATTTGAAATAACCTTTTGAAAGGGAGAAACCTTGGTTCAACAGCTAAATGCTCCCAATGTTTGCCATTATGGAAATAACTTCAACCCAGTTTGTGTACTGAGGCTTTAGAATGGGGCATGAACCTGTAACTTTCAGTCTTGAAACACAGCAGTATCACCCACAAAGCCAAATTTGCTTCTTAGCCTATCACAATTTAATGTGCTGTTCCCGTCTTCGACACAATCCAACTTCCATTGACCTCCTGCTTCCCACTCCAACAAAATAATAGTCTCACAACTTGTCAAAGGCTCCCTATTTTTACATTAGAATCTTAGGAAAAAATGCTTCTTTGGTGAGAAAAGCCTTATTTATGCATTTGAAAGTTAATTTATACCTAACTCAAAGGTCATGTTAATGTAGACATCTGAAAGCCGTTATAACACACTAAGATCAAATTAATACAGACATCTGCAAACTGCTACATCTGTGTTGACACCTCCGTGGGTGTATAGTAAAATGAGAGTGAAATTCATTTTTTTAGCGGGGGCGGGAAATACTGTCATTTTAATGCCAATCATTTTGATAAAACACCATTGTTTACAGATGCAATTTATCCACCTGCTTCTTCTCTGGGTGGTATCACTGGATCACAAGTAGTGATTGGTGATAATTACAGGCTCTAGATATGGGATTCTTGCCCAGAAATGCATCCGCAGTTTAGAAAATGGGAAGCATTAGCAGGATATTGGAGGCGTCAGATCACCACTGTGATAACAGCTGCCAAGAGCATTAAGGCAAGTGAGTTTCCAATGCAGCCAGCAGATAAAAAGAGGAAAGGGTTGGTTTTGAAGAAGTATCTATTTTCTGATAAGTTCTGGAGTTTCCAATCAATTACAGGAAATTAGAATCTTTTCTCACCTCGATGAATGAGAAACTAACTGTTACCTGATGGCATCTTCCACTTGAATATTGCATTTGTGAACAGTTTCCTTTTAAGGATAGAAAATAAGCTGCTGGGAAGGAGATAGGACTCCATTTATCAAATGCGTGACTGCAGTCACTTTCATTGGGAAAATTGGGTGCCTAATGGGAGGACACTGTAGGCAAAGGAATCACCTTCTCTTTGATTCAGAGTCACATACAAAATTAGTGGGGAAGCCGACAAGAAGGAGAAACCATTACTCTTTGAGGTAGGAAGTCAAATTCACAATAAAGATAAAAGCTACGTGACTAATTTTTAAGGCCATTGTCAGTTCAGTAGGGCTGTGTATAGAGATTTTGTCTGGGATAAAAAGGAAATACATTGTTTCAAGTAACATATATTAAGGTAGTTTATGCTTTAATGAGCGAAGCTGCAATTTCTTGGGGATTAATGGTTGTCGACAGAAGCTGTACTGCAAAATGGGTGGGACACATTAGGAAATCCAAATGAAATGGATCTCTGCTATTTCCAGAACATTCTTATTCACTATAAATATTGTCCTACCAAAACAAATGACCAAAATGGCATCTGAGCTGGGAATGGGTGCCCACAATGTGAGGAATCACACTTCTTTGGCACTGTTGGGACCTAACTATCAACAGAGGCATTATACATTAATGATCTGGATGAACAAACTGAGGGCATTCTGGCTAAGTTTTCAGACAATACAAAGATAGGTGGAGGGACAGGTAGTATTGAGGAGGTGGGGAGGCTGCAGAAGGATTTGGATAGGTTAGGAGAGTGGGCGAAGAAGTGGCAGATGGAGTACAACATGGGAAAGTGTGAGGTCATGCACTTTGGTAAGAAGAATAAAAGCATGGACTATTTTCTAAATGGGGAGAAAATTCAGAAGTCTGAAGTGCAAAGAGACTTGGGAGTTCTCATCCAGGATTCTCTCAAGGTAAACTTGCAGGTTGAGTCAGTAGTCAGGAAGGTAAATGCAATGTTGGCATTTATTTTGAGAGGACTTGAATATAAAAGCATGGATGCACTACTGAGGCTTTATAAGGCTCCAGTCAGGTCACATTTGGAGTATTGTGTGCAGTTTTGAGGCCCATATCTCAGGAAGGATGAACTGGCCCTGGAGCGTGTTCAGAGGAGGCTCAAGAAAATGGCCCCAGGAATGAAAAGCTTAACATATGAGGAACGTTTGAGGACTCTGGGACTATACTCATTGGAGTTTAGGAGGATGAGGAGGGATCTAATTGAAACTTACAGAATACTGAAAGGCCTGGACAGAGTGGATGTTGGGAAGATGCTTCTATTGGTAGGAGAGACTAAGACCTGAGGGCACAGCCTTAGATTATAGGGAAGACCCTTTAGAACGGAGATAAGGAGAAACTTCTTCATCCAGGGAGTGGTGAATTTATGGAATTCACTGCCACAGAAGGCTGTGGAGGCCAGGTCGTTGAGTACATTTAAGACTGGGTGAGATAGGTTCTCAATTATCAATGGGATCAAGGGTTACTGGGAGAAAGCAGGAGAATGGGGTTGAGGAGCTTATCAGCTATGATTGAATGGCAGGACAGACTCAATGGGCCGAATGGCCTAATTTCTGCTGCTATGTCTTATGGTCTTATGATCTTATACCCAGTGAGATCAGGCACATGATTCTCAGGCTTGGTGGAGATGGCCTCGTCAGTGATGTCTAGACTCCTGGATGTCTGGAGAAAACACTTGCTGAGGGTCTTATGAGAAATATGTTTGGGCTGGGCAGGTCAGAACGGGAGTTTTGGCGATAAAGTCTCACCAGTAAATTGGGAGGATCCAAATTTTCTGGGAATAGTACAGGCACACACAGAAGAAGGAAAATGTGATTATATTGGATCCCACTAGTAAAGATGTGGCAAGTTGAATTCAATACAAATATGGGATAAAAAGCTAGTGTAGACCATTGATTGTCATTAAAAAAAAGTCAGATTTCCAGCATCCAAAGTATTTTGTTTTACATGTGACTCCAGACCCAGAGCGATGTGGTTGATTCTTAACTGTCTACCTGTCTACCTGGCCCAACTGGTGATGGCCACATCCCATAAATGAAAAAAATGAAAGAAAACAAGCAATTGATTCAACAACTCCAGGAGAGCACTTGAAGGCATAATTCCAGTAAAAATTGGGATCAAAGGACATTTCAAACAATTGGTAGCTTGTGTCTATACACATCATGTATAAGTGAAGAACATGAACTGAGATTTAGTGGAAATTGGCCAAATGTCAATTTTAACAAGTTTCAAGAAGTGTTTCTCTTTGTGAACCCTAGCAAGATTTCTCTTTTTTTTTGAAACTCGTCTTATCAATTACGCACCACGATTATATGGCACACTCCTCTGTCTTTTCTTTTGCCAAAGGCAGAAGTACTTGCCTATGCCTGGACTTCTTGAGAACTGTGGCTGGTACCATCATTAAAATCCAATCACACATCCAGTCAAGTGCTGCCAGCAAGGAGTTGCCCCTCACTACACTTCTGACGGCACACATGTGATACAGCTGACAATTCATTGCAAATATAAATACAATTCTGTAAATCTATTGCTATTCAGTGATCAAGCTACGCGGGTTTCCGGGTTTTAACTTCATCCCATAGGTACAGCCCACATGGTCAGACAGCAAAAAGCAAATTAATTTGCCCTCTCTGGGTGCGATCGCAGCCATTTTCCAATTCCAGTGTGCATTTACAAATTGTTTGAGTAAAAAGGCGCTGCAGCTTCCTCTTGGCACTATGAGTTGAAGGCTCAACCTGGTAAATAAGACCATCTCTTCTCCCATCACAGGAATTCCATGTTCCTTTCTTTCTCATACTCCCTGTTGAGTCTATCAGCACTGAACTTCTAAATGCTCCCGCAAGTCACTTTAAACTTTGAACTTCAATGCAGTCCAGGGAAGTGGTGACTGTTGATATCTCCCACCCCCAATAGGCCATGTCCTCCAATGCACGACTGTTGTCACCACTGCTGCCCTCACATTCCCCCAACTCCCTCATAAGTTAATTCCCTTGTTGACAACTATTGTCACCTTTGTATCCTGGAGGCTGTCCCAAAACAGAATTGACTTCACATATGTACCTGCCACAGCTGATCGCAACCCCCCTTTGACTTTCATTTAGCTGACCCCCAGCACTAACCATGGTCCACCCCAACTGACTTATTCCTCGGGCTGCTTGCCCTGGACCTGCAGGGCAGACCTTGGCCCACTACCTGAACTGAAGTGAAAGGGAATGTCTGACTCTAACTGCCCCAAGAGGCTGACTGACTGTGTCGAAGCATTTGGACTAATAGCACATATTACCCTTGACCTACTGTGTCAAGATGTCCTGCCTGATGGTTGTCTCCTTTGATTTGACTGAGGAATACTGCCCTTAGACTTTGAGGTACTACCATTGGTTGAAGTGCATTTAGTGTGTTTGTGAGTGAGCTTCAGTCATACGATGTAGGCCTGAGATTAACAAAGCACAGTATTGTACAGCGATATATTCCTCCAACCCAGCCCATTCCCCACCACACCCCACCCCCACCCCCTTCCCCACCAACCCCGGGTGATGACTACTGACAGACATGACAAGATCTGTGGCTGTGTGAATATGCTAAAAGGCTAGGTCAAAAATCACACAACACCAGTTTGTCGTCCAACAGGTTTATTTGAAAGCACAACCTTTCGGAGTCTCACTCCTTCTTCAGGTGTTAGACGAAGGAGTAAGACCCTGAAAGCTTGTGTTTCAAATAAACCTGTCAGACTATAACTTGGTGTTGTGTGATTTTTGACCTTGCCCATCCTAGTCTAACACCGGCACCTCCACATCATGGCTAAGCGGCAAAGCAGAAGTACTATAAGCCTTTTCAGCTTTAACTGGGGTTGCCGAGTTGGGGGGTGGTGGGGTGGTGGGTTGGGGGGGGAGCCGAAGTGAAGCATGGAGGCAAAAGGCGAGGTAGAGATGCTGGGAGCATTGCAGTAGGTGCAAAGTGAATAAGTGCAAAGGAAGCAAGTTCTGACATGCATTCCAGTCAAATCACTGAGGTAGGTGCCTGCCCTTGTGTGCAAAGTTTCCTAATGTCAACATTCTAATGAAAAGTACCAGTGCTCTCCAAAGTGCACCAGTGAAATGCAGAACTGTCTTGTGAGTGGAACAGAGGTGTGCATCAAAGATACATTGAGGCTTTTTATGTCTGCTGCTAATGCTGCAGACATTTGCTGCCCATTCAGCATGGTCTGAGATGTTGGTGACTACTTTCAAAGATGGAGGAGCAAGATGTGAACAGAAATCACCAGGTAACTGCTCTGACTTTCATGTTGGAAATGCCAACTTCCAGTTTCTATCTGATTGGTGGGAGAATGAAATACTGCATATAAACAAAGTGACATTAACCAAGTGTGATTTTTAGCAGAATCGAATAGGCCTCTCACCACTCAATGGTGAAATACTTTTCTCAATATTCAACAATTTGGTTGGAGTTTGAAACTTTTTGCACTCACTACCAAGAATCTCATTACTGTCAATCTCACCCAATTTTCCAAAGTTTCTCACTAATGCCTACGTTGTTCAGGAGCTAGCAAGATTCCACCCTTTATTATAGGTTCTTCTGTCCTTTTTAATTATGTTACACCTTTTGACCTGATACATAGGGGTGCACAAAGATAAGGGACTGGGCACAATTGGAATGTGGAGCTTGTTCAAGGAACAGCTACTGCGTGTCCTTGATAAGTATGTACCTGTCAGGCAGGGAGGAAGCGGCCGAGCGAGGGAACCGTTGTTTACTAAAGAAGTTGAATCTCTTGTCAAGAGGAAGAAGGACGCTTATGTAAAGATGAGGCGTGAAGGCTCAGTTAGGGCACTTGAGAGTTACAAGTTAGCCAGGAAGGACCTAAAGAGAGAGAGCTAAGAAGAGCCAGGAGGGGACATGAGAAGTCTTTGGCAGGTAGGATCAAGGAAAACCCTAAAGCTTTCTGTAGGTATGTCAGCAATAAAAGAATGACTAGAGTAAGATTAGGGCCAGTCAAGGACAGTAGTGGGAAGTTGTATGTGGAGTCCGAAGAGATAGGAGAGGCACTAAATGAGTATTTTTCATCAGTATTCAAACGTGAAAAAGACAGTGTTGTCGAGGAGAATACTGAGATACAGGCTATTAGACTAGACTGGATTGAGGTTCATAAGGAGGAGGTGTTAGCAATTCTGGAAAGTGTGAGAATAGATAAGTCCCCTGGGCTGGATGGGATCTGTCCTAGGATTCTCTGGGAAGCTGGGGAGGAGATTGCAGAGCCTTTGGCTTTGATCTTTATGTCGTCATTGTCTACAGGAATAGTGCCAGAAGACTGGAGGATAGCAAATGTTGTCCCCTTGTTCAAGAAGGGGAGTAGAGACAACCCTGGTAATTATAGACCAGTGAGCCTTACTTTGGTTGTGGGTAAAGTGTTGGAAAGGATTATAATAGATGGGATTTATAATCATCTAGAAAGGAATAATTTGATTAGGGATAGTCAACATGGTTTTGTGAAGGGTAGGTCGTGCCTCACAAACCTTATTGACTTCTTTGAGAAGGTGACTAAACATGTGGATGAGGGTAAATCAGTTGATTTGGTGTATATAGATTTCAGTAAAGTGTTTGATAAGGTTCCCCACGGTAGGCTATTGCAGAAAATTCGGAGGCATGGGATTGAGGGTGATTTAACGGTTTGGATCAGAAATTGGCTAGCTGTAAGAAGACAGAGGGTGGTGGTTGATGGGAAATGTTCATCCTGGAGTTCAGTTACTGGTGGTGTACTGCAAGGATCTGTCTTGGGGCCACTGCTGTTTGTCATTTTTATAAATGACTTGGATGAGGGCGTAGAAGGATGGGTTAGTAAATTTGCAGATGACACTAAAGTCGGTGGAGTTGTGGATAGTGCGGAAGGATGTTGCAGGTTACAGAGGGACATAGATAAGCTACAGAGCTGGGCTGAGAGGTGGCAAATGGAGTTTAATGCAGAAAAGTGTGAGGTGATTCACTTTGGAAGGAGTAACAGGAATACAGAGTACTGGGCTAATGGTAAGATTCTTGGTAGTGTGGACGAGCAGAGACATCTCAGTGTCCATGTGCATAGATCCCTGAAAGTTGCCACCCAGGTTGATAGGGTTGTTAAGAAGGCGTACGGTGTGTTAGGTTCTATTGGTAGAGGGATTGAGTTTCGGAGCCGTGAGGTCATGTTGCAGCTGTACAAAACTCTGGTGTGGCCGCACTTGGAGTATTGCATACAGTTCTGGTCACCGCATTATAGGAAGGATGTGGAAGCATTGGAAAGGGTGCAGAGGAGATTTACCAGGATGTTGCCTGGTATGGAGGGAAGGTCTTATGAGGAAAGGCTGAGGGACTTGAGGCTGTTTTCATTAGAGAGAAGAAGGTTAAGAGGTGGCTTAGTAGAGACATACAAGATGATTAGAGGATTGGATAGGGTGGACTGTGAGAGCCTTTTTCCTCGGATGGTGACAGCTAGCACGAGGGGACATAGCTTTAAATTGAGGGGTGATAGATATAGGACAGATGTCAGAGGTAGATTCTTTACTCAGAGGGTAGTAAGGGCATGGAATGCCTTGCCTGCAGCAGTTGTAGACTCGCCACCTTTAAGAGCATTTAAATGGTCGTTGGATAAACATATGGATGATTATGGAATAATGTAGGTTAGATGGGCTACAGATTGGTTTCACAGGTCAGCGCAACCTTGAGGGCGGAAGGGCCTCTACTGCGCTGTAATGTTCTGTGTTCTATGTTCTATGTTCTAATACTCAATTCTTTTCATCTTCCACCAGCCTTGGTCATCAATTCCCCTCTCTCGTGGTTGTAGAAATTGAATAGTCCAACAGTTGAGATGCTGAACCGTTTGTTAAAAAACTAAATCTTTGATTTTGAATCTGGACTAGTCAACTCAATCGTGAACTCAGTTGCTGCTCCAGAAGTGGACCAGAGATGTGTTATTTCCTGTGCATTGTTTTAATGCTGGCACCCTTTCATTCACCCTTTCTGCCTGGAATATACAGAAAATCCTTTGGTCTGGAAGCTGCTGACAAATGTTGATGGGGCTTCAAACAAAAGTAGAAAGTGAACATAAGAAACGTTAAAAATTAAACTTATTTTGGCCTCTTTTTTGTTCTGGATTGTCTTTCTTCTTGTCTTCCATTAGTGAATGGCAAAACAGACAGAGTTGACTTTGGATGGTTGATGAAAGAAATAGATTAAAATTGTGAACTGGCAGTTCGTTCCCAGCAGCCCAATTTTAATTGCTCAAACTCCCAATTTCTATCAGGCAGCAAAAATTAAAATCACCACAGTGGTTTAAAAATATATTATGCTTTGATTCCAGCCACTTACTTGGATTATTTCCTAACAACCAGTAAAACTATGATAAAATAGGGAGATTAAATTATTGTCGCCATTGCACTTCCAAACACAGAGACTGGATACACCCCCTCCATCTATTATGACAGGGAAATGTGAACTTAGCATACACTGACACACAGAAGATATTTTCCAACTGCTTGTTGTCAATTTTATTTTGCCAAATACTGGATCCGCAGAAATTTGGTCCAGTCAAAATTTCCCTGTCCATCTGAAATTGTCCGTCTCAGATTACTTTTTAACACAGATTGTATTGTTCATAGGTCAGCATTTTCATGCTTAGTGTTTTGTTGCATAATAAGTGAATAAGTTGGATTACACAGTGTTTTAGAGCTCACTGAAGAATTGCTGGAAATGCCTAAAATGTTAAAAAGCAGTGCACAGCTGGGATACATTCATTGAGTAATCAATATTTTGTTGATAGCTACTCATTATGTACATACATTACATATGTAACGATTGATTTTACAGGTTATCCCTTGAGTGAAATAGAGATTTTGTCGTGAGATAAATTGTTTTCAGATGATTTATTACATATAAATGTGCCAGAAATCCTGAAAGTGACTTCTTCAGGAGATCAGCAGCATTTCACAATAAAATCTGGCAAACAGTTCCATTACTGAATTCGCCATGTTGAACACAAAATAGGAATCATTACAAAGGACTCAAAGCAATTCCTACATTGTGCTTATTGTGTGTTATTCCAGCAAGCCAATTGTTGAAGGATAGAATTAGAGCCAATCTCTATGCACTTATAATTTTGGCTTGAACATCCCAAACTCACATATTCCTGTACCAACAAATGCAGTTTTAGTCTGAATGTATTTGTAGGCTTTCAAGGTATTTTGTTATCAACCTGTTCATAGATGTTATTATGCACTTCTGGAGTCGGGGTGAGATTTGAACATAGGCTTCCTGGCTCAGAGATTAGGGACAACGCCACTACACCAGAAGAACCTTTAAATAGAGGTTCAACTACATCCTCAGTTATTGCCCACCATCTGTACATAATTATTAAAGAATAAACATATTCCGTGGTCTCACATTTCAAATAAAAATTAGAATTAATATGTACAAACAAAATTTCAAAACAAATTATACTGAAAAGACCCATACTCTGTTCAAAGGATTACAACTTGAAATGTAAAACAAAACAAAGAACTGTAGATGATGGAAATCTGAAACAATGTGAAATGCCTCTTTCTCTAGCGGATCCTCAATTTCTTTTGTAAAAGAATCAGGCAATCGATGATTTGCATTCATCCATTTAATTTTAGAAATTTCCTTTCTCTTCAAAATCATGCCAGCAAAGTAAGTCCATCGTGTGCGTGACATTAACTGGCCGTCCTATCTACTCAGAATGCAGCATTTCATTTAAAATATTTGACAAGAAGTAACCCATATCTACTTTCTCTCTTTTTGAGAAACGAGATTCAGTTCTTCAAGCTTAAGGATAACATTTCGCATTTTCAACCGCTGCGATCTATGGGGTAGCGCACTATAAGCTGAGCCCCACTATTCCCAGAGTTGTTCCAAATGTTAAAATTTTGTTTGAGGTACGCACAGTTTTCTGATTTACCAGGCTTACAAACCAAATATGATAGAAAGCATGTTCTAAGGTTCTGTACTAAACAAGAATTATTGTTATCAGTAATTAGACTAAAGCTATAAGTGGACAGATTTAAACTATTGGCGTTTAATGTTTCTATCTAAAAGTAGTTCCTTTGTAAACTCGCTTTGCATAACAAAACTTTAGTGAAAACAGATTATGGGCGAAGGTAGAAAAAAAGCTGGAAAGTCAGTTCGGTAGGTTTGCCTTCCCAATTTTGAGATGATCATTCTTCAGTCAGCCAGGCCCTTGATGTTGCTATTATGGAAACTTCTATTGGTTTGTAAGGAGGTACAGTGAATGATTTATTGAGTGAAAAGTCACAGCTCATAGGAACTGCTACAGGAAGGGGAATTAGTTTTCTTCAAGGTTAAGCTGAGTATTTTACAGCAGAGAACAGGCAGCTTCTGTTAGCGAGAACAACATCACACACTTCTGTGTCTTCCTCTCCCTCTGTGTATGTGGCTCAGCAACTTTTCAATTCCAACCTGCTCAGTTTGCTGAGAACCAATCAGCTTCACTTTTAAACAACCTCTCAACTGCTGGTCATCTATAAATTGCTTATATCTACAGTTATGAGAAAGTTCATAATATGTTTATAATAATTCCTTGCAGAGAAATTATGCAGCCATTCTGGTAAATACCTGTTTGGTGTTTAAAAAAACATCGTTCTTTCTTCTTGCAGTTCACAGTTTTTAAAGACACACAAAAAGAATACATGGCTGTTATGTAGCTTGGAATGTCATTATGCAAATATCTCTCTTAAATACCTATCAGGAAGACGAGCATTTGTAGCCGTGTTGAAAAAGACTAATTTCATATTCTTTGGGCTACCCACTTATACCTAAGTTAAGTATGCATTTCTCTCAATGTTATCATTCAACTTTTATTTGCTCTTTAAAAAAAAGTCTTAGATTATTTCTCTATAGTGTTTAGCTCTAGTATGTCAAAACTAGCACCTTGCCTAATCAAAAAGATTTTCAAATTTACTTTACCATCAGTACAACAGCTCACTTTAATATCTGTTTTGCTTACTCACTGCTCAAAACCCTGAGCAACTAGCTTCACTTTAGACTAATAAGTCCCAACTACAAAGATTTATTCCAACTACAGATCTATCTATATCAAAGCTGGTGGCTTCTTCTATGGTGTCTCAGAATAATTTTCTAGCTCTCTCCAACTAACTTTGCTTTGTTTTGCTGCTCTTATTAGCTTATCCTCAAATTTATTGGAAGCCACGAAAACTTTATGACCACGACTTCTGTTTCTTGTTCTGTTTTGACACTGTTCTGTGGCCTTCATTTTGTTGTATAATTTACCCAGACTATGGCTTCTACTTACTATTCTGTCAGGACTGCAACTGTGAGATCTCCTTTATGCACTATTGTTGGGTCTTTTCTGGTATGTGATTGTTTTCTGATTTAACAGAAATTTCCAGTCTCATTATCAGTGCTTGATTCTGCACCTTCTTACTCTTCACTTTCATTCCATTGCTGGATATCAACCTTGCCCATCATTCAACATTCAAACAATATATGAACTTCCAGGAGCTTTTTGCATGTCCTAAAATTGTCTATTCACTAGGCCTCTCCAGAATATATGTCACCTAAGTACTCACTCTAGGGAATTGACTCTTTGATAAGATAGCTCTATCCTCCAATGCATGAAGGATTACTTGTCACTGTCATCTTGTCCTTGGTTTACCACATTCTGTTCCTTAAATCCTTCAGCACAAAACACATGAACACTTGAGGTAACTTGCACCTTGTTAAGTTTTATAATTTGTTCAGAGCTTGACATTTTGTCATTAATTCCTAATAATGATGTGGAATAAATCTTGACAATGTGTTTGGCATGTTTGATTATATATTTGCCATGTCTTATCATCACAATGTATTACCTTAGTAGGGTCTTTCCATTTCCTATAACTTTCTTTTATGATAGATCAAGCCTCCTGAAGTAAATTCTGTCTTGGATTGTCTTATACACTGTCTCAGAACACTTAGAATTATCACTGAGATCTCGGTCTTGATGAAATCGAATCTTCCCCATTTGTTAAGCATTCAAGGTCCAAAAATACTGAACTATTTGTAGCACCTTCTAGAGTAGAAGAACTAGAGCACAGCACAGAAATTAATTTGGGATTTCACCCAAAGATAAATTGGTATGAACTATAACCTCCAACTATCTGAACTGAATTCTTTTCATGAATGGATGCTGTCTACTCGTAGCCTGGTTGACCAGCTAATATCTCATGCAACATTTTATTACTTTGCCTGTATATTTACAACTATGTAGCTCATGATTATACGCAAGTCTTTGAACTTCTTGCTGGCAAATTCCTTTCTATTGTTAGACAGAATTTTCCTAGTGCCACAAAACCAGTTCTTATTCATTTCTCCATGGTTTTGTCTACAACTTTTCTTTGATTTTTCAGCTTTATTGTTGAAAATAAATCTAGTTACCACATCAAGATGTTTTGTAATCAACCTCCCAAGAGATGTTCTTACCCACCTCTTGAGCAGGTGTGACATGAATCCAGGACTCACAGCTCAGAGGTAGAGACACTACCAATACACTGTAAGGACCCCTTTAGTTAACAGGCCTTCAAGATATTGAACAATACATCACAACTACCTTGATAAAACTACTTGCAAATAGACTTACAATAGATTGTGGCAGTGTCCTCTAAAACTTTTCATAGATTTCACACTTCTTACAAATGTCTTCTATTAGCTCCATATACACTTCATTAACCATACCTAAGTTGTTCAGCAGGATTTTTAATCTTTGACAAGCAGGGTAAGCAAATTGTTTATGTATCTTAAATTCAATCATTTTTCTTCCTGTCTAATACCTATCAATTGATGCCATTAATACTTGTCTAACAATCTGATGAGAGGCACGGTAATGACGTTTGATCTGGAGGCAGTACAGTGAGGAGAATTTGTAATTTGAAAAAAATCCATGGGATCTGTAACTATTTTTAAGGAAGTTTGAAAAGGATTTTTTTTAGTGTTTGCATGAAGGCAAAGGGATCATTGGATGATAAGAAGTAATGGACAATGTGACCTGGTCAGCCTTGAACTTGAAACAATCAACAAGGTGGAACAAAAACAGAAATTGCTGAAAAAACTTAGCAAGTCTGCAGCATCTGTAGAGGGAAAGCACAGTTAACATTTTGAGTTGAGTGTCCTCTTCAGAACAGAGAAGAACAAGAGAAAGTGGCTGGCAGAGACCGACAGAAGAACTGTGGCAGAAATTGATCAGCACATGGAAAAGGGAACTCTCGGAGGCAGTGTATGAATAGGATTTAAAAAAATCTTCAAACTTAGAAAGCTTTACGAATAGCTATGAAACATTAAAGGACAGTAAAGTGTGAAGTGTGAAGTAGGGTGCTATTAGTTGGTTTGGGTGAAAAGAAATTTTGTAGAGATGTACTATCAGAACTGTTATGAGCCAAGTGAGGGTGGTGGTGTGTGGTGGGAGGTGGGGGAAGGAAATGGGATTGGAGGTGGCTAGAAGTTTGTCTTTTTGACGATAATCATACCTCTGAAACTCAAGAGCTGAAAGGTATGACTCTGGATCTGCCCCATTTGAATAAAGAACAGCCTACTGTGGAACTGTGTAGCTATATAATGCCGTATGTGCTGAAAAGGAATACTTGCGGTTGTGTATGGCATATTTTTGTTGTATCAGTTATATAAAGTTAAAGCTGCCTCTTGTTGTTAGTATAATTCCCTATTAATTCATGCTTAATTTGCATTGGTTCTGAATCATGATAAAATACAAGTTGCAAAAAGTGATATGTTGTTGGTAATGTCTTTATTGTTGGTCCTTTTGGTAAATTTGATTACTTTGGCTTATGGTTTCACAAAATGGATGATTTTATTATGGATTTGCAATGAGGGTAATGGTACCATATTTATAGAAGACTTACTTAACAGAGTTGCATGTGTAGCTAAACAATTTTGCACGTGCTGTACTTTACCATGTAGTAGGTTTGCTGCCATTATTTTCTTTAAGTATAGGGCTCTAAAGAACCTGTTTAACCTAGTGAGGTAGAGGAAAATCACTTGCTGCTCTAACGAGAAAATGTTCTTGTACTGAAGAATGGGGGCGGAATCTTACCAGAAATCAGCTAATTGTCATTTTCATTGAATTTCCTGGAAGATTTCTCTCCATGAGACTGAGTGAGTTTCCTTGTGCTATTGTCATTAATTAGGATCTCAACCCTATGGCACCCTGTGCATCAATACTTGCCAAATTTACCCACTCACCAGAGGTGGAAGTACTGACCATTCCTGGACAAGGTAGAAAAGGAGAAGTTTTGGCCCCATTTTGTGGATGGGGATCTGCAGATCCTTTGGGCTGCAGTGGTGCAGAGGAGAGTCATCATTTTTCCCCTAGGACTAACAGAGGAAACCATGACACCAGACCTTTTCCAGCCTGGGCTGAGGTTGCCACTAGAGTCAATGTGGATTCAGTTGTACAGAGGAATGCCCAGCCATTAGTGATATTAATTTATAATGTTTCATGATATGATCAAAAGTGCTTGGGGCAAGGATTTAGACTCCAGGCAGTTGGTTAATGCTTAAAGCTCACGTGGTGTGTAGTGCTCACAGTTGTGTTTCAGCATTAGTGTACAGCCTGTGTAATGGTGTTGCCCTTTGATGGCCTCACGGTCCTGGGAATTGAACTCCCATCCTTCACAGATTGAAACACAGTAGTTGCCCACTTCAGATGCCTATGCAGCCATTTTCAACTTCATTGCGCACTTAGTACTTTCAGCATGATGGAAGAAAACAGCAGACTGTCCCAAAGCAATGAATTTCAGGTTCTGTTCCTTAGCATTGTTTAAGCCCCGAATGTACACATACCCTTCGTGGTAGCTTTAAAGCCTTTGAACGTCCTCTAGCCTCAACTCAACCCATCTATCACAACTTTCATTTGCCCATTTTCGCACTAGCCCTAGACATATTAAGAAAATGTGCAAGATTTGTACTGCACTGCCCCTCCATCCAAGCCAGGGTGCTGCACACTGTGGATGTTCTCACCTCCTGCATTATGCTTTTACCTTCACTCCTCTTTATTGAGTTGCTTGCAGAGTACAGCACTCTGACTGAATGCAAGGACTTCTTGTACTGGACCCATGGGGCCAACCACAGCCTAGTTGCTGGAATGTAGGGTTACCTGACTCTGACTGCCCCAAGGCACCTGAATGACTGTGCCCAATTCCCTGGACTGATATTGGAGATTGCCCATGACTTACTGTATTGACACCCACTGGCTGAGACTTTGAGAAATAGCTGTTCCCTTGAAGCACATGCAGTGCGCTTGCCATGTATGCCCCTGGCACATGGAGTAGCTATAACACTGATATAGCATGGTGCTGTACAGAAACATATCTACCCCCTTGACTGATGATTGCTGACAACTATGATAAGCTACCTAGGTTCGTATCTGGGCTAAAAGGGGAGTCATGAAAGAAGTACTTTGAGCTATTATGGTGTGGCTGAAGGGGAAATGCACCAAAGTGCAAGGCAAGACAAGAATGCTGTCAGCATCAAAGCAGGCTCAAAGAGTGTGAGTGCTAAGTGAGTGAGTCAGGATTCCTGAGACACTGCCTAGTTCAAACCATAAGCTGGGTGCCCATTCTCATTAAATATAAAATGTCAAGTCAGCAGCATTATAATGATTGCAGCTAGGTGATTCAAAGTGCACCATTGATGTACAGAAGTGGAATGGAGATGTGTCATGATGATGTGGTGAGGCTGGAATGTATCTGATACCATTGACTGTGGGAATGGGTTTCATCCAGTCACTGCCCATGCAGTGTGACCTGCTATCTAAGATATAGACTAGGAGTAGCAAGTGGCGAGCTGGAGTTGCCAGGTATTGGATCTGACTTTCGTGGTGGGAATTCTCAGCATGTCGTTTCTATTTGATAGGTAGGAGAATGAGAAACTGCATATTATTGAAGGTGATAATGAGCAATAATCTCCACATGGAGGAGGTTCTCTTTGGACATCTCACCAGATTTACCCACATTTCTCATCAGGGCCTTGTTCTTCAGGGGCTAGGGAGTTTCCACCTAAAGTAATTTATTGCACTTTAG
This sequence comes from Ginglymostoma cirratum, assembly GCA_024137785.1. Lineage (NCBI taxonomy): Eukaryota > Metazoa > Chordata > Chondrichthyes > Orectolobiformes > Ginglymostomatidae > Ginglymostoma > Ginglymostoma cirratum. The sequence goes on from JAHRHZ010000031.1 coordinate 4,427,765, forward strand.
CAATTAGTTACAGGTTACATTGATGTGATAGACATGGTTACACAGACGATGAAAAGCAATTCATGGTCAGGCCTTTCTTTTTGATTTCCTAAGCTATTCTGTCCACAAGTTCTTGTGGGGCCATTATAGTGTTTGGTGCTTAAGGCACTACTCAATATTAACCTTTTCAACCCCTTACAACGTTATGCAACATATAGCATTGGTACCTCAGTAGAGAGTACATCATCGTTTATAAAGTGGATTACTCCAGCTATTCTACACAGAATTCCAATTCTTCTTAATAACCTCAACATGGTGTCATTGCCAAACATAAAACAGGTACAGCTTTTATGATCTTTAACTTTGCTTAGATTCTCACTAATTAATGAATTTTAAAAAATTAACCCAATCTGTTTGACATACCATCAAAGTGCATGCTCTATCTAACACTGTACAACTGAATACTGCTCAGTGATCGCTCCCTAAACTGTCACCGTACTAAAACTTGCCAAACATGTATGTCTCTGGACCGGTGATTGGTGCCTTGTGAGAGTTTGATGGCGAACCATCAGAAAACTGAGACACTTTGTGCCTGTGATTGGACTACTCTCATGGTGGGGAGGGGGTGGGGTCATGAGGATTTATGGTGGGAAGATTAGGACCACAGCTAATGGCCCTGTGAGAGAAATATAAGGCAGTCATGAGCCAAGATCCTGTACACCAGCCCTACCCCCACTGACCTTCATGGCCAGTCACCCTTGAATGTCTGCAGGTCAATACTTCCCAAACCTCTCCACGTGCTGCCATTCCCCTAGACAGGAAACATATCCAGCTGTGTGGTTGTCTGTAAGCCTGCCATCAGCAACATATTTCGACACTGGAATTTTTGTGGTATCTATTGCTGTCTCCTCCGCCTGCCCATCTCTGCCCATGCACTTGATCGTAGCTTGCAAGCTGTGTTATGACCCTGAAACCAGTGTGAAAAGAAATAAAACTGGTGTGTGAAGTCACACATAGGCCACATTGGTAGTTTGCAAGCTGTGAAAGTGTGCAAAACGTAGAAGATGATTTGGCTCCTTACCGTGTAGTTGCTTCAATGGACTTAATCCCATTAAGAGATCATTCAGTTTTAAGTTAATAACCTGCAAAGACTGGGCTTTGAATGGCCATATATTCAGAGATGTGAATTTTCGCATTAGAACATAGAACATAGAATAGTACAGCACAGTACAGGCCCTTCGGTCCACGATGTTGTGCCGACCTATTATCCTACTAAGATCAATCTACCCCGCATACCCTACATTTTACTATCCTCCATGTGCCTATCCAAGAGTCGCTTAAAAGTCTCTAAAGTATCTGACATTCTTCTGTCATTCTTCCATTCTCCATCCCCTCGCAGTACATTATCGTTGACAATGGTGATTAGTGAATACACTATACTGAATGGTCCTTGGTGATTTACTTGAGCACAAACCATTACATAATGCCAGTTACATAAAAGTGTGTTTCAATGGGTCACTTATTTTTCAGTAAATCCTCAATTCCCATGGAAGATATTATTCTTATTATACAAAGACTATGCCCATGAGTTTATTTAAGACATGTTGAAATACTGAAATAAACTAATGAAATTATCCTGTAGAAACTTAACATAGCTAAAGGTTATGTTCCTCATTATAAAATTGTGTGTGGTGATTCATGTGTGCAAGAGGAGTAATGTTCACTTCTGGCAAGAACCTACATAAGGACGTCCCATAAAATAGAGTGGCTGTGTGTTTTAGGTACCACATGATCTAGCTGAGTAAGAAACTCTCCCACTTTTAACCCCTGCCAAAGGCATACCAAAAGGATTTACACATTGGTAATTGACCTGTCTAGCTGTGTTATGACACTATCTGTAGAGCTACCAGGTCCTGAGGTGGCATTTAAACCCAAATCTTTGAGGACTGAAGTAATGACATCACTATTGTACCACAGCCTAGATCAAGTTTAGCTCTATCTTATGTTTCACTTATCCAGAGTTTGATCTTCTCCAAGTTTTCTTCATTTTTAACGGATTCTGGTTAAGGAAGTTCCATCCGAATTTCTGACTGGATTACTTTTCACATTTTATTGATCTCTGGAATTGTTGTTCTGCATTGATTTGAAGTGTCTAGAGTAAAGCCCAAGACTGCCAAATAAGATGCTGTCATGTGATTGACCCAATTCTGCTGATTGCAAAACAGGCAGCATTCCAACTTTATGTATCTTCTCACATGATCTTTGTGTCTAGCCAGTAGTAACTGTGATTTACTTCAGCTGGATGCACAAGTGGTGGCAATACCATGAGCTGAATTTTATGCCTCAATGAGGGTGAATTAGCAGCTGGGTAGGGAGGTATAAAATTGGACACAATGTCATAGACAGAGTTGCTAGTGTCTACCCACCAATACTTAAGCACAAAAGGAAGAAGTGTCCAGAAACCTGCCTGCCTTTGGACCATTAAAAGCCTGAAAGCAGCCAATTAATAGACAGTGAAAGGCATCTCCAGCCCCAAACTCAATCTTGCCTATTGTATGCAGGATACTATCTACTTATATTTGAGGCAGGAGGCTCCAATGACTGAACAGGCACCGATTGTACTTTGTAAGAAAGATGGCAGTCTTTCCTTACTGTGCCTTGGCAGCAGCTGCCCCAAGCTAGTTTGTGGCTTTTGGCTTTTCCCATTGTAGGCAGGGATCAGTAAAAAATGGGAAGACCCATACTTTCACTGTTTGGGCTGGGTACATAAGAACCAGGAACAGGAGTAGGCCATCTGGCCCCTTGAGCCCACTCCACCTTTCAATAAGATCGTGGCTGATCTTTTCGCGGCCACAGCTCCACTTGCCCACCTTCTCACCATAACCCTTAATTCCTTTTACTGTTCAAAAAATTATCTATCTTAGTTTTAAAAACATTCAATGATGATGTCTCAACTATTTCACTGGGCAGGGAATTCCACAGATTCACAGCCCTTTGGGTGGAAACGTTCATCCTCAATTCAGTCCTAAATCTTGTCTCTCCAGTTTTGAAGCTATGCTCTCTTGTTATAGTTTCATCCGCTAGTGGAAACATCTTCCCTGCTCCTATCTTATCTATTCCCTTCATCATTTTGTATGTTTCTATAAGACCCCCCCTCATTCTTGTAAATTCCAATGAATATAATCCCAGTCTACTCAGTGTCTCCTCATGAGTCAACCCTGTCAACTCTGCAATCAACCTAATGAATCTCCTCTGCACCTTCTCCAGTGCCAGTACATCCTTTCTCAAGCAAGGAGACTAAAACTGCTTGCAGTACTCCAGGTGTGGCTTCACCAGCGCACTATACAGCTGTAACATAACCTCCCTGCTTTTAAACTCAATCCTTCTGGCAATGAAGGACAAAATTCCATTTGCCTTCTTAATTACCTGTTGTACCTGCAAACCAACCTTCTGTGATTCATGCATAAGGACACCCAGATCCCTCTGCACAGCAGCATGCTGCAGTTTTTTACTGTTCAAATAATAGCCCTTTTTACTGTTTTTCCTACCAAAATGGATGACTTCGCATTTATCAACCTTGTACTCCATCTGCCAGACCTTTGCCCACTCACTTAAACTATCCATATCCCTCTATAAACTTCCGGAGTATTCTGCACACTTTGCACTGCCACTCATCTTGATGTCAACTGCAAACTTTGGCACACTACATGTGGTCCCCAACTCCAAATCATCTATGTAAATTGT
>JAHRHZ010000031.1:4431887-4489683 GCA_024137785.1 Ginglymostoma cirratum
GTTCTGCAAAGCGGTCCCCAAGCCTCCGCTTGGTTTCCCCGATTTATTGCGGGGACGGGGTGTGAGGGATGAGTTGCGGTAAGTGCGGGAGACACGGTCGAGGGCGTTCTCGACCACTGTCGGGGGGAAGTTGCGGTCCTTGAAGAATGAGGACATCTGAGATGTGTGGGAGTGGAATACCTTATCCTGGGAGCAGATGCGGCGGAGGCAAAGGAATTGGGAATAGGGGATGGCATTTTTACAGGAAGGTGGGTGGGAGGAGGTGTATTCCAGGTAGCTGTGGGAGTCAGTGGGCTTGAAATCGACATCGGTTTCCAGGTGGTTACCCGAGATAGAGACAGAGAGGTCCAGGAAGGAGAGAGAAGTGTTGGAGATGGTCCAGGTGAACTTCAGGTTGGGGTGGAAGGTGTTGGTGAAGTGGATGAACTGTTCGAGCTCCTCGTGGGAGCACGAGGCGGCGCCGATACAGTCATCAATGTAACGGAGGAAGAGGTGGGGTTTAGGGCCAGTGTAGGTACGGAAGAGGGATTGTTCCACGTAACCTACAAAGAGGCAGGCATAGCTTGGGCCCATGTGGGTACCCATGGCCACCCCCTTTGTCTGTAGGAAGTGGGAGGAATTGAAAGAGAAGTTGTTGAGGGTGAGGACGAGTTCGGCTAAGCGGATGAGGGTGTCAGTCGGATTGGTCAGTTCTGCGGGACAGGAAGAAGCAGAGGGCCTTTAGGCCATCTGCATGGGGAATACAGGTGTATAGGGACTGGACGTCCATAGTAAAAATGAGGTGTTGGGTTTCGGCTAAGCGGATGAGGGTGTCAGTGGAGGGGGATTGGTCAGTTCTGCGGGATAGTCTCGTCCTCACCCTCAACAACTTCTCTTTCAATTCCTCCCACTTCCTACAGACAAAGGGGGTGGCCATGGGTACCCACATGGGCCCAAGCTATGTCTGCCTCTTTGTAGATTACGTGGAACAATCCCTCTTCCGTACCTACACTGGCCCTAAACCCCACCTCTTCCTCCGTTACATTGATGACTGTATCGGCGCCACCTCGTGCTCCCACGAGGAGCTCGAACAGTTCATCCACTTCACCAACACCTTCCACCCCAACCTGAAGTTCACCTGGACCATCTCCAACACTTCTCTCTCCTTCCTGGACCTCTCTGTCTCCATCTCGGGTAACCACCTAGAAACCGATGTCCATTTCAAGCCCACTGACTCCCACAGCTACCTGGAATACACCTCCTCCCACCCACCTTCCTGTGAAAATGCCATTCCCTATTCCCAATTCCTTTGCCTCCGCCGCATCAGCTCCCAGGATGAGGCATTCCACTCCTGCATAACTCAGATGTCCTCATTCTTCAAGGACCACAACGTCCCCCCCACAGTGGTGGAGAACGCCCTCGACCGTGTCTCCTGCACTTCCCGCTACTCATCCCTCACACCCCGTCCCCGCAATAATAACCAAAAAAGAATCCCCCTCGTCCCCACGTACCACCCCACCAACCTCCGGATCCAACGCATCATTCTCCGACACTTCCGCCATCTGCAATCCGACCCCACCACCAAAGACATTTTTCCCTCCCCACCCTTATCTGCTTTCCGGAGGGACCACTCCCTCCGTGACACCCTTGTCCGCTCCCCTCCAGCCCCACCACACCAGGCACTTTTCCCTGCAACCGCAGGAAGTGCTACACCTGCCCCCACACCTCCTCCCTCACCCCAATCCCAGGCCCCAAAAAGACTTTCCACATCAAGCAGATGTTCACCTGCACATCTGCCAATGTGGTATATTGCATCCGCTGTACCCGTTGTGGCCTCCTCTACATCGGGGAAACCAAGCAGAGGCCTGGGGACCGCTTTGCAGAACACCTGCGCTCAGTTCGCAACAAACAACTGCACCTCCCAGTCACGAACCATTTCAACTCCCCCTCCCATTCCTCAGACGACATGTCCATCCTGGGCCTCCTGCAATGTCACACTGATGCCACCCGAAGGCTGCAGGAACAGCAAATCATATTCAGCCTGGGAACCCTGCAGCCCAATGGTATCAATGTGGATTTCACAAGCTTCAAAATCTCCCCTCCCCCAACCGCATCCCAAAACCAGCCCAGCTCGTCCCCGCCTCCCTAACCTGTTCTTCCTCTCACCTATCCCCTCCTCCCACCTCAAGCCCCACCCCCATCTCCTATCTACTAACCTCATCCCGCCCCCTTGACCTGTCCGTCCTCCCTGGACTGACCTATCTCCTCCCTACCCCCCCATCTACACTCACCTTTACTGGCTCCATCCCCGCCTCTTTGACTTGTCTGTCTCCTCTCCACCTATCCTCTCCTCTATCCATCTTCTATCTGCCTCCCCCTCTCTCCCTATTTATTTCAGAACCCTCTTCCCCTCCCCCATTTCTGATGAAGGCTCTAAGCCCGAAACATCAAGCTTTCCTGCTCCTATGATGCTGCTTGGCCTGCTGTATTCATCCAGCCCCACACCTTGTTTTCATGAACCCATGCTGTGTCTGCCCAATGGGACAATTTCTGTCTTGGTGTCTTGCTACTTCTTCCTTGATGATTGATTCAAGCATTTTCCCTACTACAGAGGTTAAGCTATCCAGCCTGTAATTCTCCATCTTTTGTCTACCTCCTTTTTTAAACAGTGGTGTCACATTTGCTGTTTTCCAATACATTCAATGAACCCTTCCTCAAGACTGCCTTGACTAATCTGATTCGACCAAATGACATGGAGATTAAAATCCTCCATGATAACTGCTATTCCGTTTTGACAGGCATTAGTTTTTTTTTGTTTATTACCTGCCCCAATGTGATGGTATTACTTGATGGCCTAGAGATTACACCAATCAGTGACTTTTTCTTCACAGAATTTCTAATTTCCGCCCAAATGGATTCAGCCTTATTCTCCATAGATCCTATCATCTCTCACTACCACCCTGATGTCATCCTTAAATATCAGAGCTTCACAACCCCATTACCTTCCTGTATGTCCTTCTGAACAGTCTGATACCCCTGGATATTTAATTCCCAGTTGTGACCATCTGCAACCATGTTTCCATAATGGTTACTAAATCATATTAATTCTCAATGATTTGTGCCATTAACTCATCTACCTTGTTTCGAATGCTGTGAGCATTCAGGTAAAGGCCTGTCATGCTATTTTTTTATACCTGCTTCTTGAATTCTAACATCTCCATTAATAATATCTTCTGAGATTTCCTTCCTTTTAACTTTTTCCACAGTCTTCAATGTAGTTAAACCCTCCTGCAGACATGTTAACCTGTTGCTTTCTTTCCTATTTGCCATTTTCCTTCCTGTTATTCTCCCCTTTGCTTCCATGCAAGTCACTAGTTTAAAGTCTTAGTAACCATCCTGCTTATCTTTTTCGCTAGAACACTGGTTCCAGATTGGCACAGGTGGAGACTGTCCCAAGGGTACAGATCCGTCTTGTTCCAAAACTGATGCCAATGCCCCATGAAACTCATTTGCAAGAGCTGTATGCCCAGCAGAAAACCCATCTCTCTTGAAGTCTAACCATCTCCATGTTTTCACTCACCCTCGTCCTCTACCCACCTATTGTCAGTGGTTCAGGAAGAAAGATTGGAAAGGATCAATTTCTAAATATATATTTTTATTTATTCACCGGATACAAGTGTTGCTATATACGCCAGCATTTACTGCCTATTCCTAATCACCTTGACAGCTGTCAAGAGTCAAAAAGATTGCTATATATCTGGAATCACATGTGAGCCAGATAATGTAAGGTTAGCAGATTTCCTTCCCTGAAGGGCATTAGTGAACCAGATGAGATTTTACCCACAATAGATATACAGCCATCATAAGACTATCTTTTTTTAAAAAATTCAAATTTTACCATCTGCCATAGCAGGCATGGAATCCCTGGCCTCAGAAAATTAGCCTGGGGTTCTGGTTTACTAGTCCAACGACATTACCACAACACCACCGCCTCTCTAACCCATGTGAAGCATGGTTTAATAGTATGGAGAAGTAAATCAAGTGAAGTCTTCTCAACGCACTGAATACAAGTTATTCGTTTTGTAGAAAACGCGTTGAAGAATATTGTGGACTGGAAGTATTTGTAGCTGCCACAGATACTTAAAACCATTTACCTTATTTGATTCCACTGCTCTTCAATAATCTAATCCTATTGATACCACCTTTGTAGATAATTCGGTTGCATTTTGTCAAGGAATTTTTATGTCAGCTCAGATATTATTATGCACTGTTACTGTGAAATTGGCGATGGTATAAGTCAGCTTCTGGAGACACTTGTCAAAGCACTCCCACTAAAGAGCAGATAGTGTGTGAATCAGATTTCACATTCAGTGTGTTGTTCTTGCAGTTCTAAAGAATTATTTAAATCATTTCTAAATTGTGCTTGTTTTCCCCTACTTGCGCTGGGGTTTGCTAATCAATATCTACATTATACGAAAAAAATTGTACTTTGACCAAAATATAGAAATGCAGAAAATTAGATAAACCTTAAACAATGTAGAAAATTAAGTGATCACCTGTCGGACCTGCAAAAGGAAAACTTTCTTTTTTCTCTGCTGATAGCTTGCATAATTTGCATTTCTTGTAAAGTGCTTACTGAGGAATATTGAAACTTGGTTACTAATACCACAGTTGTCCCATATTGTTACTTAAAAAAGAAATGGAGACACTATGTCACTATGAAAATAAAAGGAAAATCAGGCTTGTGGGTCTATTACACAAGCTTCAAAAATTAGCTAAAAGCCTTTTATACAACAAATGCAACTGGTTCATTTAACACAGGCAAAGAAATTAAGCAGATAAATATTTTTAAACTATCTAACATATACTCTGCTTGGTAACTAATTGTTTACGAATACTGTGGAGCTTGCATTTGTATTGCATTGCTGAAGGTTAAATTTTAAGGTTTATAGTGTGTGTGAAGATGATAGTCATTAAATGAGTGGTATACCATAATGTGCAGTTACTTATGGTAGAATCCCTAATATTGAAATCCTACTGCTAACAAGATAAAACAAAACCTTTCAAATAAAAGCGATAAAATCACTAATGTTTAAAAGAAGAAAATAAAATTACCTAAATTGTTGGATTCGCTGTTGGATCTCAGCCAAGCTTACAATCTCGGTATTGTGCTGGGGACATTACGCCTACTCATTCTTTCCTCCCTGCAATTTGGTCTGATTTCTATGGCAGCCCATTATACAATGACAGATGCAATAGGCTTACTATCATGCTTGTCAGCTTACCTAAGTTAGAGTTGACACAGAAGCTGGTAGCACAAACTGGGTTGTATGCACACTACTCTAACAATCGTGCTTTTTTTAAAAAAAAATCTCCTTTGATTTTAAAGAAGTAGACATAAGAAGAATGAGGACAAGATAATTATTTCATTTTTAATTACATCATAAGGTAATTTATTTCTATGGTGTGGGTAAAAAATACAGATTTGTTATCTTTAATATATTTTTTATCTTTATCATTATATTATGCATATGTTCATTGGACCTCAGCTTCTGTCAATGGGCAGTATTACACCCCATTCACATTTGTGGGTTGAAGTCTATTCATGCTGAATAAGCACCACCTTAGCTCTGAGTGTCTACCGCATGAATGGGATATCTGTCTCTTCTGGTAGCACAGGAGATGAGTGTGGCAGATTAATTTAGGACTATTGCAGCAATTCTGGTGTAATTGACTTGCACCATTAGTTCTCCACCTCTTTATCTAAAAGGAAGATTTGGGCGATTCTCATTTTTGTTTCAGTTCTATTGCTTGTAGGGAGCCAGCTTGAAACAGGGAAACAATTGGCACAAGGCCTCATGAAAATTTGTGTGCCAAGTGAAACAGCTTTTCTTTGAACAAAAAATGAAGTTACAAAAGTAAAACTCAAAAACTTTTATACAAAAACTTTTTTTTATCTTCTTGTGATCTTGAACTGAATTTCCTTTACTTTACCCAGTTTTTACAATCACAGACACAAAGTTTGGATATGCATAATTAACATTGAGATGTCCTTCCTCAAGCAAGTAATGGACAACATCCACAAACCAAAGCTTCTCAGGATACATCAGTGGTACAACTGACCCTTCATTGCACATGAAAGGCTCATTCATACATCCATCACTGTTTAATCACCAAGCCATACAGCTTACCCATCCTTCACCACCTCCCTCATACAACCCTGTCTAAGTCAGTGTTACCTTTTCCCTGATGCCTGGTATAGTCCAGCATCTTCTCAATTTTCAATGTGGGACCATCACATACAAGGAAACCTTGAAATGTTTCAAACTATTCACTTTTATTCAGCAAAAGCAAACAAGAAACAAATAAATATTCTGCATTTGGATCTTGGTGCTGAAGCAGGCTGCTTACCTTTGTAAGTGATCACTGCACCTAAATGTCATCTACTGGAATCCACTCATCAATGGGCATCAATTAAGTCCATCTGACTTGTGGTGCCTGATGGAGCTGCCCTCTTTCAGGCAGAAGGTGATGTTCCTCTTCCTTGAATGAGCTTCCTGAGGAAGTGGTGGATTTGGTAAAATTACAATGTTTAAAAGACATTTGGATAAGTACATGAATAGGAAAGGTTTGGAGGGATATGGGCCAGGATCGGGCAGGATGGACTACGTTAGTTTTGGATTATGTTCGGCACGGACTAGACCAAAGGGTCTGTTTCTGTGCTGTATTACTCTACGAGGATATGTCCTCCTCTTCCTCCTTGGAAGACCGCTTCCAGCCTCCCCAGCGTTCCATGTTCTACATCCACCACATTCTCACTTACCTGTTCTAGTTGTGCAAAGGATAGCAAGCTATGATTACATAGTTTACTTGTACACAATTTACTGCAAAGTACACCCCCACATCATGGCAGCTTCCAGGATACCTGTTATAGACTTCTAAGGTGTGGTATTAATGACCCTAAATAATTTATATGCTGATGAAATGGATTCCTTTTCTGTTGATGAACTTAGCTGCATTACAAAATGGTCCTCTCAAAGTGATGTATGTACAATCTATCATGTCCTGCATCTGAGAGAAGCCAGCTATGCTGTCAAAGCCTTCTCCCAAGACTGTAGAACTGATTGGAAACCAATTGCATAAAGATTCATTGCAGCTGTCATCATTACAACAACTGGGATTGGATGGCCACCTTCATGATGAAGGTCTTCCTTCAGCATAGCTCTGACAGTTTTCCAGGATGTTCTCAGTCTAAGACAAGACTGCACCTCTGTCGTCTAGAGCAAGTACTGTTGCTGGTTCCATCAATCAATCTGTAAGTGCTGCAGAAGTGTTGAGACCTTGTTTTCCTAGCTCCTCAACACTCAAGAAAGGACACATTGCATTTGAGCAAATTGCCAAATATTTACAATTCAAAGTAAGAGGAGTCAGTTCCATATCCTTGTGCAGCTTATGGAATCTTGTATGATCTTTGTGCTTTGTGGCCCACACATACCACCTGTGAGTATTCCACTCTAGATGTGGCCATGGCCATTTTCTGTTTGCATTTTGCATTTAAGAGTTGATTGAATATGACAGAAAATGCAGATTGTAGTCGGTTGGCTCAGCCTGGTAATCAAAAGGCTCCCATGACCCTCTCTTCCTAGAACTCCTTGGTCCAGTCATCAGCAATGATCCTCCAGATGTTCCCATGTACCACTTGGACACATGTCTGCAACTCTCATCATTCACCCCAAACCCCATCTCTACAGTTTCATTATGCTCGATGTTGTGCTGCACCATGCCCCTGTTGATACCATGATGGTGGTGACTGCCAAGCAGCACCCTCCTACAGTATCACATGTCCTCCCATGCACAATTAACTCCCCACTCTGTTTGTCAAATATCTCCTAATCACCATTCTCATCCCTTTTGCTGCCTCTAATCCCCAGTATTGAGTTTACTAACTTCCTGATAATATCCTACTTCGTTTTCATTCTGCTGACACTCAGGACTGACTGTGACCCATTATCTATTCGCCAAATCGATGTTGATGGACATCCCTGCCAGTTGACTGACCAGCCCACTATCCCCTGAAGGCTCTTTCAGACTGTCAATAGTGTGCTCCCCAGGCTATAGTGAAATGGACCTCTTGACAGTCTCAGGGCTGATTGACCATGCACAAGCCCCTAGACTTAGGTCAAATGATGCCACTGATTTCCTGCAGCAGGCCCCTGACTGATGACAGCCCACTTTGACTTCTCTGAGGGCTGTTCCCCTTAGACTTTAAGTCACGACCATTCTTGGGTTGATGGACATGCAATGCATTTGCCGTGTTTGCTGCTGGCGTGGAGGTGTGAGATTGCAATAGCACAATGTTTTAGCACAACATGCCCAACACCTGCCTGATCACTGCTGACAACCATGACAGGCTTCCAGGATTGTGTCTGCAGTAAGCAGCACACCAAGACAGCAGTACTATGAACCTTTAAAGTGTGACTGAGGGGGGCAAAGCACAAAACGGCAACACAAAACAAAGTAATGTAAGGATTGTGTGACCATGAAGTTGGCACAATGTGAGCGAGCACCATGAGGCCAAACAAGGACCCTGATATGCTCCTTGGTCCAAACCATAAGTTGGGTGCCCGCCCTCTCTGACAGCAACATTGTAATGAAAGCTGCTGGTGTGCTCCAAAGTGCAGTTTTGAAGTTCTGAGCCATACTAAAGGCAGATCAGAGATGTGTCACATGAATGTGGATGAGGGTTTCTGCCCAAGGAGAAGCTCTGAGATATTAATGCATGGTGTCCATGCCTGGAGGAGCTAGGCAATTTCAAACAATTGCCTCTATTTGCAATTTCAAGCAATTTGCAAGCAATTTCAAACATTTCTATTACCTGTGTCGTGTTCTTAAATTTCTCAAGCTGGATTTTTGGAGGCTTTTTGTTGCTTGATTGCTTCATTTTAGAACTAATTCACATTGACAATACTGAGGCTCACTATCAGGTCTGCAGGTGAGTAAGGTGAAATGTTGCTTCTTTGGTATAATGTAATTTAGTATTTTAATATAAACTGTTTAATGAACAATAATTCAATGTAGTCATATGTTTTGAAAAATACGAGTGATTGAACTTCAGTAAACATCCATGTAAACGCTCTGACTTTCATGTCAGGAATTGTTGGTGCCTGGTTTCTATCCAACGGGTGTCAGAATATGAAACTGCATCTTAATGAAGTGAGATTAACTAATAAGTAAATCAACTGAACTTTATGTTTGTGTGAAACTTGTCTCATTGTTCAAAACTTGGTTAGAAAATGGGACTTTTTGTTGCTGATGTTGAGAAGCTCCTTGCTGGCCATCTAATGCAATTGTCCCAACTTTCTCAAATAGCAATTGTCCCAACTTTCCTCATCCTGGGGCTGGTAGGATTCTGCCCTCAGTGACCACAATATATAATGCAAATACAAGGTCAAAATACAAAATAAATCTAAAAAAAATTAACTTATAAAGAACTTCTATTGTGAAATTTAATTTCATTATTGAGTTGGATTGCAGTAATGGGAACTACGCTGACTGCAGAAATAAAGTGGGACTGTATCTAGTGTAAGACTGCAGTGAGGCACAAAGAGCCACATTTTCTTATACCTACCATACAATCCTTCCTCTTACACTTGGTAACTGGATGCGTAAACTCACCTCTGAACTACAAAACTCTAGTGCCGAGATCCTGAGCCTTTGAATGTTCTAATTCACTAGGCCCATGAAATACCTAGAAAGTGATACAAATGAAGCTTATGTCGATCTTAGCAAAAAAAATGAACCTCATATTGAGATATTTGCATAGCTCCTGAGTGCAGACCAGAAAGAAGTTTCATTCATCACCTTTCTCCTTAGGCTAAATTGTGTGTTAGCCACAAAAATGTCCAGGACTAAACTTGGAATTGAATGAAATGAATGGTACACAGAATAGCCACGTAATAACTGAAAAAGTTTTCCCAAGCAGACAGAGAATCAAGTTGTTTAGTTAATGTTGATTAAATATGATTGAAAAAACAAGCAATAATACACAGAAGAAAATAATAGTTGATACAAGACAGGTGCCAAAACAAGAAGGGCACGAAGACAATATCAGTTAAAAATAGGAGTCAATTTTTCAACAGCATATGGTGGAATTATGCTTATTGATTTGAAATGATAGAAGGAAAACCAGTAAAGAGTTGTTAGCCATGTGAATTAAAGTATATTGAAGCAAAATTCATACAGTTTTAATACACTTAGTATTTCCTTTCTGCCTTCACTATTCCTAATTTGTAATGATTGATTCAAACTAAACCCGATTGGGCCAAAGTTGTGCTTATTATAAAATACAACTTGATGCAGGAAGAAAATTATTGTACTGTGCAATAATTTTACACTATTATTTGTCATATCAAATTATTTTCAGATATAGACCATTTTAAAAGCAGCTGATTTTAACAGGAATTTAGTTATAAATCCTTTGACTCTGAAGAAGGCTTTAATGGAATAAAATTTGTTAAGATAGGCTTATGAATACATTTTAAAATGGTAGAACTTCGACTTAATGGAGTTATTAAATGAATGCTTAACATGCCCATTTAAATTCCTGTTTGTGCAATTTCAGTACAATTCTTAACAAAATTTTCATACTAAGTTGTATTTTTATATAGCCATTAATTCACTTAACATAAATTTCTGGCCCAGCTCCAAAAAAAAGGTGGCTAGTTGCCAATTTCATGAAGTTTCATGGATGATTTGTCTTTGCAAGCTCTTGTGAGATTTCTCATGCAATTCTCCACTATTCTCCACTTCAAGTGTGTTCTAGGCCTCTACAGTGTCATGTCTGTACTATCTTGTGCTCAAAAGTGTAGAAATGCTCACCACTGCTGGGACATTTTTGGGATTTCCACCAGTGGGGCAGTTTTTAATGCCCAGTTGTGCATCAGGTGTAAGCCAGGAATAGCCCATCACAGTGCATGTAGTGGGAAGGAAACAAAAAAGAACAGCTTCTGACGGCATGTAGGCAGCACTTCATTGGAAATGAGGCACACATTCATATCGCTGCTTTATATCATCACCTGTCTGAATGACTGCCATTGTAACTGCAGCTTCAAGAATCAAGCTACAGTGGCTACTTGTCCTTAATGCCATACAATGTTAGAACTGTAAAGGCAGCACTACACTTTCACAAACGCCCAGTGTTACATAATATCTTGTCATTGTTGAATATGGGAGCAATCAAACGTTGGAAAACCTTCCAACAGTTGAACCCGTTCACTTTCATCGAACAACAGGAACAGCTGCATTTGCTTCTGGGCACAATCTGGGGTTGCTTGTCTTTTGGGCACTGACTAATTTATAGTCAATGGATGGTCACTTCACCCAACTCTCAACTATTACAAGCAGCTGACAGCCGAGTCCTGTTCAGCTTGTTGCATCTGAAGCTGTGGGCAGTGTTCTATCATGCTGAAGGTGATGTTCCCTTTGTTGAATGTCCTCATCTTCCTCCTTGGAAAACTGCTGCTAGTCTCCTAGCTCTTTGTCATCCATCACATCTCCCCTTTGCTTATTTCAGTTATGCTGAGCACAGCATGCTAGTCTACTTCGGCACTCTCTGGAATGCAAGGCCCCGAAGCATCGGGATATCATCTTGTGCTATCTATTTTTTGCTCCACCATGGTCCTGGTGGAATAATGAGCAGCATTGTACCTATGCTTAACTGCATTCAGGGGTTGTGTAAAGGTGTCATTAGCCATAATTACAAAGGCTCTTATCTCCCAGCAACTGTCCATGTAAGGGATTTGGCTCTTGAAACTGAAACAGGAAAATATCTCTCAAAGATACAGGCACCATATAGCTCACAGGGTAATTTTTGGATGTGTTACTGATGACCAGACACAACTTGTACATTGATGAAGTGGAACCTTTTCTGTCGATAAAGCCAGCCATGTTATGATATGGCACTTTTGAGCTAATGTGTTTACAGTCTCTAGGGGTACCTAGGCTGCAACACTGACCTTGTTACAGAGAAACAGGTTGACGCGGTGTATTCAGACACAAACAGCATTAGTAACAGCCTTGCTATGTACGTGGGTGGAGGATTGAGAGATCCTCAGTCGATGCTTAGGAGTAATCAGTTGCTTAAGAATCAAGTGCAGCTCGCGTGGTGTCCACCAGAATAAGATGGCCAACCACCAATTCTGGTTGCATGTTCTGCTCCAGCAGATGGGACAGTTCTGCGATGTGGTCCTGGGACAGCTTCAGTCTGCCGAGGCAATGCACCTCACTCATCCAAAGGGAACAGTAACAAGGATGATGATCTCTGGACATCCTGTACCTTTCGCACAACTGTGAGTTCTTCATGTGGAGGTTGTTCAACAGCTGCTGGAGATTGCCGTTAGTTTTGAACAAGCTCGGGTATCTATTGCTCCTCAATTTATGTACCCTGTATTACAAAGCAGCAACAGCAATGATAACCCCTTCTGTGGCTGGACCTGTTTGCCACACTTCCAATGAATCTATGTGGGGAATATCAAAAACAGACAGATCACAGAAGCATAGAAAATAGGAGCAGGAGTAGGCCATTCAGCCCTTGACGTTTGCTTCACCATTTATTGTAATTGTGGCTGGTACCCTCTTCCTGCTTTCTTCCCATACATTTTTATCCCTTTAGCTCTAAGAACTATGTCTAAAATCCTTCTTGAAAATATTCAATGTTTTGGCCCCAACCACTTTCTGTAGCAGAGAATCCACAGGCCACCACTTTCTGGGTGGAGACAGGTCCTTAGTAAAGTGAGCAGTCAGCATTCACATTGCACACAAATTACACTTCAGCAGCCTCCACAAGGGCTTTCGCAGAAGCCACGCTGCTCATTTACGATAGGAGGTTGTAGGTGCAGTAAAATTACTGAAACTTCCCCACCACCCCACACTCCAAACTCCACATCAGCCAAGAAAGACAGCATTGCATAGAAGAGAACACTGGCAAATGCTTACAGTTCAGGGTGAGTGGAAATCGGTTACATATCCTTGTGCAACCTATGCGATCTTAGGTTGTCTTTATGAATTGTGTCCTGCAGGTGAGGTCTTTGAGGTCACTCATGATTACTTCTTCTTCACAGAGATGACTATTTTCAATCTACAATGACCAATGGTCAATGTTGCTCATGTCCAGGGTCATGTCCTACACAGTTGGACACTGTATGTTGGTTGCATGCAAGATTCTACAGTTGAAAACATCTTCAACCTGTAATGTGTAACCTGTGATGTTCTGAGGAAGAATTATACTGGACTCGAAACATTAACTTTCCACAGATGCTGCCAGACCTGTTAAGTTTCTCCAGAATGCTCTGTGATGTTTTTTTTTCAGATTTCTAGAATCTGTAGTAGATTGCTTTCATTTTACTGTGTAAGTGTCTGATTAATGCTATTGCGCCTTGTAGGGCTTTACGTCACTCACAAGTACCTCTCAGTTTAAGATCACATCCTTCACCAATTTCTGATGTGGTGGCCGTCATTATTCATTTCTATGATGTATTTGTGATTTGATGAGAATGGAAGCGACATAGGTCATGATTTGTAGAGGGAGTCACAGGCTCAGACTGTTAATCTAGGGTACCCCTCAAACCTTTGGGTGGCACGGTGACATAGTAGTTAGCACAGTTGCCACATAGCTCCAGGGACCCGGGTTCAATTCCACCCTCAGGCTAGGAGGTTAGGAGTGTTAGCCATTCTAAATTGCCCATAGTGTCCAGGGACATGTAGGTTAGGCAGGTTAGCCATGGAATATGCAGGGTTACAGGATTGGGTCAGGGTGGAATGCTCTTTGGAGGGTCAGTGTGGACTTGATGGGCTGAATGGCCTTCTTCCATGATGTAGGGATTCTATGATTCTTCATGTTCCTTTCTTCCTTGCGTACCCAGGCAACTCCATTAAAAATGGAGTGGCTACATTTTCTCCCCCAATTCTTTAAGTCTTCATCTCTCAACATTACCATCTGAGTCCCAGGCCTTGCGCTTAAGCATCATAATGCATCCCCACCCACCCACACAAAAAAACGCACCAATGTCAAAGTCACCACATCGTGCTCATGGTAACCCATGTCTTCCAGTGCACTACCTCCCACTCTTAAAAGCTGAGCTGTCATGTGTTACATACAAAAGTACGAAGTTGGAGTAGAAATGGGCCATTCATCCCTGGAACCAGATTCTCTATTCAATAAAGTCATGGATGATCTGTTTGTATTTTGAATTTCACATACCCATCTAGCATGGATAATCCTTGATTTCCCTGCTTAACAAAAATCTATCTACCTTGGTCTTAAAAATATTTAATGTTTCAGCCTCCACTGTCTTCTGCGGCAGAGAGTTTCAAAGTCACTGAGCCTTCTGAGGCAAAATACTTCTCCTCATCTCCGTCAGGGTCAATTCCAAATTTTGAAGCGGTGGCACCTGGTTCTGGACTGGCCTAGCAGAAACTTATCCTTTCCCCATCTAACTTGTCAAGAACAATCAGGATTTTATACACATCAATCAAATCACTGCTCATTTTCTAAACTCCAGTAGAGACAAGTCTATCATATCTAACTTATCCTGCTCATTCAACCTGCTCATTCAGATAATAACTTTTAAACCTCCTTTGAATTGAATTTGAATTGAGCAACTTCCTTAAATAAAGAGATCAAAACCCCAGGCAATGAGATTAATTTTCAAAAATGCTACATACTGAAGCATTCTACATAACATTCTGCCTTTTATGTTAAAAAATAATAAAGCGCGGCATCCCATTAGATTTCTTGATTATGTGCTGTATCTAGATATACTAATCTTTGGTGACTCGTGCATCAGAATACCTAATTCCCTCTGGATTTCAGAATTCTGCAGTCATTCTATGTTTAAGTAATATTCAGCTTTTTAATTCTTCCTTCCAAAACCAACAAATTCACATTTTGCCTCATTATACTCTACCTGCCAGATTTTTTCCATTCATTCAATCAGTCGACATCTATCTGAAACTTCCTTGTCTTCTTTACAATATACTCTCCTACTTACCTTGGTATCCTCTGTGAGGTTAGTTACCAGGCCATAACTCTCCTCATTTACATCATTGGTATCCATTATAAATGGATGAGACCCCAGTAAAGACACCACTGGGGCTCCACTCATCACATCCTACAAATCAGACACAGAGTAATCTATGCATTTTCTCTTTTACTTCCAGCCATCCAATCTCCTATCGATGCTAATTTGCTATCTCCTACACCCTAAGCTTTAAATTTCCACAGTAATCTTCAACATAGCAATGGCTTTAAATGGCTTCAGGAAATCCTCGAATGGCACATTCGCAGACTTCCCTTCATCCACAGACTGTGTTACTCTTTGAAAGAACTCCAATAAATTTGTTAACCATGACTTCTCTTTGAAATAATAATGCTGACTCTTCCTAATCACTGAGTTTTTTTTATAAGTGTGCATGTATAATCTCTTTAATGATTGATTCTTACACCTTCCCCATGATCAACATAAAGCTAATTATAAAGTTCCTGTTATCTATCTCTCTCCCTTCTCAAATACAGGATTATACTTTCTACATCACAATCCTATGGAATCTTCTCTGAATCTAGGGAATTTTGGATAATTAAAAGCAATATATCAATTACCACTTTACCTACCTATTCTGTCAGCCCACAAGTCCATCAGTTTGCTTGGTAGCACTCCCTTGCGATTGCAATTTCACTCTCTCCCTGCCGTCTCCTGACTTACAGCTATTTTTTTTGGAATTTTTTGTACCCTCTATAATGAAGGCAGAACCAAAAATATATGTTCATTTCTTCTGTTCATTCCTTATTATGTACTATTAAGTGGGGTTCTGTATTCACTCAGTGAGCCAGATGGCTGGTTTGTGATGCAACATGATGCCAGCACGGGTTCAGTTCCTACACCTGCTGAGGTTACCATGAGGACTGCACTTCTCAACTGCTGACCTTGCCTGAGGCATGGTGATGCTCTGGTTAATCGGCTACCAGTTGACTCTCTCAAATGAGAGAGCAACTCCACGGTCTGGTAAGACAGTGGAGACATCATCTTTTTAACTGTTAAGCCTCCATTTGGACTCTCTAGTGAATTAGCTTTTACTCTTCCTTTTTAGATATGTAAACACCTGCACTCACGCTCAACAATTTTTCCTTTGATTCCTCCCACCTTGTACAAACACAAGGGGTGGCCATGGGCACCCGTATGGCCCGAATTATGCCCTCTTTATAGAATTTGTGGAACAGTCCCTCTTCAACATCTATACCGGCACCATCCCTCGATCTTTCTCCACTATATTGATGACTGATTCGGCGCTGCCTTATGCTCCCGCGAGTAGCTCAAGCAGTTCATCAACTCCACCAATACCTTCCATCCTCAAATTCACCTGGACCATTTCTGACACCTCCCTCCCCTTCCTGGAGCTCTCTGTCTCCATCTCTGGAAACCAACTCACCTGTGACATCCATTTCAAACCCACTGACTCCCACAGCTACCTCAACTACACCTCCTCTCGCCCATCCTCCTGCAAAAATGCTATCCTATACTGTCAATTCCTCTGCCTCTGCCGCATCTGCTCCCAGGATGAGGTGTTATACTCTAGGACATCCCAGATATCCTCCTACTTTAGGGACCGGAATTTTGCCTCTGTAATTAAGGATGCCCTCAACTGCATCTCCTCCACCTCCTGCACTTCTGCCCTCAAAGCCTCTCTCCCCAACAACAATAAGACCGTAAGACCATAAGACATAGGAGTGGAAGTAAGGCCATTCGGCCCATCGAGTTCACTCTGCCATTTAACCACGGCTGGTGGGCATTTCAACTCCACTTACCCGCACTCTCCCCGCAGCCCTTGATTCCTTGCGAGATCAAGAATTTATCAATCTCTGCCTTGAAGACATTTAACGTCCCGGCCTCCACTGCGCTCCGTGGCAATGAATTCCACAGGCCCACCACTCTCTGGCTGAAGAAATGTCTCCTCATTTCCGTTCGAAATTGACCCCTCTAATTCTAAGGCTGTACACACGGGTCCTAGTCTCCCCACCTAATGGAAACAACTTCCCAGCGTCCACCCTTTCTAAGCCATGCATTATCTTGTAAGTTTCTATTAGATCTCCCCTCAACCTTCTAAACTCTAATGAATACAATCCCAGGATCCTCAGCCGTTCATTGTATGTTAGGCCTACCATTCCAGGGATCATCCGTGTGAATCTCCACTGGACACGCTCCAGTGGCAGTATGTCCTTCCTGAGGTCTGGGGCCCAAAATTGGACACAGATAAGGACAGAGTCCCCTTAGTCCTCACATACCACTCCACCAACCTCTGAATTCAATGCATCTTCCTCCAACATTTCCGCCACCTACAATCAGACCCCACCACCAAAACATATTTCCTTCCCAACCCCTGTCCACTTCCTGTGAGAGCATTTATTCCGTGACTCCCTTGTCACCTCTCCACTCCCCACCAACCCCTCCACCACACCCGGTACCTTTCCCTGTAAGAGGTGCAACACCTGCCCCTATATCTCCCCACTGAACTCCGTCCAAGGCCCCAAACAATCCTTCCAGATCTGGCAGAGATTCACCTGCACTTCATCCAATGTGATCTTTGCATTCTTTGCTCCCGATGTGGTCTCCTCTGTATCGGGGAGACCAAATGCAAACTATGGGAACTGGATCGCTGGGTACCTGCGCTCTGCATGTACAAACCAACTTGACCTTCTGGTTGCCATCCATTTCAATTTCCCTCCCACTCTCCTGATGACATGTCCATCCTTGGCCTCCTCCACTGTCAGAACGAGGCCAAACATAAACTAGAGAAACACCACCTGATATTTTGTTTGGGAGCTTACGGCCCAATGGCCTCAATATTGATTTCAACAGCTTCAAAATCCTTCCACCCTCACCCTTATTCCATGTCCCCCTCATCTCCCTGACCTGACCTAACCTGTCAATCTTCCCACTCACCTATCCGTTCCACCCTTCCCACTGACTAATTACAATAACCCCCTACCTACATCCACCTATTTGCATCCCACCTACTATTCCCCTAACCCCATCTCCTCCCTCTATTTACTTCTGTGCAACCAACCCTTTCCCTAGTCCTTTTTTAAAATCCAGTTTAGATTAAAGTCACGCATTAATATTGACTTCCCTTTATCTCAAGAGAATTCTTCTTGTATACTTTGGCCCATACTGTGGGGTCCAGTAAACAGCGGCCATAAATTACTTCTTTCCCCTTCTATTCCTCATCTGCACAAAATTTGTTCCAAATCCTGCTCTCAAAAATATTACACAAATGCCATCCTTTATTAATAGTGTTAATCATCCAATGAGCTTCTCTTTTTTTTTCAATTATTGTCCAACTGCATCTCAGCATGCTGCCTCCAAACTCTATAATTGGCTTCTGAACTTTCTTACCATCACTCCCTATAACCTTTCAGCCCATTACTAATTAAATATCTGTCTATCTCCTCCCTAAATTTACTCAATGTTTTATATTCACCACACTCTGGGTTAGTCAATTCCACGGATTCACCACCTTTTGAGAGAAGTGATTTCTTCTCATCTCTGATTTAAATCTGCTATCCTTTATCCTAAAACAATGACTTCTCATTTATTATGGACTTGACTGGACCCCCTCAAAATGTTTTAAGGATGTAGCTTTGACCCTAACTATTTCTTATTTTAAAGGTAGATATGAAGTGTGCATTCCACATGTGATGCAGCTGGTCAAACTGCTTGATGTTAAGCAACACACAATTTAATTAAACACTGTAGTTAAAATGCAAACAAAAGAAAGGGGAACTTAGAATACCTTAACTGAATAATAGATACAGTACCTATTACTAATTAACTGTTCCAATATACTAACATCCCATAAACACGCCAATTGGCTATAAGGTAAATTCAGACACAGATTCTTACAGGCAATTCTCCAATCCAGGAAGAAACAACAACAAGAGAAATTTCAGAGAATGTAGCAGCTAGGAATCATTTTACTGAAGCTCTAACTCTTCTGGGACCCCAAACAGCTTCTGACTGCTACAGCTAAAAAAGTAGAAAACCTGATCTGGGAGAACAGCCCTTCCATTGTTACAAGAGTTTTTTTTAAGAAACAACCTAAAGGCCTCCTTTGATTGTTAACTTAGGCTGCATCCCATAGGCACTTTGTCGCCTTTGCCTTTACAACTTTTCTTCTAAAAAACCCAGGATTAAATAACCTTTTTAAAGTGACCACTTTGTCACACATTCCAGATTGTCTCCTAAGAGGAAACATCCTCTCTATGTTTACTTTGTCAATCCCCTTTATCAGCTTCAAATAGATCTATTCTCATTCTTCTAAGCTCTAGAGAGTATAGATCTAAATCTCTCTTCATAAAATAAAAACCCATCAACTCTGGAATTAGTCCAGTGAAGCTCCTCTTGAATTGCTTCCAATAAAACTATACCTCTCTTCAAGTATGGAGACCAAAATTGTATGCAGTACTTCAGGTGTGATCTTATCAGTTGTATAGTGGATAGTGAAGAAGATTATCTCAGAGTACAATGAGACTTTGATCATGGAATCATAGAATTCCTACAGTGTGGAAGCAGGACATTCGACCCATTAAGTCCACACTGATTCTCCGAAGAGCATCCCACACAGACCAACAACTACCCTATCCCTGTAACTCTGCATTTCCCATGGCTAATCCTACTAACCTAAGCATCCCTGGACTCTTTGGGCAATTTAGCATGACCAATCCGCCTAACCTGCACATCTTTGGACTGTGAGAGGAAACCAGAGCACCCGGAGGAAACTCACAGTGATATGGGGAAAATGTGCAAACTCCACACAGACAGTTGCCTAAGGGTGGCATCAAACCTGGGTCCTTGGCATGGTGAGGCAGCAGTGCTAACTACTGAGCCACTCTGCCACCCAATGGGCTAATGGTCTGAGGAGTGACAGATGGAGTTTAATTTAGATAAATGTGAAGTGTTGCATTTTTGAAAGGCAAATCAGGGCAGGACTTATACCGTTAATAGAAGGGCCCTGGGATGTGTTACTGTACAAAAAGATCTAGAAGCATAGATGCATAGTTCCTTGAAAGTGGAGTTTCAGGTAGATAGGGTGTTGACAAAGGCTTTTGACACAGTTACCTTCATTGGTCATAAAACTGAGTACAGGAATTGGGATGTCATGTTATGGCTGTATAGGACATCGGTGAGGCCACATTTGGAATACTGTGTACAGTTCTGATCATCCTTTTATAGGAAGGATGTTGTTAAACTTAAGAGGGTCCAGGAAAAGATTTACAAGGACGTTGCCAGGGTTGGAGGGTTTGGGTTATAGGGAAAGGCTGAATAGGCTGGGGCTTCTATCCCTGAAGTTTCAGAGTCTGAGGGGTGACCTTTTAGAGATTTATAAAATCATGAGGGGCATGGTAGGGTAGGGGAGTCAAACCAGAGGACATAAGTTTAAGGTGAGAGGGGAAAGATTTAAAAAGGATAACATTTTCACGCAGAGGGTGGTGCGTGTATGGAACAAAGTGATGGAGGCGGGTACAACTACAACACTTAAAAGTTATCTGGATGGGTATATGAATAAGATGGGTTAAGAGGGATTTGGTCAAAAAGCTGGCAAAATAGGTCAGTTTGGGATGTCTGATCTGTGTGGAAGAGTTGGATTGAAGGGTCTGTTTCCGTGCTGTGTGACTCTATGATAATGTCTTCTACAGTTACAACAACATTTCCCGAATTTTATACTCAATTCCTTTTGCAATAATGCCAAAATCGTACTTGCCTTCCTTATTATTTGCTGTACCTGCATACTAGTTTTCTGCAATTCATGCATGAGAACACAAAGCCCCCTGCACTGAAGCTCTCTGAGGTTTCTTTCCATATACTCAATTTACATTGTCTTCCTGCTGGGAGGTTTAAACTCCACACTTCCAAAAATTCTCCTTCTGAAGCAGCTCTGACTTAGGTGGTCTCAATGTTTGTTCATCTCCCAGTGGTTCCAAACTTCTCCTAAGACTGTCTTCATCTGTATATCCAAGGCTGCACTCCAGCACAGACTCATAGTCATAATTCTATCTTCTGAGCCACTCTGGGCAGAATACCGTTGTTGAAAAGAGTTACTTTTACTCCAAAGGCCAACAATAAGGAGCTAGTAACTTTCTGCTGTATTCCCAGCTCCTAACAGATTCTTCTAAGCCTCAACTTCACTAAATGGCTCTTTGGGCTTCTTCTGAGTGCTGCCTCTAAATCTTAGCTCCACTTGATAGCCACCATGATATCTCAGAACCTGAACTGCCCAGACTCAGCTAGCAACAGCACTTTGGCAGCATGTACCCTCTTCTTCTGCCCTTCTGAGTTCTCTTTTCACTGTGTCACAGGCCTCCCATGTTAGGGCAACAGACTGTGTCCTGCGATTGCCATTTTCATGCCAGACCATAATTGCAGGGCCATTTTTTTTTCTAGAGAAATTATTTCTTCTCCTGCAAATACAAAAGCAAAACTGAGCATGCAAAGTTTGTCATGCCACCACACATACTGCATGTGCCAAAACTCTCGAGGTTAATAGACTTTGGAGCCCTTGGCTTTTGATTTTTGTAACAGATGTTCCATGCTCACTTAAAGTTCTTATGGTTAGAAACATCTTTGGAACTACTTCAACACCGCCTTCATAATTTCATCACAATTATTGTAGAAATATGTTTATGCAAGATCGTGGGGTTTCCACAGTGCTTCCACCAACAATATGGCAGTGGAGCTGGAGAAATTCCGAGGTAATTCCTGATTCTTGCTTTGCCACATGCTCAATGCAGCATATGTTCCAAAAGATGGAAACGTAACTGCCAGCATAAAATGTGAGAAAGAGAGCCAGGCAGCACATTTCAGATGCCCCAAGTATCTTGAGAATAACACAATAAGGTGGTAATGGAAATGATGGCTGGTGCATTTCCCAATTGTTTAGGACAGGATTCACTGGATACTTTGCTATCCAATCAGCAGCCAGCAAGAGAAACTATTTGTGTCTTGGCTTATTTATCATTTCCATTTCCTTCTGTCCTTTTTGTATTCAATTTTCACTTTTTACCCCATTTTGTGAAGTATATTTATAAAAGACAATTTCACAGAACATGTAGATAGAATAACTGGATTTTGTCTGCCAGTAATGTGCCTGTAATTGAAGCTTTGATGAAATTCAACACAATATGATGAACATCAAGAGCTACAGAAGTGCCAAAGAAAGCAAATTGGAATGGAGGTTAAAAATGGCACAAGAACAAACAAAGATGCCAGGAAATAGGTGAGTAACAAATTGAGATTCCCCAGATTCGGAATGGTGCCACTAACTGTAACTGCAGGCCCTTGGCAGACTTGTCTGGCAGTGACTGAGGAAACTGCTGTGATCCAACATTGATCCAGTTGCAACAAATCTGCCAACAATATGTGCCAGAGGAACAATACTGTAACTGGTGGCTAAAGCCATAGTTTTCACATTTCCATCATCCATAGCACCAGCGAAAACATATCAAATTTGTGACTACCAGATTACAATATACAGGATAGCAGATCATGAATGTGATGATTATGAGTGATTATGTGGAAACAAAATGATTTTCAATCTTCAGAACATTTTGAAGCAATTATTTTGATACTCTGATTGCATTTTTATAAATCAAAACTTTAACAGAATCTTCACAGAATGTTCAAAAATTTGCTTCCTAAATCATTTCCAATGCA
Source organism: Ginglymostoma cirratum (assembly GCA_024137785.1). Taxonomy (NCBI): domain Eukaryota; kingdom Metazoa; phylum Chordata; class Chondrichthyes; order Orectolobiformes; family Ginglymostomatidae; genus Ginglymostoma; species Ginglymostoma cirratum. Next base: position 4,454,627 of record JAHRHZ010000031.1, read on the forward strand.
GTTCTTATAAAGATAAAAGGCCGCAGATTTTAAGTGTTTTAATCAAATAAGAAGCTTAATTTATTTTCACGGAGTATTTTAAAAACAACTTTAATTCATTACATTTTAATGCTCCAACATGCTGTTTAACATTCTTATCTACATTGGCCTTTGAAGTTCTGTTGTTTATGAAGTAAACCAAAAATATTGCAACTCAAAGCTTATAATATTTATATGTATTATGTAGCAAGTACTTTTTTTGAACTAACAAATTAATGCTCACCTTTCATGTGATATACACATCATTGACAGAAATCAAGGTATTGTTATTTATTTCACTGCAACATCAAATTATCTGTTAGTATTTTCTTAATTTTCCTCATATCCCGGGTTAGGTAGTGTGTAATTTTTCAAATACAATTATATGCTTTACTTATACTAACCTTTTTTGTATAAATGTACTCTACACTAGATTTTCTTTCCATGTGTTTCCCACAGGTTGATGTTAGTTCAATGACTCATTTGAAGTTATGACATTTTTCAATCCTGTTTGATGTTATTCAACAAAACCCAACATCAGCAAAAACAGCCATTATGATCCTCCAAATAATTCTGGCAGAATGAAAGAACCACCCCCGGCCCAAAGAAGTCATGTGTCAGAATTAAGCTTTGTAACTTTTAATAGTAAATATCACACTAACACTTATGACTCTGCTTTTCAATTTACTGTCTAGCTTCTCATTCTCTTTGTTCAGAACTTCTTCCCTAGTTCTACATATGTGTCAGTATCTGCAGCAATGAGCAATATGGATAAAGGGGAACTTGTGAATATGCTGTGTGAAAATTTCCAGATGACAAGGTGCCACTTCAAAGGTTAGCATACAAAATGAGAGCTCTTGGTGTAGGAGATAACATTTTAGCATGGATAGCTAACAGGAATCAAAGGGTAAGCATAAATAAGTCATTTTTAGATTGCAGGATATGATAAGTGGAGCGTCACAGGAATCAGTTCTAAGGCCCCATGTACAGTAGAATATAACACTGATCAATACACCACAAATTTGTTTAGAATATGGTGTTTTCGTGCCTCCCAAATTAAACTAGAAAGGTTCTGAGAGTTTTTCTCTTTGTCAGAAAACTCTTGGCATTATGTATCTTGGGGCAGATTTTCTATTGGCCAGATGGTCATTATGTCAACGTAGATAAAATTTGTGCCTGGGGCTCCTATAGAATCCCTATCACAGTACCAAATTCTGAAGGAATTACCAGGAAGTTGCATTCTTCACTGGGCTTTTCCTCTACAATAAGATGCTTCTAAAAGTCTCCATTTAAATCAAATACTTTTGACAGATGTGTTGAAATTAAGTAATGTTATTAATTAGGATAGATTGGCCATTAAATAGATAGTGCAGTTTCTAAGTAACGAATAAACTTACCCCAAAGGTAACTCATAAATCCCTAACTATACCTCCACCAGATCCCCCCCCATGTTGTTCGACCCAATATGCCCACCCTCCGGGACTGAATCCCCCTTCCTCCTTGCATGACCTGACTTACTCCCACCTCATCCCAACCAATGGCCCACCATACCCAAACAACCCCCCAACCTGCTGTTGGATGCAACCACCCCTGCACTACCATCATCATAACTGGTCCCTTGCTGCCGGACCCAACTACCCCTCAATCTGCTGGACTTGACTAGAGCCCAAGACCCGACGCCTCCCCTCCACCCATCGGACTCTACCTGACCCTTGGCACAAATTCCCCAACCTTCCCCTGACTGGACAAAGATCTGACCTCTCCCCCACCAACCTAACCAACCCAACTTGACCCCCAGGCCACTGGACACAACTATATATTGCCTCCCTCTGCCACATCCAACCCAAACTCCCCATCGCAAAATCTGAATCCCGTCCGCACAGGCCTAATTTCTCCTGCCCTCCAACCTGCCCTAAACTCTGCATCACTTATTTGCACTCTTTACCACTTGGCACCCTTGCACCCTGTCCAATTGGCACTCAGATGTCCCACAGCATCCTACCTCCCCAGCACCTGATATACCTGTCACTCTGTCCACCTTGCACTTTATTTACCTGGCACTCTATCGCCTTACCAATCTGGCACTGTACTTTCCCAACACTCTAACATCGTACTTGCCAGTTGACAGCAGCTGTCAAAGTGGCTGTCAGAACCTTTACATTTCAGAACACAGCAGCTGACTGTTGTGCAAATAGTTCCAGTTTACCTTCTGCCCCAACAGTTCTCAGATACGAAAGAGCTGTCAGGATGGAAGGAGCCCTTTCTGAAGGAGCCCTGAGCGGATTCTTCTCTCGGAAATGCAAAGCTCCCATCTTTTTATCAAAAATAGCCAGAGTGGGAATCGGCATGAGATTGCCGGTTCCTAGAAAATCTGTCCCTATGTTTCAGTGAAAGAATCCAGGATAGCTTTTGGCTTAATTCTCAGAGCAGGCCTTGGTCTTCTGAAAAAGTGTTGGGAGCAGGAATACAATAAACAGAATTGCTTCTTCAATTTCTCCATTACCTCCTGCCCCTGATTAACCCTTCTTCCTTGGCCCAACTTGATTCCTCGCTCTGCCCCAACTTCCCTCTCTGCACTGACATCTCCATCTGTCCTAACTCTGCCATGGCCTTGACTCCCATCTTTGTTCACTTCCCTTATTGGGATCACCTATCCATGGTTTAGTTTTAGCATTGTCTGAAATTTTTGGACTCCAACATTCAACTTTGAACAGACTTTCACTGTATTCACAACTTATATCAATGACTTTGACAAAAGACCTAAGACATGGTTGCCAAATTTCTTGATGACAGAAGTTTGGTAGGGAGGTAAATTTAGAAGACATACAGACAGAATCTCAGAGCAGCCTGAACAATATGGCTAAGGCAGGAAATCTAAGATAACTAGCTGCGTTATGCAACTAGATCCTAGATATCAAGACAGAAATTCCTGCTAGGCAGTAGCGAGATATCTATTAACGAGATTATTGCTTGTTAATTAACAAGCTCATTAACAATGAATCTCACATCATTAATATGCAACTTCCTATTCGACCACTCAATGCGAGGGCACTAAACATTGACAACTCTTGACATGAAAATCTGAGCAGGTACCTGGTGACACAGGCTGGGCCAACTTCTCTGTGCCACCATCTTGGACACACAGTAACAACAGTTCAGAGCCTGCAACAGGGCATGTGCTACAGCAATCTCCCCATCCCCCAAACCCCCACCATTCCACAGGTACTAGCGTTTGACATCTTTCACCGTCTCAGACTCTCAGGACATCTCTTCATCCGCATCCAGGAAATTAGAGTGCTGCATCTCAGGGCACACTGGCCGCTAACAATGAAATGTTGCTGCAAGGACATTTTGCATACAGGGACAAGCACCCATGTCACAGACTCAACCAGCCTGCATCTCAGAGCTGTTCACTTGCTCTCCTAGCAGTCACTATTTTGACCCAGAGATAACAAGGTGTAGAGCTGGATGAAAACAGCAGGCCAAGCAGCATCAGAGGAGAAGGAAACCTGACGTTTCAGGCCTAGACCCATCTTCAGAAAGGGTCTAAGCCCAAAACGTCAGCTTTCCTGCTCCTTTGATGGTGCTTGGCCTGCTGTGTTCATCCAGCTCTATACTTTGTTATCTCAGATTCTCCAGCATCTGCAGTTCCTATTATCTCTGAAACTATTTTGACCCAACCTGGATGGTCACAGCACCCCTGCCTTGTGCTTTTCCCCCTTCAGCTGGAGATACCAGGTTCATGGTATTGTCTCAGTGCAGACACAGAGCTTGTCGTGGCTGTCTGCAGTCCTCATTCGCCTTGAGGGGGACAGCTTTCAGTCAGGGGCTCTAGTCCACTAAGGCTATGGCAGTCTCTGATTGCAGTCCAGGGGTTTGGGAATGGTCAGTCAGTGACTTGGGGTAATCAGGGTCAGGGGCCTCTCCTCATAAGGTGTGAGGAGCCAAATGTCAGGCAACTCACCACCGGCATTGTCCTTTTGTGGGCTCTATTCTCCTGCAATAGAGAAAGGGAGGGAGGGTGATTTAAGTGTATAGCAGAGTAGTTAGTGCTGGCGCAGGGATTTGGGGGAAAGTGGTGAGTTGGCCTGATGAATCAGGAGGCAGCAAAGAAGGCAGAGCTGATGGTGTCCGGTGCTGGGGAGGGTGAGGGTGAATGAGGAAAAACATTGTACATAATTGTGAGTGGAATAGAGCCTTGGTTGGAGGTGTGTGTGGTGGCAGAGACAAGATGGTGACTCTTACCTGGCAGAGTGAAGAAGATAATTGACTTTCTTGTGGCACTGGAGGGCATTCCTCTGGATAACTGAGACCACACTGAGCTGGGTAGCAACCTCAAGCCAAGCTGGCAGGCCCTGGTATCATGGCATCCTCTGCTGGTCCTGGGAGAAGGTAATGGTCCATCTCTGTATCACCCTGCTCACAAGGACTCCAGATCCTATTCCGTAAAGCAAAGCTTCAATCTCCCCTTCTCTGCCATGTCCGGGACAAATCTCAGTCGCCGTGCAGGGCAGATGCAGACTGATGGTGCTTGTCTGGGTGCACAATGGCCTTTTGTCATGCCAGGGACGGCTGTCTGTTCTGACAATGTAAAACTATTCCAGATGCAAAAAGTGGTAGAACCATGCTAGCCTCAGACATGAGCATCAACATAGTGGTGGCAAATGTAATTAATGAGGGAGGTTTGGGGTGATACAGCAAGAAATCACATTGGGGCTCTCAGAACTAAACCCTCTAAAATTTGACAAAATTAACATGTAGCCCAAATATGACAAACAGGGACTGGGCAGCACGGTGGCTCAGTGGTTAGTACTATTGCCTCACAGTATTAGGGACCCAGGTTTGATTCCAGCCTTGGGTGACTATGTGTGGAGTTTACACATTCTCCCTGTGGGTTTCCTCTGGGTGCTCTGGCTTCCTCCCACAGTCCAAAGATGTGCACGTTAGGCGGATTGGTTATGCTAAATTGCCTATGGTGTCTAGGGTGGGAAATGCAGGAATAGGGTAGGATATGGGTGTGGGTGGAATGCCCATCAGCGGGTTGGTGTGGAGTTAATGGGCCGAATGGCCTGCTTCTACACTGTAGGGATTCTATGATTCTATGACTCTGCAACACAATATAAATAGGTTCAGTGAGTGGGGAAAAGTTTGCAGATAGAATATAATGTGGCAAAAAGTGAGTTTGTACATTTTGGAAGGAAGAGTAGAACATCAGTATATTAATTAAAATGAAAGGGATTGCAAACTTCTGAAGTACAAAGGAATCTGGATGATATGCTACATGAAGTGCAAAATGCTAGCGTGCAGATGCCACAAATGATTAGGAACACAAATGTTATTGTTTATTCTAAGGGGAATTCAAATTGTGGGTAGGAATGTTTATAGAATCCCTACAGTGTGAAGAGAGGCCTTTCAGACCATCAAGTGTGCACCAACCCTCTGAAGAATATCCCACCCAGAAACACACCCCACTTACCCTATCCCCATAAATCTGTATTTGGCTTGACCAACCCACCTACCCTGCACACTATGGGCAAATTGGCATGGTCAATCCACCTAATCTGTCCATCCTTAGACCACAGCAGGAAACCCACACAGCCACAGGGAGAATATGCAAACTCCACACAGACAGTCACCCAATGCTGGAATTGAACCCACATCCATGGCATTGTGAGGCAGCAATATTAACCACTGAACCACTGTGCTGCTCATGCTTTACTATATCTGGCATAGCTCATACTGCATCTAGAATACTGTGTACTGCTTTGGTCTCTTATTTAAGGAAGTATATAAATGTATTAGATGCAATTCACTGAACTGTTACCTATGATGAGGGGGTTATTTTAAGGGGAATAGCTTGACAGGCTCGGTCTGTAGCTATTGGCGTTTAAAAGAATGAGAGATGATCTTATTGAAACATCTAAGATTCTGAGGAAACCTGACAGGGGTGATGTTAAAAAGAAGTTTTCTCATCTGGGAGAGATTAGAACAAGGGATCATTGTTTAAAAATACCAGGTTTCCCTTTTAAGGCAGAGATGAGAATTTTTTTTTCTCCCTCAGTGAGTTGAAAGTCTTAAACAGTCTTTCACAGACAGCAGTTGAGTTAGGGTCATTGAATATTTTTAAGGCAGTGGTGGATTGATTCTTCACTAATAAAGTAGCCAAGGATTATCATGGGTAGATGGCAACGTAGAATTGAGGCCAAAAGCAGATCAGCCATTGAATGGCAGAGCTGGCTCAACACCTATTCCTGCTCCTAATTCACATGTGAAATAGCAGCACTAATGATGCATCAGCTCTTTAGCAATGCTGTATTATGTCAGTTAAGATTATACACTGAATTTCTGAAATGGCATTCAAACTCACAGTGTTCAGATGAAGGGTCGAGGCCCGAAAAGTCAAGCTTTCCTGCTCCTATGATGCTGCTTGGCCTGCTGTGTTCATCCAGCCCCACACCTTGTTATCTCGTGTTCAAACTCAGCCCAGTTTTTTTCTTCCCAATCCAAGGTCCTGAGACAACTTGCTGTGCAGTTATCTTCCCAACAGTTCAAGACTGGGATCCAGGCTGAGATTTTATTGATTTATGTACTCAATTAATCAGTGATTTAAACTCAGATTCCCTCGGTGCACGAAACCTCAATATTCATTTCAGCCTATAAAGGTGAATGTAATTATATCAAACTCAGAGGCAGGGTTGAGAGATTGATCTACCCTGTAACATAGTGTCATAAGTAGGAGAAAAAAAAACCATAGGACCCAGCTCAATAAACATCTGTAACATCTTCTGAAGGAAGGAGAACAAAAAAAATTAATCATCACATCTATTATACACCCACTCGCTTGCGTCAATTCAGGTTCACATCTCCAATACTTGTTGCCGTGGTTATGGAAAGAAGAGATGCTTTTTTCACATAATTGATTCTGGCCCTCTGTCTGATCCCATATTGCACCAAAATGTTTTAAGAAATTAAATTAACAATACTACCTAATCCCATGTGATTTTCTTCACTGCTATAGGAAAACATTACTGGAACCAACAAAATAATTTATTTGGTTATATATTTTACAAATCACAGATATATTGCCTGTGTAATAGAATACAAGTGAAATAAAATTAGCATCCAAGCAATTACTTTTATAATTTCCATTACAATGCAAAATTACAACTAATTTAGTCACCTTACTGGGTCTGTGGTAAAATCACAAATCTTCATGAATGCTGTAAAATTTGCTGCAAGGTTAACTACAATACGAGATACGCGAACAGACTCCCTTTCCCATCATTCATGTGCATGGAAACATCATGAGCTATCAAAGAAGCTTTCTTGTATACTTTCCAAAATGCATGGCATCCAATGCCAGATGACCTGCTTAATGACATTTCCATGCACAGCTATGCTAATAACATGAACATGCTAAAATAAATTAAAAAGGGAAGCTGTGTAATTAACTGTTGACAGGAATAGAAATGATACAGCTTCAAAAACAATGAAACAAACCTCTGAATATTCACACTTTGTGAAATAAGAAAAGCCTTTTCTCTTTTTAAGTTATACTAATAAATCAAGTCTTAACAACTGGTTAATACATTCTGTGCTGAGGAGTTCAGAACTTAGGTACAGCAACTAAATGGAGAAGGAATGATTTTTGGGGTATACACTATATTTCAGGGAAAACCCAGTGAACAAATGATTAACAAGTTCTATAATGACTGTATAATGTCTTGGATTTACGTATGTTAATATAAATTCTATGCAGGTGGTGTACATTAACTGGGGATGACATATGACCATATGACAAACGAGCAGAAGTAGACTTGTCCATCAAGTCTACTTCACTAATCAATGAAATCATGGCTAATCTGATAGTCCTCAACTGCACATTCCTGCCTTTTCCTCATAATCCTTGATTTCATTACTGATTAAAAATCTGTCTATTTCAGCCTTAAAAATTATAACCCACTCAACTTCTACAGCCTTCAGTCATGCAGAAGTCCACAAACTGACTAACCAGAGGAAAAAAAAATCCTCTTCATCTCTGTCTTAATGGTTGATTCAGTTGAGATTTTATAAATAACTATGGACAGTACATACAACTGTTTGATTAGAAGTCGTGTTGTGAAGGATGGTTCAGGACATAAGTGTAATATTGTTCAAAGACAGGACCCAGTTCTTTCCTGTGACAACTGGTTTTCTGGATGGGAACTTGCTAGGAGATGCTGGTTGCCTAAAGTGAAGGTTGAAAAAAAAGGGAAGAGTTTTCAGGTGACAAAAAACAACAATCCTGAAAGATGTTATTAAAATGCCAGAAAACAAGTGTGGATTGGTCAGGTATAATTACCTTCTGATGTTCTTCGTGTCCGGACCAGATGAACAGTGGATATAGGAGATAGTGGATATGTTGATATTGGTAACATCTCTACCAAAAAGAAATGACCTTTGCATTGTCCCGTGCTACTAAGAGTAAAATTAGAAGCAAAGTGTTTTGTGTGCTGGATGCCTCTCAGTGAGATGCTCATGCAAGTTTGAGCCATCTGTTAGAGTTAGATGAAATTTGTAAGAAAGATGATTTTAAATGACTATGAAGAATGGTCAGACTTGACGTCTCTTTGAAAATAGGTGGTCATTCCATGAAGGATTATGCTATAAACTTTAAAAAAATTATAAAAGAGATTACATCAGTACAAGTGTTTAATTTGTTGATTTGTGTTAAGGTAATTTATGTAGACAACCTCCCAGTTCTAAATGGTGTTCAGTTCTCAGAAACAGGCACCTATTGGGTCAGATGGGTAGGCGATGGCCTAGTGGTATTATCACTACACTATTAATCCAGTGAAGGAGCTGGAAGGATGCTGGAATTTGTACTGAAAACAAAAAATGCTGGAAATCACAGCGAATCAGATAGCATCCATGGAGAGAAAGCAAGCTAATGTTTTGAGTTTGGATGATTATTCATCTATATGTTGTGGTTCTCCATGACAAGTATATCATTTCTTATGCAAGGGTGCCACAACTGCACACAATACTGCAGGTGCAGTCCTGCTAGTGTTCTTTTTAATTGAAGCCAGTTGTTTTTGCTTATATACTCTAATCCTCTTGCAATAAGGGCTAACATACCAATTGTTTTCCAAATTGCTTGCTGCACTTGTACCCTTGCATGAAAACTTTCTGTGACTTATTAACAAGGGCACCTAGGTCCCTTTGGACGTTAACATCTTCAATATCTCACCATTTAAGAAGTACATTGCACCTTCATTCCTCCTACCAAAATGGATAACTTCACACTTAGACACATTATATTCTATCTGCGATGGATTTGCCCACTTGCTCAGTCTGTCCTCCAGAAATCTGTTTGCATCCGCCTCACAACTCATAAGCTTTGTACTATCTGCAAATCTGGAAATATTACAATAGGACCCAACATCAAAGTAATTGTTGTAAACTGTGAAAGCCTGGAACTTAAGCACTGAGCTTTGTTGACACCATTGGTCACAACCTGAGAATATTCCATTGACCCCTAGTCTCTGCTTTCTGTCTATTAACCAATCCTCAATCCATGCTTTTACATTACACCCAACCCCATGCGCCCCAGTTTTATTCACTAACCTCCTGAGTGGAACTTTATCAAACATTTTCTGAAAATACAAATACATCTCATCCACTGGCTGTCCCTTATCAACTCTGGTAATGGGATCCTCAAAAAACTGTCAGGTTTCCCAGACACAACTTGCACCTCAAAGATCCATGTTGACTCTGTCCAATCAAGTATTTCCTAAATATCAGTAATCACGTTCTTTTATAATAGATCCAATACTTTCCTCTATTACAGACATCAGACCAAAAAGTCTGAAGATCTCTATTTTCTGTCTCCTTTCTTTCTTTAACAAGTGGAAACACTGTTGAAGAATTAGACAGTTTTGAAAGATGATCACCAATGTATCCATTACCTCTGCAATCATTTCCTTCAACCTTCTAGGGTAAAAAGGTTCTTGTATCCTGGGGATTTGCAAGCTTTCATTCATGTTAATCTCTCCAATGTCACTTCTGAATGGCAACCGGTGACTAGTGGGGACCACGAGGATCAACTTGCACCACAGTCATTGACTATTTGTTTTAATGATTTAGATGAAGGAACCAAATGTAAAATCTCAGAATTTGCAGACAACACAAAGCTAGATTGGAGGGTCCGAGATAACAAGCATGGGGCTGGATGAACACAGCAGGTCAAGCAGCATAATAGGAGCAGGAAAACTTGACGTTTCGGGCCTAAACCCTTCATCAGAAATGGGGGAGGGGAAGAGGGTTCTGAAATAAATAGGGAGAGAGGGGGAGGCGGATAGAGGAGAGGATAGGTGGAGAGGAGGCAGACAAGTCGAAGAGGCGGGGATGGAGCCAGTAAAGGTGAGTGTAGGTAGGGGGGTAGGGAGGAGATAGGTCAGTCCAGGGAGGACGGACAGGTCAAGGGGGCGGGATGATGTTAGTAGATAGGAGATGGGGGTGTGGCTTGAGGTGAGAGGAAAAACAGGTTAGGGAGGTGGAGATGAGCTGGCCTGGTTTTGGGATGCAGTTGGGGGAGGGGAGATTTTGAAGCTTGTGAAATCCACATTGATGCCATTGGGCTGCAGGGTTCCCAGGCTGAATATGATTTGCTGTTCCTGCAGCCTTCGGGTGGCATCACTGTGGCATTGCAGGAGGCCCAGGATGGACATGTCATCTGAGGAATGGGAGGGGGAGTTGAAATGGTTCGCGACTGGGAGGTGCAGTTGTTTGTTGCGAACTGAGCGCAGGTGTTCTGCAAAGTGGTCCCCAAACCTCTGCTTGGTTTCCCCGATGTAGAGGAAGCCACAACGGGTACAGCGGATGCAGTATACCACATTGGCAGATATGCAGGTGAACATCTGCTGATGTGGAAAGTCTTCTTGGGGTCTCGGATTGGGGTGAGGGAGGACGTGTGGGGGCAGGTGTAGCACTTCCTGCGGTTACAGGGAAAAGTGCCGGGTGTGGTAGGGCTGGAGGGGAGTGTGAAGCGGACAAGGGAGTCGCGGAGGGAGTGGTCCCTCCGGAAGGCAGATAAGGGTGGGGAGGGAAAAATGTCTTTGGTGGTGGGGTCTGATTGCAGATGGCGGAAGTGTCGGAGGATGATGCGTTGGATGCGGAGGTTGGTGGGGTGGTATGTGAGGACGAGAGGGATTCTTTTTTGGTTATTATTGCGGGGACAGGGCGTGAGGGATGTGTTCCGGGAAATGCGGGAGACACGGTCGAGATTGGAGGGTGAACTGTGACGAGACTGCAGAGATGTTTTAGTGTAATTTGAGCAAGTTGAGTGAGTGGGCAAATGAAAGTTAGATGCAGGTTAATGTGGAAAACTATGAGTTTATCCCCTTAGGTAGCATAAACAGGAAAGCAGATTATTTTCTGAATGACAATAGATTGGGAAAGGGAGAGATGCAATGCGACCTGGGTGACCTTGCACACTAGTTGCTGAAAGTAAGCTCGCAGGTGTAGCAGATAGTGAAAAAGACAAATGATTTGTTGGCCCTCATAATGAGAGATTTGAGTACAGGAGTAGGAATATCTCAGCTGCAATTGTACAAGGCACCGGTAAGTTCACATCTGGAGTACAGTGTGCAGTTTTGGGCTGCATATCTGGGGAGGGATGTTTTAGCTATGGCGGGAGAGCAAGAAGGGTTTACCAGACCGATTCCTGGGATGGCAGAACTGACATATGAAGACGGCTGGTTAGGACTATATTCACTGGAGTTTAGCAGAATGATGGGTGGATCTCATAAAAATCTATACAATTCTAATAGGACCAAACAGGGTAAATAAAGGAAGGATGTTCCCAATAGCTAGTGAGTCTAGAACACCAAGTACTGTGAGAGTACATAGTCTAAACATATGGGTTAGGTCACTTAGGACTGACATGAGGAGAAATTTCTTCACCCAGAGAGTGTGAGGCTGTGGAGTTCTTTGTGTGGAACTCTGCCACAGGAAACGGTTGAGGCCAAAACATTGAATATATTCAATAAAGAATTAGATCTAGTTTTTAGAACTAAGGAGCAAAAGTGAAACAAGATACTGAGTAGGATGATCAGCCATGATCAGACGGAAGGGGCTGAATGGCCTACTACAATTCCAATTTCTAGGTTTCTAATTTTCACAAATACTAATTTCATTCAGTTCCACAATCCCACTAGATCTGTGAACATTAGTTATTTCAGGGAGACTTCTTCTATCTTTGCTTGTGAAGAAAGGGCTGAATTTTACCAGAAAGATATGGCTAAGTAAGATTTTCCTTGGGTTTCATGTACGTTTTCTCTCCACAAGGCCCAGCAATTTTCCTTGTGCCATTGCTGCAAACTGACATTATGAATTAAGTACTATGTCCTTATGGCGCATTGCCCGTCTGATGCCAGCTTGGTTCCCTCACTCGTCTTGGGACAAAGTATTTGACACTACCAGAAATCCCAAGACCCCTGGCATTAGCACCATATTGAAAAGGCCTTTATGTGTGCCGTGAAGCTCGAGTGATTTGCAGCTGCCCTGCACAGTTTGAGACATTAGGCACAGACTTGGCAGATAAGGGGAAATTGGTGCCCTGTATTGTGGACAAGGTCCTGCAGGATGGCACGTTACAATGAAAGGCCATTTTATTCCCCCAGGACTGGCAAACGACACCACAATGTCATGCTTTGCCAGGCTGATCTGAGTTTGCAACCCAGGTCAAGCTAGTATCAGCTGCCCAGAGGAAAGCCACAAGAGGGCCAATGACCTATTGTGTTCTTCCAGGGCAAATGCTACTATTTTCTCTCTGCTACCTTATACCCACTTTGTATTTGATATTGTACCAACTTATCACCAAGGCCCATGCTCTACCACTCTCTCTATTGAAAGCAACATCTCCCTCACTCACTTTTGTCCATTCCAACCCTCCTATTCCACCATCCCTGCATGGCCACTGCATTGCATATACTTACCATCCTGACTTGGAAATATATCCCTGTTTTTTCAAAGTTGCTGTGTCAAGACCCTGGAATTCCCTCTCTCAGAGCATTGAAGGTCCACCCAACGAACATTGGCTGCAGCAGTTCATGAAGGGCAGTTCACCATCACTTTCTGAAGGGCAACTAGGGACGGACAATAGAAATGCTGCCCAGCTAGCAATGCCCACATCTCATGAGTGAATTAAGAAGAAGGTCATTGCCTGTCATTTGTATGGCCTGAATTTTGCTTATCATATATCAACCTGAGGCTTGATGTTTTGCCAGTCTTAAGACCATATGAAGTGGGAACAGAAGTAGTTCATTCAACCCTCAAGCATGCAATAGATCAGAGCACCCAATATTCCTTACGCCCAGTGTCCTGCCCTTTCCTCGTAGACCTTGATTTTCTTTCTCGTCAAAAAGCTATCTTGATATGGACATGAATACATTAGCATTTGAGGAGTTCAGACTGTTGGTGAACATTGTATCATCATTAATGAGCCTCTCTACTTCTGACCTCGTGATGGAGAGTAGATCATTGGTGGAGACACTACCTTGTGGAACTCCTGCAGACATGTCCTGGAGCTGAGATGACTGACCTCCAACAATGACAGCTATTTTCTTTTGTGCTAGATCTGACTTTCCCCTTGTTTTTCATAGACTCCAGTTTTGCTAGGGTGCGATGATGCTTGATAACAAGGGCTGCCACTGTCATCTTACCTGTGGAGTTTCACTTCTTTTGTCCATGTTCCAACTAAAGCTGTCATGAGGTGAACAGCCCTGGTAGAACCCAAATAGAGCTTCTTTGAATATGTTCCTCCTTGCAAGTACAGTTTTCTAGCATTGTTTTCCCCTTGTATCACTTTGATGAACAAATGTAAACCAATAAGGGCCGGCTGGATTTGACCAGTTTTTTGCTCACAGGCTGTATCTGGGCAATTTTCAACATCCCTGGTTAGGTATTGAGTTGTAGCTGTACTGAAACAGCTTGACCAGGTACGTAGTTGGTTCTGGAGCAGAAGTCTTCAGTACTACTGCTGGAGTGCTGTCATGGTGCATTACCTCAACAGTATTCAGCATCTTCAAACATTTCTTGATATGATACTGAGTGAAGAAAAATAACTGGAAACTGGCAACCGTGATGTTTGTGATCTCAAAAGGAGACTGAAATGGATCATCCACTTCACGCTTCTGGCTGAAGATTGATGTAAGTTTTTTAGTGTTGCATTTTGCACTGTTGTATTGGACTCCCCCACCATGGAGGATGGAGGTGGAGGCTCCATTTCCAGTTCATTGCTTAATTGTTCACCACCATTTAGGACTTAATTGGGCAGAACTACCAAGCTTAAATCTGATATGAAATAAAAACAGGAAATGCTGGATCAACTTAGCAGGTCTGGCACTATCTGTGGTGAGCTGCAGCTGCCAGGTAATTTAGCTCCAGCGCAATTTAGTCGATACAGTGTGGAGCTGGAGGAACACAGCAGGTTAGGCAGCATCAGAGGATCAGGAGAGTCGATGTTTTGGACCTAGACCCTTTATCAGGACTAGGAAGGGGGAAGCAAGCTGGGAAATAAATAGAAGAAAGAGGGATGGGGCTGGAGGAACGTAGGTGGGATGGTGATAGGCGGATGGTAGGGGTGATCAGGATTGGCCAGAAAGGGAAGGGTTGGGCAGATAGTGGGGGAGGAAGATGGGCTGGTAAACCAGTTTCAAAATCTCCCCACACCCAGCATCATCCCATGTCCAACCCTCCCTCTCATCCCCGTCTCCTTGACCTGACACTACTTTCCATCTCCTTCCCCATCTATCCACCTCACCCTTTCCACTGGCCAATCCCCACCACCCCTACTTACGTCCACCTATCGACATCCCACTTACCATCTTCCAGCCCACCCCTCTTTCCTCTGATTCTTTTTTTTCTTCTCAGTTTTCTCACCACTGGTCACATCACACGAGGGAGGGGAAATTTCTACCCACAGTCTCTTCAAATTAAATCAAGCGGTGCTCAAATGTTGAAAATATCAGGAGTATAACAGTGGCCATTCAATTTCTGAGTAATATACTACACATTATTTCAGTGTATTTCTAATAATGCCATTATGATAGCTAATTCTTCAACTGCTTGACTGCTGAATAGTCATTGAATTTGACAGTAATTCATTGTATGTCAGAATGCTTCTGGATGTTTGAGAAATGTAATAAATGACTACGTAAAAATGTAAGTTTTTCTTTTGTTCTGATTATCAAGAAACTATCAGTGTTCAGTTTGCACAACAAGTGAACTCAGAACTGAATAAGATAATCAAATAAAATTAATGTGACATATTATTTAACAAAAAATAATATTCTCCAAATGATTTCACGGTAGTAATCTTATTTTTCGGTTAATGGTTATGGAAGTCATTTGAATATTTTGACTAGACTTCTGTCTTGGAGACACTATAAGATATCCATAATTCTCTGTATTATCCTCCTAGAAACCTCTATAATACAATTTAGATTTGTTCATGTTGCTAGGTTATTCTTCTGTTTCGACCACGACATTCTGAAAGGAATCTTTGAGAGACTGGTTAGATGTTCACAAACACAGCAGTAAAGCACTGAAAATTGTTTCTATATTTGCTGCATCAACAATATTCTAAAAGCATTGTGTGTCTGAATGAACAATAATCTAGAGCTCCCTTTAAATCATTCAGATAAATACATTGAAGGTTAATGTGAAAGAATTTAGTTGCTAATCTAAGTATAATAATGTAAAATCATGTGGACAAATTTGTTAACTTGTTAAAATGTTGAAAAGGGCAATTAAATGGACCACAACTAAAATGTGGCAGCCTTGGAATTTCCACAACAAATATTTATATTCTATATTGTATATGTTCAGAACTTGCAACTAAAGTATAGGAATGGAAAATTATTCTGAAATTGACAAAAAAATCAGCAGCAGAAGTGTCTGCTATATGAACAGCATGCAAAGCTACCCTATTGTAACAAAAACCAAAATTGGGCACTTTAGCACGCAATGTCATTTATATCAAAACTAGGTTTGCAATCAATCACAACTTCAAAGAGGACTAAACTCAAAACTAATACTGTACAATTTTGGAAACATTGTACTATTTCCCTATGATTCATTATGCACTCAAGGTTAGCTTATTACCAACTAACGTAATGTATTAAGCTTTCTAAAGCTCAGCCTACTTTATTCCCAATTCTATTGTGGTTTATTCAAATTCAGGTAATGAAATGATAAAGCGACAGCAAAGTTAGTATGATAGCTGTTTACCATTGCTGGAACTGTCTTCGCATCACGAAAATCATAAGGCCAAAGGTGCAGATATTGGTTACTCAGCCCATTGAGTCCAAATTTCAGTGAGATCATGGCTGATCTGAAAATCTTCAATTCCACTTTGCAGCCTTATGACCATAACTCTTTATCATGTTAATGATTTGAAACTTGCTAGTATAAATTTAATTCTGCAGTGCTGATTGACAACTTACAGAAAGCTAGTATCTATATTCAGGAGGTATTGAGGAAAACAAGTGGAATGTTGGCCTTTGTTTCAAAGGACATTGGGGGCAGTCCCAAGAAGGTTCACTGGGTTGATCCCTTATAAGGAGAGCTTGAGTAGTTTGGGCTCAAATTCATTGGAGTCTAGCAGAATGTGAGGACACCTTATCGAAGCATATCATATTCTTAAAGGGAGAATGTGGAGAATTTGATTCCCATTTTGGAGAATCTTGGACCAGAGGACATACTTTCATTGAAAAGGGTAGGGAATCAGTGGAATTCATTACTGCAGAGGGCTAGCAAGGTTGTGTTATTAAGTATACCATCTTACACTTGAATATACCTTGTCAAGCCCCTTAAGAATCTTATATGATTCAATAAGATGTCCTCTCATTCTTCTTTGTAATAAAGGCCAACATTTACTTGCTTTCCCCATTACTCAATGTAGATACTAGTTTTTTGAAAGTTGTCAATAGCATTAAATTTATACTGCCAAATCTCTATGCCACTGACCCATCTATGACCACTGACAAATTCTATATTGATAATCACTGCTGTAATTGTGTCTTATGAAATGTGTGCATGGAAATCTTCTGGGACTAAAATAATCATATTAATTATTTCATGCTAATCTCTGTATACTTACTAAGAAATGATGCCTAAACAGATCAGAGAAAGGCCATGAAGAATAATGACCGATAATTTACTATGTCAGGTTGTAAATTGGAGAACATGCTTTATTGTGATAATCTTGCATGTCCTATAACATAGTGGTTCCACTTGACTGCACAAGATATTGGAAAATAGTAAAACCAATAAATAGTGATTTTATTCATGTAAAATTCAAGTACAATTACACCTGTATGCTTCATCTTATTATCTGCGGTGCAAAATGATGGAATGTTTACAAATGTCATTAATATGCAAACTAGCTTTAAAACTTTTTGCAAATGGCATCAGCACAATGTGTACGATTTTCCCAATGAAAAGTGGACCATTTTTCAATTCTATCCCATTACTCCCTTAAATGCAGGATTATTTCATTACTTCCTAATGATTTAAAACAAATTACTGACCTGATCAAAGAGTTGTACACATGTACCACAGAGCTGAACAAATCTCCTCAAATTGCAGCAACAAAATAAAGGCTTAGACAGCAAAATTTTAATGTAAGCTGCAATTTGCAAAAAGTAGGACTACGATTATTGGGCTGAGTAAATACAAGTTCAATTAGATTCATGGGTTTCCCACAAGTCAATTAGAATGAAAAGCACTGTAAATGCGAATATTGCACAACAGCATTAGTAATCTTTTGTAGGTGTTAGCAGCTTCGCAATTGACTGAGCAGTATTATTGTAGATGTTTTCTGCTTAAAGCAGACAACCTTCTTATGTTACCAGGTGCAAATGTGTTCTTACAAAAAGACTTGCAAAGACCACACTTAAAAAATATGGATTATATGTTTATCATAAAAAAAGCTCAGCTTTCATGTATAATCTATGTCTGCTAAGTGACACGAATTTGCCTCCAGCAAATAGCTTTACCTAATGCAGCAATGCTTACAGTGCTTACAAGATAAGAAACTGACCATGGATATTGTGGTATTGAAGAATCCAATAGATATTTATTACAGCTATACATTATGTACAAACATTACATTCACAGGTACATCAGTGTATGGAATGCTATTGAGCTATAAATTAACAAGAGAGGACCTTGGTTTTGGTAGATTTAAGTGATTCCAGGATTAAATGGAAAATAAAACCTTTCCATCCTCAGGCACATACTATAATATATATATTACGGCATGCTAACTGTGAGAAATAACATAACATGCCTTTTTTTCCAACGATAAAAACTTATCTCTAATAGATGTACATGCTTGCACATAAACACATGCTATCAATCTGATAATTATACCATTTTGGCGCAGTGATAGTACCACTACCTCTGAGCAAGGAGGCCCAGGATAAAGTCCCACCTACTCCACCTAAGACATCTCTGAATGGATTGATTAGAAAACATCTAGCTACATGCGTCAAAGCCATTTTAAGGCTCTTATGGTGCAGTGGTAGTGTCCTGCATCTGAGCCAGGAGGCCCAGTTTCAAGTCACAACTTCTTATAAATGAATCATAACATGCCTGAGCAGGTTAATGAGAAAATATCTACAAAAAAAGAGTTACAAGACTAAAATTTCATACATAAATGTAACGTTATGCAGGTTTGACAACTCATCCTGATCTGGTGATCATATACCCATCTGGAGAGGAATTCCTTGTTCTTTGTTGCCCTAGTTGGTAACTTGATTGTCTTCCTGCTGGTTGTTGTCACTCGTCACTGGACAATCACATTGTGCCCCTACTCACTCTGTAAATGATTGGTGAGACCGAGATGGATCAGCCATTCTGCACTTCTGGCTGACAAGTGTTACAAATACATCAGCCTTGCCTTTTGCACTCATGCGGTCTCCCACATTATTGAAGATAGGAATAATTGTGGTGCCTCCTTCTCTATTGTTTTAACGGCAACACAGTATTACATTGCAGTGTGTGCCGTCTATAGCAGGTGCAGCAGAAATTCACCAAAACTCTTAAGACAGCACCATTGAAACCCATGATCATTTCCATCTTGAAGGACAAGTGCAACAGCTACGTGCGAACACCACTACCTGCAAATTTCCCCCCAAGCAACCCACCATCCATTTCACTATTCCATCGGAGTCACTGAGCCAAAATCCAGTGTCACTTTGAGCTCTTTGTTTGTGCTATCCTGTAAGAGCTTCTGATTGCCTTGTACCATCAATGTCATTTGCAGGATTAACAACATGGAAAGCTTGCTCATCTTTTGAAATTTGCCTTTCTGTTAGTTGGCTCTGAATTTCACTTCTGTTTTCATTTGTACACATTCTTATCATTCTCTGTTCTTCCATTGTGTGAAGATATACCATATTTTGGGGACATGTGTTTTGTTCTAGTATCTGGCATATACTTTAAAATTACATTTCCTGCACATATGCTCAATATTCTTTGGTGCAATATGCTTTAGAGATATCAAACAAAGCTGTACAGCTTTTGGGTAGGTCCTGTTAAATGACCAAAAATACAAGTCATCATTGCCAACCCTATCCAAGGCTCTCCATTACGTTGTCCACTTCAATTAAATCACCCCTCAGCTTCCTGTTTGAACAACCCTAGCCAATCCAACCTTGCATCATAGCTTCAGTTTGCATGCCCTGACAACATTTTGTAAATATCTTCAAAACTCTGTCAAAAACAATTACATTCTTCCTGTAAAGTGGTGACCAGAATTGTACACAGTATTCAAGTTGTGATCTATCCAGTTCTTATACAGTTCCAGCATTAGATTCCTGTTTTTTAGTATTTATTAGCTCATCCAATGAAGGAAAGTAACCCACATGTCTTTTTTATCACCATATCTACTTGTCATGCCACATTCAGATTGTTCATGTCCTCTGCCCAACTCAATAATTCCCCAATTTATTGTGATTTCATGCTTTGTTTGGCCTCACACTTCTCCAGATTGAATTCCGTTCCATTTTTCTGCCCATTCTTTCAAACCATTTAGCATCTGGCAGTTGATATCCACCCTCATTAACAACATGGCCAATTTGTTTGGGTTGTCTGCAAGTTTCCCAGTCCTCCCACATTTAAATTGGAATCATTAACATGCACCATGAATGCAAGGGATCCAACACTGAGCTCTGTAGAGCACCGTTGGACAATGTTTTCCATTTGCAAATGACATACATCACAACTACTGTTTGTTTCCTGTCTTTGAGCCAATTTTGGATTCAACTCACTGCATTCTTTTGCAGTCCATAAACAATTTTTTAAGCAGTTGCCTTGTGGGGCATTGTCAAATACCTTACTAGAAGTCACGTGGACATCATCCACTGTTCTACACTTCCAATCTTCTTTGCTTCTTCCTCAAAAAAGTCAATTAAGTCAGGAAGACATGACCTTTCCTTAACAAAGCCATGCTGAATAATCTTGATTAATCCATGCCTTTCTAAGTAACAGGTAGTTTTATGTCTTAGTATGGGTTGCAGAATAGAATCATTGAATGCCTACACAATGTGGAAATAGGCCATTCGACCCAACAAGTCCACACTGATTCTCCGAAGAACATCACACCCAGAATCACCACCCCCGCAACCCACATGCCTGTAAGCCTACATTTCCCATGGCTAATCTACCGAATCTACACATCCATGGACACTATGGGCAATTTAGCATGGCCACTCCATGCTCTACACATGGAGAATCTACACATCTTTGGACTGTGGAAGAAACTAGGGGAGACCCATGCAAGAGATGGGGAGAATGTGCAAATCCCGCACAGTCGCCTGAGGAATTGAACCTGGCTCCCTGGCACTGTGACGCAGCAGTGCTAACCGCTGAGCCACGGTGCTGCCCATGCAAAAAAAATTGCCCACCATTAAGATAAGAATGACAAGCCTATAGCAATTTTCTCTCTGCCTTGCACCCTTTTCGAAAAACGACACAATATCTATTCACTTCTAATCTGACGCCCTTGGTTTTGATGGTTTTTGTAATAAACCTTTTGTTTTAAAGTAAGAGGTTCACAGTTTATTTAAAAAAAACTCTGTATTCTTGTTGGTCAATGCACTCTCTTGAGATCTGTAAAGGTTCTTGCATTATCTCCCATAAAGTAAGGAACTGGGCATGGATACTGTAAACTGAAGAATGGATCAGACATTTATTACAACTAGCTATCATGTACAAACATTACATTCATGGGCACACTCAGGCCTGAGTTAGTATTTAGCTTTAGTTTTAGAAGAGTATGCTTTGAGTAGAGTATGACGATTCAACTAATATTAGGGCAAGATGGAGAATGAGACCTTTATACCCTCACTTTATATACAATGGTACAGCAATGAAATCATTAGTGTGTTTCTTAACCGTATGCTGACAGAGTGACTGTGAGACATAACAGAACAGTAATATTTTGGATAGCCCTAACTTTTGACATCACTAGGAATACCAATCATACACTGACTGTTAATTCAATGGAAATATATCTTAGATTCCCATTACCACACCATTAAGTTCAAAGAATCCTTAGATGATAAATTTACTTATGTCATTTGCTTGTGATTCCAGCTGTAGAGCTGATTTTGATTTCATTTCAATAACTTGTGATGTTGCTCTTTTTAAGTTTCACTGATGTGCCTGATTGTACATGACAAGTCCTAATCTTCTTTCCAAATTGGAAAATGCCTCACTAACCTTCTATTTGGATATAAGTCTGATGGCATCCAGTCCCTGTTGAATTGATTTTCTGGGTAGTTCATGGTATAATTTAATTAGCTCATTTGTTTAATCTTACAGTATTCCATTAAATAATCCTTGCAATCCTCTTCCAATATTACGTTTTTTTTCTGTTGGTCTTATTAATTCCAAGATACAGTATATTTAGCATGTTCAACATGTTTATAATTTCTAACGTAACACATAAATGCCAGTGCTAAAGACAAGTGTAGAATTGAGAAAAATGCCAATTCTTTTCTAGAATAAATTGACTGTCACATGAATGCCCAATTGTTGGGCTTTTACTGTGGTGTGATCTATAGGCTAAGAAGGGAAATAAAGAAGTTGAAAATAAGAAATATCAGATGAAATATCATTGGAAAATGTGCATGAGCACCATAAACACTAGCATAAATAAGTTGGATCAGATAGCTTGTTTTTGTAAAATTACTCAAGGTTGGCAAAGGGTTTTAGTTTTTACAAAACTATAATTGTGAAAGCAAGAATTTGTATTACTGCATAATTATTACTTTGTTTTGTTTACTAAAGTTAATGTACTCATTAGATGGGCATGGGGAAATAATAAATTTGGGTATTAGTTTTAATGGAACAGATGCTGTTAACCAATATTCAAAATTGCTCCTGGGACTAACAAGATCTATTAGAAAAATTAATGACAATAACTGACTACCCTTCCTAGACATAATGGTAGAACGTAAGAACAACAGGGAACTCTAGACTAATGTATACAGAAAGACCACACATACAGACCAGATACTTAATTATACCAGCAACCACCCCAACACCCATAAACAAAGCTGCATTCGGACATTATTCAAATGAGCCACAACACACTGCAGTAATCTGGAATTGCGCAAAGCAGAACAGGATCACTCATACGGAGGTTTTAAAAGGAATGGATACCCAAAAAGCTCAACCCACCATTACCTTTGTGACAGAGCACAACAAGAAGACTCAACACAGCCAGACACACTAATCACCCTACCGTACATCTGAGGCATATCAGAGATGTCTACAAGACTACTCAGACTCGTAGATATCAGGGTAGCTCACAAACCAACAACCATCCTGTAACAGCTACTGACGAATGTAAAGGATCTCATACTCACGGCCAATAAAGCTAACATAATGCGCAAAATACCATGCCAACATTACATAGGCCAAACTGGAACAAAATTGACAATAAGGATGAATGAACACCAATTAGCTACCAAGAGACACGACCAACTCTCACTGGTGTCAATACACATGGGCAAAGAAGGACTCGAGTTTGACTGGGAGAAAACATCCATAATAGCACAAGCCAATCAGAGACATGCCAGTGAATTCCTGGAGTCCTGGCATTCCAACTGGAACTCCATCAACAAACACATTGAACTGAACCGAATATACAAACCACTGAAAAACAGAATCGAAAGCGATGCCAACCACCCCAGCAAACTGAGGGATATAAATAAAAGTGGGACAGAACACCAACGCTTCACCAGAGGCACACTAATGATGTTACCTAGCGGGGTGACAAAACATCTACAATCGAACACACCGGCTCAGCAAGCAAGCCTACAACCTCATCCAAAACCCGAGCTATAAATCTCCTTAAAACCCTTTAGTGATAAGACAGTTTTTAAAAATGAAATGAACATAAATTAACAGGGAATGTGCAAAACGTACCCAGCATTTACATGATTCACACAGCACTTTGCCTTATATAATTAACTTTCAGCATCAAAATGAAACCAGCAATATTTCAGGATAGCTAGGGCAGTGAAATTAGAAAAAAAAACAGGAAGAAGTATCTTTTATAGATCACAACAGCATGGCAGTAGCATAATGCCTCTATTTTCCAAAGACAGCCTAAGGATGACCATTGTGAGGCTCAAGAACATGGGAGACAAAGCTTGAGGATTCACAGTTACCTGAAATAGTATGTATATATCTATGTAACCTGTATTTCACTGAATAATGGTGTACAAAGAGCCTACAGATGACCATGAACATAATCTCAGATAGTAGAAGTAGATGTACAAGAAAGGGGAAACGTTAAGAAAATACTCTCAACAGAAATCAAACTGTTCATTCCGCTAAACTGCTATTCCAGTCAGTGATTGTGTTCAATGCACCTATAGATGTTTCAACCACACAAAATCAGCATTGGCAAACCACCAGTCTTACTACATCGTCATGCCAGTTCTCAGACCAACTCAACTATCACGTCTATCTTTAACTCTGTTTTGGAACTCAGGGACAACCATGATGTGCATGCTCTGGTCAGGTCACTTTGTTTGCAGGGCCACATTCACGTCTCAGGCATCTGTGTGGAATGCATCTTATCATTCAGTACATTTATTTTACTCTCAATTACTTATTTTTTAATTGGAGGCTGCCAGCTTCTGTATACTTCATGTTACTTTCATAATGCGCACTCTGAATTCACCTTGACACAGACCTTTCAATGCTCAGTTACAGACTGCCAGCCTCTGTGGCTTGCATTGTTTTTTTAGGGCAGAGGAACAGGCAAGCAGCTTGTGGAAGTGAGGAGCACAGGCCAGCTGTTCTATCAGAGTGATACCGGTGGACATATTGCTGTTCAACACCAAACTATGTTAACATCAGGCCTGTAACGTGTGCCTGTAGCGTATGTAGCAAACGCACTGCATGTTTTCAAGCAAATGGTAATGTGTAAAAGTCAAAGGACAGCAGTTCTTCATGTGAACAAGGAGATCTGCAGACGGTCAGAGATTGCCACAGTCAGGCAAGATGTTGGTCCTGCGCCAGTCCAGGGGCTGGTTATGGCTTCTCAGATGCTATGACCTATATGACCTATCAAAGCGCATGGTCCTTGTTTTTGCAGTCTGGGAGTTAGGCCACGATCAGTCCTGCAGGTCAAGTGCAACCAGAGTGTGGATTACAGATCAAATGTTAGCCTGCTGGATAGGGAGTTTAGGGTGCTCGGGTAAGGCAGCTTTTCCTGCAATAAGACAAAGGGAAGGAACCATTATGGTGGAAATAGACTAAAGAGCAGCTTATGGTGATGCATGAGCCAGAGAGGTGGTAATGTGTCCCCAGTGAGTGAGTCAGAAGTGCAGAGGGCAGGAATTGAATTGAATTGAATCATTTATTGTTACGTGCATTCAATGAAAACAAATACAGTGAAAAGTGTATACCTTCACCGTACATACATGGTGCCATTTGCATTAGCTTAGAATAAGGTAAGAAGAAAAAGATAACTTAAGAGAGTCCAACTTTCCTTTCCACTGCTGCAGTCCTGCTCTGGGCTTTCCAGCCCTCGCCATGCCTCCGCCAGAGTCCTGCTCAAGGCTTTCCAGCCCTTGCCATGCCTCCGCCAGAGTCCTGCTCCGGGCTTTGCAGCCCTCGCCATGTCTCTGCCAGAGTCCCACTCTTGGCTGCCTCACCGGCCCACTCTCGCTGGCACTGCCTCACCATCCTGTTCTTGCTGCCGCTGCCTCACTGGCCCACTCTTGATGTGCTGCCGTCGCTCCAGCCCACGCTCAATCCACCGTTGATGCAGGACACAACCCGTGCGTTCAGCTCTCCCCATGTGGTTCCCGCTCCTTCCCAACTCCTTAGGTAGGTAGTTAAAAGGGGTAAGATGGGGATAGACTTAATACAGAGGGAGAGAGAAGAAAGGAGAAACAAAAAGGAAGGACAAAGAAAGAAAGAGAAAGAGGACTATTGAGCAGAGTGGAACTCTGAATGGAGCGATTTAGCCTGCCGCCATCTTGCCGGCTTGAAGAATTTGTAGCTTGGGAGGAGAAGGTGGGTGAGAGCCCTTGAGTGGAAATGATGCAAGTTGTAGTCCGTGAGGGTTGGTGACAAAGCTGAGGAGTGGCAGAGTTCGAGTGAGTGGGTCAATGGTGTCCTTGTGAGGGTGAGTTAGTAGAGAGAAGATGCTGACATTTACTTTTTCTGAGCACAGAAGATCAATGGCCTTTGTTCTTGAACTGCTGGACATTCCTTTTTACCCAGGATATAGAACTGGCCTGGGTCACTATCTGAGTCCAAGCTGCCTTTGTCTAGTGGCATGGTCTCCTGTGGTGGTGAGCTGGAAAAAGGAGTGCCCTTCTCTCCACCACCCCATCCTTTGCGGACAGGTCCCTGTCCACAAAGCAGGGAGCAACTTTCCTTTTCCTTTGTGATACATTCTGAAAGCTGAGGTTCAGGCACCACAGTGTGAAAGGCCATTCCCGGCTTCCAGAGTCTGAAATGGTGTGCAGCTGGACTTTAAGTATGGTGTCAGTGTTTTGCAAGGCAGAGTCTCCCAGCAATGGCAAGCATTCTGCCTCTCAGGCAGTACGATTCTCTGATAAAGGTACACAAGAGCCCGGTTGTGTGGTTGAATGAGAAAAGTTGCTTTTAGCTATGGCAGACCTGGCAACATGAATTTCACTTGACAAGATATTTTTAACTGAGAATGGGAAAATTCCACTCTCTTAATCTATAATAATTTGGAATGATTTGCATATTGTTCCATTTTTCTCTTTTGTTCAATAAGTTGATTAATTATGCACATATACCAAACCAGCAATCAGTTGTTGAACCAAAGTAGTTTAACTGTCAAAGTGAAACATGAAATGCTTGACTTCCACAATAAATAGTTTAAAAAATATACTTTCTTTTTCGTCTAGATTTGGAAGCTTGTGGCAGCCTGACATTGGACGTTATCTCCTTACATTATGTTTCCAGTAATGCAAAAGTTAAGTTCTGAATTCAAGTTAGGCAAAAATCCGCATTAGTGAGAAAATAAGGAATATTTTTAATGAGCTCTATTACTTTTAGTTAACCTAGACCCAGATCTTCCAGTCTCTGGATAATTAGAAACTGGACATATCTTCAAAGATACATGGCGGGACCCCTTGATGTTCCCGCATGCTGGCAATGCAGGAATTGATAAAGAAGTTTAAAATTCCAATGCATAACTCTCCTACAGTTGGAACTTTGCAAAGAAAAAACTCCAATTCCTGGAGTCATAGGTGTCAGATGGTGCTGAATTTTACTTACCCAGACAATTAACCTGAAAAAATCATAATCCATGTACAACCCCTGGCTAACCAAGTAACTGGCACCTCCAGGGTTATCAAGGTGGCTGGGAATATGGCATTCAAAACACAAGCCATGATCTTACTGAATAGTAAAGCAGGCTTGAGGGGTTGAATTGTCTGCATCTGCTTTTAATACGTGTATCTGTTACACCTTCCCCAGCTCCCTGATCTGACTCGACTACCCTCACCATCATCCCACTAAAACAGATGATCTGATTAAACCCACAACCAATTTGCCATCATGCACAAACTGCCAATTTACCCCCTCACCCATTTAACTTACACACTTCTTTGTGTAGTCTCTCAAAGACACTTTGGGCATTTAAATTGTGTTTACTTACTGGAATACAACAGCTACTGCTGTAAAAGGGAGTGTGACTTCCACATGGCAATCTTTGCACTGCTCCCTCTGAGCATTCCTTCGCTTAGTGAATTTTGCAGGATCCTCCAACAGATGGGTTCAAAACAGTGCAGGTAAGTAACCATGCATTTTATTTTTGTCAGATCTGCATTTGAAAGATTCAAACCCAGATTGAAAAATTTGAGCCATAACTTTACAACTAACATAATTATGTACTGTCTTCATAGCTTGTTTCGGCAATTCCATTCATATCAGGTACTTCCTTATCCAATTTATATTTTGTTCATTTCCTGCTTAGTTTATTCTCACTGACACTGCACCCTTGATTTACTTAAAACCTGGAACCACCTGTGTTTCACACCACCTATAGTAATCTGAAAGGTTTCTTTTCGAAGCAAGCAATTCAACACATACAAAATTGTTCAATAAGCACCTCAATTTGTGTAGCTCATATTCTAATCACCAGCAAGTGAGCGATTTGTGATAATTACTAACATTTTAAAGAGTTTACCAGGTGACCAAACAACATTTCTTCTGGCCTGCTCAGCTGATTAGTTACGCATTATTTGCAATGCAGCCAGTCTTGAAGAAAATACATTGAATAAAATTGTACATTCCTTCAGCTGCAGTGAAAAGAGAACAGAAGCAACTATATAACTTATACCCAGTGATTTAAGAGCTTTGTAACCCTTTCCAACCCAATCCCAAAACATATCTAAGTTTTCCTGCTCCTATGATGCTGCTTGACCTGCTGTGTTCATCCAGCCCCATGCTTGTTATCTTGGATTCTCCAGCATCTGCAGTACCTTTTATCTCTGATACCATATCTCAGTGTTCGTTTTACATCAGATATCTTGCCAAAGCAAAAATGTTGAGTATATTTTAACTTGTATGGGATTCCCTTTGCAGTGGGTGATCAAATCCTCACAAAAGCACCAGTTTGTTAAAAACCTAATGATCCTGCACATTTCTAGCTTTCCTGGGATGTGCTTGGAAGTGGGTCCAAAATCCCTTGTAAATATTGCCTCTCTAATTTTAAAATGTTCAGAGCTGTTTATTTTATAAGATAAGATGTAGCATTTGGGTGGGCTACTAAATTCCACCTTTCCACACCATCTCTTAATTCCCATAGTACTCAAAAACCAATTGACTTCTGTCTTGAATATATTTAACAGCTGAGCATCCACATGCTCTCTGGGATATAAGAAATTTCCAAAGATTTCCAACCTCTCAAGTGATGAGCTTTCTCTTTGTTTCTGCCATACGTGACCACCTCCTTATTCTGAGGCCATCACCCTGTGTTGAAGTTCTCCAGTCAGTACATTCTCTCAGCATCTACTCTGTCAAACTTCTGCTGAAAACAAAGAATTTATATGTTCCAACTGGATCACTTCATTCTTCTTAACTTCGGGGAATATAAGTCTCGTCTTCTCAGTGGTTCCTTATAGAAGGTCTCCTCATTTCTCGAACCAGATTAGAGGACATTTGTTGTGCTCTCTGCAGGATAAGTATGCCCTTCTTTAGATAGGGAGATCAAAAATGCACAGTACTGTAGTAGTAACCATATCAATGCCATATACAAAGTAATAAGACCTCATTGCTCTTATATTTCTATGCCATAACAAAAGCTAACATGCCATTTTTCTTTTTTAGTTGCTTGCTGTACCTCCATATTAACTTCCTATTATTTATAGAAAAGACCACACAAGTCCTTCCGAGTGCAAAACCACAGTGTTTCCATGCCAACAATTCTGTCTCAGGCCTGACACAAGCTGGACAATTAGCAACCCATGATACCTTACAGCCTTCAAGACTCAACATCAAGTCAAAAAATTTCAGAGCACGAACACCTTTTTCCATATCTATTACCTGCCCCCACAACCCTAGGTTCTGTCAGAAAATGAGTTGCTTTCAGCACAGCCAACGAATTCTCAACAACTCATGGTCCCCATTACCACCTATCTAGCTTCTCTCATTCCGTGGTTTATTATCAACAATCCCTTTGTCTGCCTACTCTTTACTCTCTTTCTCTCGCTCTCTCTCTCTCTTTGTACTCTGTCTCCACCTGTCTGTTCATATGTACCCGTCCCCCGTCCCCCAACCATCCCCTAACCTATATCATCAGCATATACAATCTTTTCCTCGCTGTTTCTAGTTCCGAAGCAAGGTCACTGGACTCAAAACGTTAACTCTGTTGTCTCTGCACTGCTGCTAACAATGTTGCTGAGTTTCTCCAGCAGTTTTTGGTTGTGTTTGTTTAATACAGATTCATCCTAGGGTAACTACATAATTGATCACCAATTGATGCCGACTTGTCTTACTGCTTCCTGATACCCTGTTTTCCTCCCCAAACTGACTAACCGCAACCTAACCTGATTACATTCTGTCTCTGCTTACTTCCCTATCCTCTCAGCTATCTACTGACCAGACCCAAACATCTCACTGATCATCTGACCACCACCCAGACAGGACTGCCCTCTACACCTAACTGACATCAATCATCTGAATACCATCTTGATTCAATTTGACTAACTTCCCAGCCTAACTATCCCCTAATTTCCTCAACTCCATGCCTTGACTATCCCTCTCAACCCCAACTGACTATCTGACTACCTTCCTGGCCCAAATGCTCCCTGCCCACTTAAGTATGTCCCTCAACCCCTGACTTCTCTACCCTTCATGATTGGATATGACTAACCCCCAGTGAATCCAGCCCAACTATCCTCCAACATTGACTAGACTAGCTCTCGCAACGCAACTTAACTCCCCTCCCTGCTACCTCACTGTTTACCTTAACCTGACTACCCTTGGACCACTGAACTACTCCTCATGCCTGTCTGTCTCTCCCAAGCCATCTTGACTATCATCTTCATTGCCAACCGCCCAGCACCCACCTCCAACCTGATTAGCCTTCCTGATCCTCCCCAATATCTCCTTCATCGCACTACCTATTTACCCAACTATTTACCCCTTATCCAACATTTGCCTACCTCAACCACTTACCCACTTCATCCACCAACACAAGCATTCATTCACTCAGACAGTCACACACATACTCAATTCAGTCAGTTAATCACTCACTCACACTCATTTATATCTTTTTTCAACTTTCCAACTGCAGTGCTGTACTGTCTTCCTTCAACTTTACTCTGCTCCAGTGGAGATGTCTGAGGGTTACTGCACTGCCCATTTCTGAGAAAGCTGGACTCAGGAGACCCCTGGAGAAATGCCCAGTTATGTCTAGCTGGGCAAATTTACAGCAAAAACGGCAATCTGACCATTAGTGCTGCTGCTCTGAAAGTCCAGGCCAAAATGTTTGTTCAAAGTCTCTACTGTTTCCTAATTTCCTATGATACTTTCACCTGTTTCTGCACTCATGGGAACAAGTCTGCTTTCACCAGTCTCTTTCAAATTATTGCCAAAGGAAAGATTCAATGTCTCATTGTATAAGTCTCCTCTTGTATAAACTTTTCATTTTCTTGATTCTTCTTTACCAAATTCTAAGATCTTCCAAATTGTCAGACTTACTACTCCATTAGGAAATATTATAACCCTCTTTTTTAAATCTTATACTATCTTTAACTCCTCCTGTTATCTGTGTACTTTTTTCTATGGACATTTGCACTTTAAAGGAATAGAGATTGATTTCAAACTAAGTACTAACTATTTCATTGCTTGCCATTGGTTCTCTACACTTATATTTAAATGCAATTTCCCTAACTATCTTAGCCATCTCAAGTTTCAGATGGACTTCTCCAATCTCTCTGCAAGGGTGTTCCATGGAGAGGCTGAAATAACATCACACATTTTTGGTCACTGCTCCAGAACAGTTCTCTTGTTGGATGATCTCCAAAGCTCAGCGTCTGCTTTTAGCTGAGCAGAGCTGAGACTGGCTTACACCTTCTGAGCGGAGACACTCTGCTACTGCTTCTGTTTTCAGCCCCTACTCCCATTCACTTATGATGTTCCCTTCACTATGTGACCAGTGAGCTATCTCCTTTGAAGGCATATGGAAGGGTTAACGTATTCTCAATTGTAGTAACATGGAATCACAGAATTGTTCTGCTGCAATTAGTTTGTCGACAATAACTGCACTAGCAGTGAGAATGAGTTGTGTGACATTGCATCATTAGAAAGCATTAGTAATGTCTTCTTTTGGTTCATAAAAACAGTAGAAAGGAGCAGGAGAAGGCCATTTGATCCCTTGAACCTGTTGCAACATTCATAATGATCATGACTGATCATCAAGCTCAATACCCTGATCACAGCCTCCACCCATATCCCTTGAGCCTTTTAGACTCAAGGGTCACAGCTACCACCTTCTTGAAAACAATGTTTTGTCATTGACCACTTTCTGTGGTAGTGAATTCCACAGGCTCATCTATCACTGGATGAAGAAATTTCTTACAGTCATAGAGTCATACAGCGCAGAAACAGACTCTTCGGTCCAACCAGTCCATGCCGAATATTACCCCAAACTAAACTAGTCCCACCTGCTTATGCCTGGCTCATATCCCTCCAAACCTTTCCTATTTAAGTACTTATCCAAATGTCTTTTAAACATTGTAATTGTACTCACATCCACCATTTCCTCAGGAAGTTCATTCCACATGCGAACCTCCCTCTGTAAAATATTTTCCCCCATGTCTTTTTTAAATTTCTCTCCTCTCAACTTAAAAATGTGCCCCCTAGTCTTGAAATTCCCTATTCCTAGAGAAAAGACAACTACTATGAACTCTATTTATACTTCTCATTATTTTATAAACTTCTATCAGGTCGCCTCGCAACCTTCTAAGCTCCAATGAAAAAAGTTCTAGCCTATCCAGCCTTCTTTTATAACTCAAACCTTCTGTACCTTGCAACATCCTGGTAAATCTCTTCTGAATCCGCTCCAGTTTAATAATGTCATTCCTGTGACTAAGTTCTGAAAGGCTTACCCCTTAACCCTGAGCTATGATCCCTGGTTTTGAACTCCCCTGCCATCGGGAACATCCTTACTACATCTAATCTGTCTAATCCTGTTAGAATTTTATAGGTTTCTAGGAAATTTGCTCCTCATTCTTGTAAATTTCAGTGAATACAATTGGTCTCCTCCCTGTGTCACATTAGACAGACCTGGAAGTGCTAAAAGATGTGAGTTAGAGCAGTCCAGTGGAAAGATTCAGAAATTACCATTATGCAGTTGTTCACATTTGAGTTCATGGTGACAACAAATCAATATTAGTGATCATGCATCAACTGGCCATTTGATTTCTGATTCTGAGCCCCAGTATCCAGGAGATCCATGTCCCTCCATGACCAATGACCATGCTGTCACTCTCTATCTCTAAAGTTCTTCCCCACAGAAACAGATTGGCTATAATTGCCCAAAGCCCAGGTTCTCTGGAATGGTGTACTCACTTGTTCAGTAAGGAGAGGAGGCAGAGATCTACAGATGTGGAAAATGACTTATCTCAAGGATGCACTGAGAACAATTGTGCTGGGTGACTGTGAGAGATGGTTGTGAGCTGTTAAAAAAGATGAGGGTGAGTATCAGTGTTAGATGTTCAGATAGGGATGTGAGGAGGTGCCTCAATGAAACTGTAAGGTGTGTTGGTCAG
This sequence comes from Ginglymostoma cirratum, assembly GCA_024137785.1. Classification (NCBI taxonomy): domain Eukaryota; kingdom Metazoa; phylum Chordata; class Chondrichthyes; order Orectolobiformes; family Ginglymostomatidae; genus Ginglymostoma; species Ginglymostoma cirratum. Next base: position 4,487,479 of record JAHRHZ010000031.1, read on the forward strand.
GGAAGTGGTATGCAGGATTTCAGGGTCCATAGAGGTAAGGGAATATGTGAAAGTGGGTGGTTAGTCACCTTTCCTGCACTCATGAGATCACTGAACCTCAAGGCAAAATATCCAACAGAGAGAAACTTCACTTCCGGTGATGACCTCTTCAAACGTTTCCAGCCATACCCATTGGTCTTGAGAGACTGTATTCTTCCTCCAGTCTGCAGGAAATAAAATTCTCTGTGGGTCAAAGCATTCTGTAGTGTGGTCTTCAAGTAACAGTCTGGGAACGACATAATGGAGGTTTCTCTTCCTCTCCTTCTCTCCCCCATTTTATCTTTCTTTCTCTCTTGCTCTCTCTTTCTTACTTTTTCCCTAAGGCCCGAAATTTGCCGTCATTGAGGTAACAAGAATGATGATGAATGAGATGATTTAATCACACAAAAGCCAACATATTCGATTCTTGACATTCAGAAAAACTCTTCTGATTAAGCCCTCATGCCTTAGACGGTGAGCTCTGACTCTCAATATTGAAAGGCAAGGAGGTAATTTCTATTTGAGTAATAATGGAATTCATCACATTAACAACACACTTCTGATTTTTCTCTCAGCATTCAAGAAACTCAACAGCATAGACATTCAACTGGTAAAACAGAGAGGTTACCTGGCAATTTATCCCATTAATATCCATTGTAAACTGTGAACAGCTGTGTCAGCCAGCTAGCTTCACTTTCAATGGAACTACTACTTCTACAGCATGTCCCTCCATGGTCAATGACCAACCTCCTCCAGAACTCTTTATCCACACAACAACAATCAAAGGTCATTGAGAGTTGATGTGAGTGCAAAATTCAGAAAACAAACAGATCTGCTGCCATCCTATTGAATAACAGAGTAAGCTGAAGTATGCTTGTATGTTTGGTCCTGGACTGTCTTATCACTTCTCCAAAATTTCATAACTGTATATTTATCTTATTTTAATTTTGTCCATGCTTCTATTGACCAGTTTTGGCAATATTATAAATGGTGTGAGGTGCCTTTAAATCTTTGTCAAAAGATTTCTGAATATTTGCCTTTGATTCTGATTTCCTTTCATTGGTGTTTCTTTTCAAAAGCTTACTTGGATATGAATTCCCATTCTGCATACCAGATTATCTTGACATCAATCTATGTACACAAGCTAATGGAAATATCTCTAGAGGCCAGTATCCTATCACCAAGTCACCATTTATTTACTCATGAACAGCTGTATCTCCATATTCCCTTGGTTCTAGGTCAAAAAATCACAACACAAGTTTATAGTCCAACAGGTTTATTTGAAAACACTAGCTTTTGGAGCTCTGTTCCTTCCTCAGATAGAATGTATCTGCAAATACACAATATTTTGTTCATTAAAAAAAGCCTGACTCCAGATTAAAACACAGACAGATTCTAAACAAGGCCTCACACCTAAAATGCATTGTCTAAACTGAGATGTCACCTCTTGTATACACTGATAAAACCTTTAATTATCTCAGGCAATGAGTTGAAAGAAATTCTGAGATTTGCATTTTAATCAATAGAAACCTGCATCTCTTTTCTAACTGATTAAAGATTCAACAGGAGGTGGTCAGCAAGTAATTTTTAGGATTGTTACCTTTCTGCTGATAAATTCTGTGTCGGTATACTTCCTCTTCCACACTATGCCTGAGGAAGGAGCAGAGCTCAGAAGGCTTGTATTTTCAAGTAAACTGTTAGACTGTAATCTGGTCAGCCCTGGCCCCTCTGCATCACCCCTTGATGACAGTACTGCCTCATACAGAGTCAGGCACCAGAATGTCAGTATCATTGACACTCACCCTTTTTATATGTCAGCCAGGGCTCCCTGATTGGACCACATTAACAGCCTTATCAGGGAATTCATTTTCTAAGAGGTCCAGCGGCTTGATCTCATTACAATTACCACACTAACCTCTGAAAATTACACACTTCCATTTGGAATAATCCAAAACCAGCCAGCAGCCATTCAGGAATAAACAACAGCTACATGAGAAAATCTGACCCAATTTTCCTTTAGTAAATACATCATAAAATCCTACAAAATAAAAGCCAAAAGAACTGTGGATGCTGTAAATCAGGAACAAAAACAAAGTTGCTGGAAAAGCTCAGCAGGTCTGGCAGCATCTGTGGAGGAGAAAACAGAGTTAACGTTTCGGGTCCGGTGACCCTTCCTCGGAACTGAGG
>JAHRHZ010000031.1:4499683-4549117 GCA_024137785.1 Ginglymostoma cirratum
TCAGCTTTCCTGCTCCTCTGATGCTGCTTGGCCTGCTGTGTTCATCCAGCTCTACACCTTGTTATATTAAATTAATTAAGTTGGTTTGATTTCAGAACAGAAGATCAAAATATTAGTTCAGAAGAATCCAGAGTTTAGTTCAGAATGTAGCATAGTTCCTCCTAGTCTGTGGTTTTCCATGTTTAGTTCAGGGGAACCGCTGATCTTGGCACAAGCAGTTTCTAGTCTGTAGAGTGTCCAAGCTAGAAGAGTTTGGATAGAAATCTTTAAGTTGTTAGAACTGTAAAATTTTAGCCCATCCACATTGTAAAATGTTCATGCCATCAGCCTCAGAAAGTAATTGTAAAATTACCTTTACAATTGTAGAGAAAAACTGAGGGGTTGTGGTGGCATAGTGGTGATGTCATTGGGCATTTAGTCAAGAATCCTCGACTTTAATATACTGGGGATATAGCAGATGGTAAAATTTAAATTCAGTAAAAATATGTATATAAAAGTTAGCCTAATAGTGAGCATTATCGATTGTCACAAAAACCCATTTGGTTCACTGAAAAGACCTTTAGAGAAGTAAACTCTGCCAATATTGCCCAATCTGCCCTACTTGTTATTCTATACCCACGGCAATATGGTTGACTCTTAATTTCTTAATTTAGGAATGGGTAAGAAATATTGGCATAGTCATTGATGCCTATCTCCCGTGAACAAATACAAAATGTAAGGAAAGACTTAAAAACTTGAGGTAGGTGTGATATTTCCATGGAATTAAGTTTTATAATGGATTGTGTAGGAAACAGTTTGAACCTTTATTCTGGTGTATGTATCAAGATCTTTCTGTCTGTCATTCATGTATAAATAGCTCTTGTTTGATATTTTTCTGCTTTTGTGTAATAAACTTATGTTCTATTGTTACAGAACATCTTCAGCTCACGTTTCTATGACTAATCACCATTTTAACCAACTACAAAATCTAAATATATGATCTTTCAAGCCATGATTTATTTTTGGGATCTGACTTTTCTAGTAGTACCTTCAACTGGGGTCATAAAAATAGATCACTGTTAAAATAGAAACTAATCAGTAAATGGCAATGTAAAAGAGTAATTTAGAAGGCTGTGTGAAGATTGAGGAGGGAGTTCATTCAGATTAGACTCTGTGGAACCTTCTATTAAAATATTAATTTCAATTATTCCAACAAATTATGGCTTGAGAAGAACTTTAGGAATAAGCTTATTTAAAGGCATTTTGAGAAAGTATTGAAATTGCCTGTTGCTGAAATTGTTAATTTGATACCTCATAAAAGCAATGTAGGATATGATACAGTTTTGAGATGTCAAACATTAATGATTGTTATATATTTTAATAATTTACCATTTTCAAAATAATGGATTTGAGTTATAAACTATTATGAAAACATAATAAGCTCCTAAAAGTTTCCTATTTGCATATTTCTTTGGGAATATGGGTTTAGGAAAATCTAGCCTGATGACACCAGCTGAAGGAGCTAACAATGGTGCTGACACAATGACTGAATAGCCTTGCTCTTGCTGTGTGCCATTGGATTTGATGATTGTAGGGTACTGTAGCTCGAAAGAAAAAAATGTACCTTAGTGACTCGGCATTCTTCCTTTCAATTTGTAACTTTGCCAATGTATATAATGTAATAAAAAGGGATGGCATATAAATCTTGTACTTTAAATCTATGCAGTGTAATTTTAAATAAATACAATCAGGTTTTCTTTTAAAATTTCTCATCAGGTTGTAATACTATATTGTTATCCTGCCTGCAGCCCTCATTGCTAAAACATTTCTAATGTTTTCAATATGTCATCAGAATGCAAAATATTTATTTTTCACCTTGCAATGATCTTCACAACAAAGTGGTTTTGCCGGTGGAAATTCATGTGCTGGTATGAGTAAGATTAGCATATTTTCACAATTTCTTCTTTGTGACTACATTATAGATCTCAAGAACAAAAATCTCTTGAAGAGTTCCTGGTGCATAAGTTTTCTGATTCAAAACCAACACATGAACATATCATGGGTTCTGAGGATTAAGATTTAGAGTTTGGTTTATAAATTTACAATAAAGCTCAGTATGTGAAATAGGAGCTTGGAAACTCATCAGGAAAAATTATGAGCTCTGATGCAAGAATTTTAGCGCAATATTTTAAGAGGCTCATTGTGACAAATATCTCTAAACTACTTGCCAAAATGATTCCACTTCAAGAATGAACATTTTACCTTGATACCTATGTAATAGAATAATTTGACAACTATTATTATGGAGAGAAAATGGACAAAATAAATGAACAAACTCTTTGAACCCATGTAAGCTATGCGAGAACTGTTGACTAATTCAACAAAGCCAAAATTATACAGTTTTTTTTTCAACCACATTTAGATTGAAGAAACAGCCTGGCTTCTAAATTAGTCTTTTCAAGTGGAAGGTGCTGGTTACATTTGACATCTCATATTATATTGTAGACCAGCTCATGGGGTTAGATGGAATTTAAAGCAGCCACTGGATAAAGAACAAACAGCAGTAAATATGCCTTAGACGTCAAATGACAAGATAAAATACTTCTTAAATAAAAGACCAAATTTAATTCTAACTGTTGTGCCTCTGTAAAATGTAATTGATTTATTGTGGTCTCTGTAACAGAAAGTCTATGTATGCTTTAATCAATCATTTTAAGAAACAGGCAACAATCTAAAGAGTGCAGTCCATATAAAATTTAATTCAATAAATGCATTGAAATAACAATAATCTATAATAATTGGTGTGTTTCTGAAGTTCTGTGAAATATCTGTTGTTTCTTTTTCAATTTCCTTTTATGATAAGCTGTTATCTGTATTTACTAATTCTGATAACTCTTCTATGTAGACAACATATACAATTAAAATTCAACCATATCATTAAAATATTTTTTTTGCAATGAAATGACACGTCATGTAACTTACAAGATGTCAGTCAGCTGAACTTAATGACCATGACAGTGCTCTATCCAACCATTTGGAAAACCAATAGCTGTCCTGCCATGGCCAATTCTGAAAGTCCCATAAGGAGTAAATTCCAACCAGATACTCAGCTAACTTCCATCATGGCTCCTGAGCATTTAATGGTAAAGATACCACCTGTCAGAGCTCCTGACCAAATAGCGGTGTCACCACCATTGCTGGAACAACTGGATGCCCTACAAAAGGAACAGTACTGAAAAACCAGTAGAGATTTATGTTGGACATCTTCAGGCAAGCACCAGTGAGTAGAATTGTAAGTATGGATTGTGGGAAGAATCTTCCAGTGAGCACATCATGTATCAACAAGGTACCTGGGCTGGAGACCCCCCTCTACTTGAACCCAGAGGCTTACTCTGAGATGTGTAGAACATCCGTGGTGGCAGGATGAGGTGCTTAATTTGCACTAACCGTACACATAAGGTCCTCAATCAGCCTAGGTACGGAAGGTTGACCTTGAAATTTGCAGTCTCTGACTCAACCAGGAAAATTAAGATGATGAAAGACTTTCCACACCTGGTCTTCCCAGCCATATGAATCTCCATTCCCCACCGAACTGTCTGCCACCCTGTTCCAAGTGGATTGGGCTCAGGGAAGGCCATTAGATTCCACCTTATAATTGTGGACTCCTGCAACTTCTTCAACTGAGCTCTAACACGGCCAGGTTCATGATCACAAGCCTCTCAAGAATTCCTGATGGGGCTACAATTATCCCAGAACTTTCATGCAGCAGAACCTCACAGGAGAACTGCAGCATGTAAGAGACCAATTTAAGGTAGACAGGATGGTATGACAATTAGTGATTGGAATTTATGCTGGCCAGCAAATTCACTAACATTAGTTGCAGAGCATTTTCATACAGTAACTTGTGCTTCTGCAATGTTATTTAGCATGAATGTCAACATTGATAAGACCATAAAATGTAGAAGCAGAAGTAGGCCATTGAGCCCATTAAGACTGATATGCCATTTAATTCTCTTTGCTGTGAGTCATTAACTATTTTCTTAAACATCTGCCGGTGTTCCTTAGTTGTGTTTTTTGCTTAATATCTTTTGTCGTTGACTCCAGCCAGCTCTATCCTCCTCCATATGTAATTTAAGCCATATTTAAACTTGGCATAGTTGGTCTTTGAGAGGGTGCAGTTTGTTAAAAAAAGTTGGGCAGATGGTGGTTATGGTTGTTAATTCAGGGAAGCAGGACATTTCTGACTGAAATATTCTTGAATGAACTGCTGCTGATCTAAAATATTGGTTCAATATCTCTCTCCGCAGATGCTTCCTTACCTGCTGAGCATTTTCTATTTTTATTTCCAATTTGCAGCATCCACAGTACTCTGCTTTTGTTTGTGTTTTTTTGTGTGTGAGTTGGGAACAGTTGAAGTTTTATACTGATTTAAATAGCAGCATTTTCTCATCTCCTATTTTTGCTGTAGGATGCTGTACAGGCTTTGTGACTGCCAGAGGTAACAAGATTTCTCTCTGTCAGGCTGCGTTCAGCACTCCAGATTGAATGACAGAGTATTTGATGTCTTTGTTGGTACAGCAGCGATAATTTTTGAGTAATTTTTGTATACTCCTCAAGGAAATTATAATCATCTTTTCAACAATCTGTCAATTTACATAAGTTAACACTGCAAACAGGCTGTCCTAGTTTTCAAACAAACTTTTGACTTAATTACCTTCAGAATAAAGGAAATCAAATAAATACAGACACACAGTACAGAAGGAGGATGTTTGGCCCTTCAGGTTCATGTTAGCTCTTTGTTGACCAATACGGCCAGTCTATTTCCATTGCTCTATCGCAAGCCTTGCAAGCTATTTCCCAAAAGTTTTCAAATTTCCTTTTGAAATCATTTCTGCCACCACCATCCTGGGCAGTGAGTTATTGATCATTATTCATTGCTTGGGACAAAAAAGCCTCACAATTCCTTGCCCCTTTCCAAAACCATCCCCACCTTCACAGCTTTAAGTTTAAGCTATTCAAATCAGGTGAATTATCCACTGTAAACTGCCTTTGGAGTACTGTACATCCTGCCAATCAAATTCCTTCTCATTCATTACCTATATAATCCCCACTTCTATTGTTATTTTGTCAGAATCATCTCCCCAGTAAACATAAATATTTACTAAGTATTCTGGACATGCCTTGTGCCTCTTGGTGTCTGAGCATGCCAGCTCACTGTGTTGTATGAGTTGCTGCTGAGATGGTGAAGGTGCTCACTTGTGTAGTAGGGAAAAAGAAATGCTTCCTAGTCTAAATGGAAGAGACTTCGTTATTAACAAGACATAGTTTATCGAAAGCTAGCAACAAGTTACATGTTACAAATCCATGTGACATGATTGTAGTGGGTGGTGCTTATTACACTCCTCAGTATTAACTCTTCCTGATCTTTTGAGACCCATATTTAATACCTCTAAGCGTTGCTAAAATGAGACAAGAAGTTGGAATTTTTCATCGTGCACTTATCAGAGCTAGGCATGCAAGATTTGGAAAAAAGGATCATTTTATACAGCGTGTGAGGATGTTGCTTGTTTGAACTATCAGTTGCATGGAGGTTCAGCAAGAACAGTTCACTATAGATCTAAATTCTCAGATCATGCAGACAAAGTCAGTTTGTTGCCATGGGAATGCAGTAGAAATTGGCAGTCTCCATGACCCCTTCTTTTTCCAAAAAAAGACAAACATAAGTATGAGGTCCTTTTACCTACATAAAACAGGATCTTGTGTATTAATATGTGCAGTTTCTAGCACATGCAAATGTATCACACTGTGAGGGCAGGGTATCAAGGAAGAAACAGTGAGACCTCATCAAAAAGGTAAAGCCATTATCATGGGAGAATTACCCTACATACATATAGACTGAAAAAAATCAGACGGGACAAAGTCATCCAAATGAGGAATTCATTGAATGTTTTCAGGACAGTTTCTTAGACCAGGGAGCTGGTTTTGACTACTGAGATAGGATTAATTACTGACCTCACAGAGAAAGGATCCTTGGTTACAGTAACCATTACATGAATGAATTTTACATAAAGATTAAGGGAGAGAAGAATGGGTCCAAGCCTGGAATTCTGAATATAAACAAAGGCAGTTATAAGGGCATACAAACAGAGCTAGCAAGAGTGAGCTGTCAATTTTGGGTTAAGGAATAAGTCAATAGAGATGCAGTGGCAAACATTTAAGGGGATATTCTAAAAAGTGAATAGAGATAGACTAACAAAGAAGAAAAATTGTAAGGGACAGACCCATCAACTGTGGTTAATTAAAAAAGTCAAAGACAGTATCAACTCAAAGAAAAGACATTTATTTCTGAAAAGGTCAGTGGCAGAACAGAAGACTAGACAGAATGTTGAAAACTAAAGTGATGAATTACTAAAACAATAACAAGGGAGGAAAAATTAGAGAGACAAAATTTGCCAAAAGTGTAAAAATAAATGGGACAAATTTCTTCAGCTGGTTAGAAAAGAAAAGAGTTAATAAAGTAAGTGTTGGTCCTGTAGAAAATGGGTCAGGGGAAATAGTAGTGAAGATTAAAGAGATGGCAAACAGATTGAACAGACATTTCACATTTTCTTCACTAGAGAGGATGCAAGTTGCGTCCCAAAAATAGCTGTAAATCAGTAATTGAAAGGGAGGGAGAAACTTGAATAAAATACAATTGCCAGGGAAGTCGTGTTGAGTAAAGTGGTAGAACTGCAAGTCGACAAGTCTCAGATCCTGATGGATTTCATCCTAGGGTCTTAAAAAGAAGTAGCAAGTGAGATAGTTGATGCAGTGATTTTATTTCTCCAAAACTCAATAGATTCAGAGAAGATTCCTTTTGTTTGGAAAACAGCTGTTCAAAAAGAAGGCAGAAAACAGGAAACCATGGGCCAGTTAGTTTAATACCTGTCATAGGGGAAACATTAGCAGCTATTAGTAAAGACATTATAACAGAGCATTTGGTTTTGTTCAAGGCAATTAGGCAAAGCCAACAAAAACAGAAATTGCTGCAGGTCTGGCAGCATCTGTGGGAAGAAAACAGTTAATGTTTCAAGTCCAGTGATTTTTCAAAAGAACTGAATTCAGAGTTAACATGCGTTAATAATAAAATGTATAGTTCCTGATGTTCAACAATAATATATGATGAGAGCTGGATCACTTTTACAGAAACAGAGTTAACAAAAATTCTCTCAAAACCATGAGTCAAACTAATTCACTAAAACTCAGATTGTCTACAACACCAAACTTTGAAACATAACAATCAACACTGACCTTTCAAGTCTATCTGACCCACTTTCCTTCTCTCAAAACTGTTTGAGGCTTTTTATTCTGACCTGTTGTACACAATAGCACATGGTAAAGCTATCTCAAATAAGAATTCTAACAGCTATGCTGAATATTAGGTTCATACTGCTTTATAGCATAAGTACGATACAAAAAGCTTTGTAAACATCTTGATTCTTTTTCAGATACTCTGATTACTCTGGCAATATGTCTTATACGTATTATACAGCAATATGTCATATGTAAAAACCGAAAGAACTGTGGATGGTGTCAATCAGAAACAAAAACAAAGTTGCTGGAATAGCTCAGTAGGTCTGGCAGCATCTCTGAAGGAAAAAACAGAGTTAACGTTTCGGGTCCAGTGACCCTTCATCAGAACTGATGGTGGTTGGGAAAACGTCAGTTTATATGCAGAAAATAGGGAGGTGGGTGGGATATGAAGTCAATAATAGGGTAGAGCCTAAGGAGAGAGAAGAACAGTTGGACAGACAAAGGAGTTGATAACGATCAGGCTGAGAGGGTGAAGAGCTGTTAATGGGGACTGCTAGTGACTAATAACAGGTAGTGTGTAATGGCAGGCTATGTGATAACAAGGCCTGGTGTGTGGGGTAGGGAGCTGGTACATGGGAGAGTTTAGGCCCTAAAATTATTGAACTTGATATGGAGTACGGAGGGCTGCAGGGTCTCCAAGTGAAAAACGAGGTGTTGTTCTTCCAGTTTACATTGAGCTTCACTGGAACACTGCAGCAAGCCAGAGACAGAGATGTTGGCCAGGGAACAGGGTGGTGCGTTAAAGTGGCAGGCAACAGGTAGTTCAGGGTCTTTTATGCAAGCAGAAGGTAGATGATCTGCGAAGCGGTCAGCCAATCTATGCTTTGTTTCCCCAACGTAGAGGAGACCACATTGTGAGAGTGAATGCAGTCGACTAGATTCTGGGAAGTGGAGGTGAAGTGTTGCTTCACCTGGAAGGTATGTTTGGGCCCTTGGATACCGGGGAGGGAGGAGGTAAATGTGCAGGTGTTGCACCTTCGCCGGTTACAGGGAAAGGTGCCATAGGGCTGTGGGGGGTGTTGGGACTGAAGGAAGTGTGGACCAGGGTATCCTGGAGGGAATGGTCCCTGCAGAAGGCAGACAAGGGAGGGGAGGGGAATATGTGTCTGGTGATGGCATTTTGCTGGAAGTGGCGGAATGATCTGATGGTCTTCTGTATGTGGATGCTGGTGGGATGGCAGGTTGGGACATAGCGAACCCTATCACTGTTGCGAGAGGAAAGAGAAGGGGTGAGGGCAAAAGTGTGAGATGGGTCAGACCCGGTTGAGGGCCCTGTCGACAACAGCGATGGGGAATCCTCGGTTGACAAAGAAGGTTGACATTTTGGACGCTCCCTTGTCAAAGTTGGCTTAATCTGAACATATGCGACAGAGACGAAGGAAGTGAGAGAATGGGGTGGATTTTTTAAAGGAAGTAGGGTGTGAGGATGTATAGTCCAGGTAGATGTGGGAGTCAGTGGGTTTACAGCAGATTTAAGTGGCCAGTCTATCCTCAGAAATGGAAAGAGAAATGTCGAGGAAGGGAAGAGTCAGAGATAGACAGGTGAAAGTGAGGGCAGGGTGAAAATTGGAGGCAAAACCGATGAAGTTTTCCAATTCCAGACGAGTGAGGGAAGCAGCACCGATGATATCATCGATGTATCAGAGAAAGAGTTGTGGGTGGGGGCCGGAATAGGGCTGGAACAAGGAATGTTCCACATACCCTATGAAGAGACAGGCATAACTAGGACCCATGCGGGTATCCATGGCCACCCCTCTTACCTGAAGAAAATGAGAGGAATTGAAAAAGAAGTTGTTGAGTGTGAGGACAAGCTTGGCCAAGTGGACGAGGGTGGTGGTGGGTGGGGATGGTTCAGGTCTTTGCTCCAGGAAGAAGCAGAGAGCCCTAAGAGCCTCCTGGTAGGGAATGGCTGTGTAAAGGGATTGCACATCAATGATAAAGAGGAGGTGGCTAGAGCCAATGAATTGGAAGTTTTGAAAGCAGCATAAAGCACCAGAGGAATCATGGCTGTACATGGGCAGGGATTGGGCCGGGGAGAAGAGATTGAGTCAAGGTAGGAAGAGATGAGCTCTGTGGAGCAGGAGCAGGCTGAAACAATGGGTCTGCCCGGACAGTCCTGTTTGTGGATTTTTGGGAGGAGGTAGAAGTGAGCTGTGCCGGTCTGGGGGACTATCAGCTTGGAAGCATGGAGGGGAGATCACTGGATGAAACGAGATCAGTTACTGTAGTAGATACAACGGCCTGATGTGTCATGGTGGGGTCATGGTCCAGGGGAAGGTAGGAGGAGATATCTGAGAGCTGATGCTCAGCCTCTGTAAGGCAGAGGTCAGTATGCCAGACTACAACAGCACCACCCTTATTGGCAGGCTTAATAACAAAGTCAGGGTTAGATCTGAGTGCACAGCGAGCAGTCAGTTCAGAGGGAGATAGTTTGGGTTTGGTGAGGAGAGCAGAGAAATTGAGGTAACTGTGTGTGTTGAATATGTCATATTTATTGTATGGCAATTTTCAATAAGTATACATAACTTCTAGATGCTTTCAGAGTTTGGTTGATATTTTTTATGTAATAAGTATTGTTTTGAATGTTTTTATTGTCTCAGTGAACAGTATTGTTAGCGGATAGTTACCATAAATCCAACAGCATTAACATCTGAATGTCAGTTTTTATTTTGTACAAAACAAAATGGTAACTTTAAAAGAAGCAAAGTGCTAACCTGGGTTTCAAAGCTTAATATATCTGCCTGGATGTACTTTCTCTCTGTAGCTTTTAAAAGAATATTTGGTACATTTAAACTTAACAGAATATATCAGGTTGTGGCATAGAAAGAGAGCATGTGCTCCGCACTCATTTTCTGTGTTGTTCCCTCGAAGGATTCTGACTTTAAAGGATATTCCATTGGCCGCTCAGCCAGAAAAGTCAGAGGAAGAATAGAGGTAATCCTTTGTCTTGTTGGTATCATATGTTTCGATGCTGATTGGAAGATTCGGACCAAAATGTTGCTTTAGCCAGAAGTAAAATAAATAGTGCAGAAAGAATGAAAGTGGATTTCCTGAAGAAAAAAAGAGAAATACCCATGTGACTTCAGATCACCACGGGAATGACTGTTGAGCAGGGAGAGAAAGTCAAATAGAAATTCATTGATGTGTCAACTTGTACATTTTAACACCTGTCACAGAACAGAGAAAACTGCTGCTTACAAGGAGGTAGAAGGAAATTGGAATTTGATCTCCCAAGAACAGTCCTTTTTTTTTGCTTTTGTAGCAAATGATGGGAAGCTGAAATAAAATGCTGTTTGAATAAAGCTAACCATAGCTGACTTATCTAATAAAAATGTCAGAGGCAGTAACCTCTGAAATTGAGTTTTTCAGGTTGTTGCAGCCTGACGAAGAAGGTATTCGTTGAAGTATGCCTTGCTGGTGAACATTGGAAATGGAAGATTTGGTGGGAATGGAATAATTGGTGATAGCTGGTGGAAGATTCAACATCTCATGCAAAGAATGATTGAGCACAGTCTCAGAACTGCAAGGAGCTGTTGGGCTGCCATCTGATAATACATGTGTCTGAAGCACAGTGCAAAATTATTAAAGAAATTTGCCTTATTTTTATTAATGAATCATTTCCTTTTGATTAGTATTCATGGAGGTCTTGTGGAACAGTTGGTGGTGTCATTGACTCTGAGCAAGAAGCTCTGAGTTCAGGTTCCCCTCCAGGATGAGTTGGTCATAGAAGGTGCATTCATGATGTAGCCAAAGACTATCAACTAGCAAAAGCTTTCAATATCCTCATGGAAGACAATATAAGTGGTAGTGTTTTCGAGTTAGCCAGAATTGTGTGGAACGGTTGTCCACCATCTGCTAAGCTATTTCCTTGATTTGAAGGACAGTCTTTTGATTTTAGTTTGTTACAGTAAATGTTTTTTTTAAAAATGAAATCATGTTTTTCAGTTACTTCTATTAGATTTCTTCATAAAAGTCATTAGCCTCCATGGAGATTGCAACAATTATCCTTGAAATTATGGATCTTTTCTCTTTAACACTCATGTAGAATTGTATTTTATTGAATCTCCAAATATAGTTGAAACTGTGCGCTTAAAACCAAATGGTTTTGTTTTCAGTATTTGCATGCCTCTGTAAGTATAGAATAGAAGTCGTATTGCAACAATTACTTAGTTCTTTTAAATTGTAATAAAAGAAAATTCAAAAGCATTACAATTCTTCAACACTTAAGTTCAAGAGTGTATTGGATTCTCCAGTATTAAAACTAATAGATTTCCTTTTTCTGAGATGATGGACTTATGCAAATGATTTCTATTGATTTCTGACTGACTTTAAAATTAATAATGTAACAAAACCTTTTTGGAAACACATAACAGAATTGTTTTATTCATTTTATTCATGTTATCTCCGCTTCTATATTTTCACCTAATGTGTGTAACACAGTAATGCAAGTTACATCAATTTGATCTCAAGACACATAATCACTATCATTTTCCTCACCAAAAGAAACTGTATTCCATTCCTACACAGTATTTCTGAATATATTGATTACATATTGTTCCTTTACCTTTTACTGAATAAAAGCATTGCAGAGGAAATGCTGTCAAATTGAACTACTTTGTAGAGAAGTCCATTTTAGAACATTTCCCCCAGCACAAGAACCCTTGCAGCTATCTGTGCAGCAAGAGCAGGCAAAGATTGTTACAGCAACAGTTGGGGCCTGAACAAGTAGTCTTCCTTCATCTTCAAGGAATTCTGTAGCATCAGCTATGAGGATTCTGCTGTGAAGAGACAGCAGAGAATGTTTTTCCCACAGATAGTTCAGTTGACGTACCTCCAAACCAATAGCCATCATACTGGAATTTGGGTGCACTTTCATTTACCTGCAAAACTGTACATGACATGAGACAGGAGATTTTCTGATATGGAACTGGTTTACAATCCACATGTTGGTGATCATTGCTGTATTCAGCTGATGTGAAGTACGTTGTTTGAGATTTTCCGTGGACAGCTCAATATTTCAATTACATAAAGTTTTATATGGAATGTGCATGACTGAAATGAAGGAGAACTGAAAAATGACAAGAGATAATGAAGGGTTAGGAAATCCACAGTAAGAGCATGAGGCTGAAGATGTGTGATAGCATTTCCTAATTCCCAATCCTTGTTTGATGAAAGCTGAAGTGGATCAGCTACTACATGGGGGAGTTGGAAAGAGAGTTCTTCTATTTATGGTTCCATGTCATAATTTCCACTTATCATCATTGTGTCATGTCTGGAAGGAGGCAGACTTGAAACATCCAGCTGTTTTGTACTTTCATTGCCAATGGCAGACAATGTCATTTTATATAATTGTACATCTATCTTTATCATGATGCAGATATTTTGAAGACACTTTTACATAAGTGCATTTATGCTTGAAAGTATGGTTACTGGAATCTTGATGGGTACAGTCCGTCTGGCTTTGAAGCCAATCACAGTCGTGACCTTACAGAATAAAATTGGTTAAACAGCAAAAACAGTCACAAGGATCATGATGCGTCCATCACTAACCCATGTTTTTTTTGTTGTGTTACAAGTTGTGCAGTAATTTCAGGCTGCCTTATGTTTTTAGCTGTATTTAGGCAATGCTACCTGGTATATTTTTTCATTGCCGGCATGCTGTAATGGTATGGCTGACAAACCCTGGGTTGATTTTCTTCCCACCAATCATTAATCAGTAATTGATGACAAGGAGACTAAGGAAGGTGAAGACCTAGACATGGTCATTATCATAGAAGAGGTAGTGTTGGGCAAGCTAATGGAGCTAAAGGTGGACAAGTCTCCTGGCCCTGATGGAACGCATCCCAGGGTACTAAAAGAGATGGCGGGAGAAACAGCAAATGCACTTGTGGTAATCTTCCAAAATTCGCTGGACTCTGGGGCAGTTCCAGCAGATTGGTAAACAGCAAATGTGACGCCACAGTTTAAAAAAGGTCGACAAAAAATGGGGAATTCTCAGCCAGTTAGCCTAAACTCTGTAATGGGGAAAATACTTGAATCTCTCATCAAGGAAGACGTAGGAAGACATCTAGATAGAAATTGTCCCATTGGGCAGACAGGTCATGCTTAACTGAGTGCTTTTCTGGTTGGCAATCAATGACTAGTGGTGTGTCTCAGAGATCAGTGCTGGGACCACAATTGTTTACAATTTACATAGATGATTTGGAGTTGGGGACCACATGAAGTGTGCCAAAGTTTGCAGTTGACACCAAGATGAGTGGTAGAGCAAAGTGTGCAGAATACTCTGAAGGTTTGCAGAGGGATATAGATAGTTTAAGTGTGTGGGCAAAAGTCTGGCAGATGGAGTAAAATGTTGATAGATGCGAAGTCATCCATTTTGGTAGGAATAACAGTAAAAAGGACTATTATTTGAACAGGAAAAAAGTGTAGCATGCCGCTCTGCAGAGGGACCTGGGTATCCTTCTGCATGAATCACAGAAGGTTGGCTTGCAAGTACTAGAGGTAATTAAGAAGGCAAATGGAATTTTGTCCTTCATTGCTAGAGGGATTGAGTTAAAAAGCAGGGAGATTATGTTACAACTGTATAGGGTGCTGGTGAGGTTACACCTGGAGTACTGCATGCAGTTTTGGTCTCCTTACTTGAGAAGGGATGTACTGGCTCCGGGGATGGGGATGGGGGTGGGGTGCACAGGAGATTCACTAGGTTGGTTCCAGAGTTGAGAGGGTTGACTCATGAGGAGACACTAAATAGACCGGGATTATATGCATTAGCATTTGGAAGAATGAAGAGGGGTGGGATCTTATAGAAACATATAAAATTTTGAAGGGGATAGATAATATAGAAACGGGGTGGTTGTTTCCACTGGCGGGTGAAACTAGAACAAGAGGGCATAGCCTCAAAATTAGGGGAAGCAGATTTAGGACTGAGTTGAGGAGGAAGTTCTTCACCCAAAGTGTTGTGAATCTGTGGAATTCCCTGCCCAGTGAAGCAGTTCATGCTTCTTCATTGAATGCTAAGACAGACAATTTTTTGAACAGTGAAGGAATTAAGGGTTATGGTGAGAGGGTGGGTAAGTGGAATTGAAGCCATGGAAAGATCAGTATTGGTATTATTGAATGGTGGAGTGGGCTCGAAAGGCTGGATGGCCTGCTCCTGCTCTGGGTTCTTATGTTCATGTTCTTATGTACTGCACAGTTCTGGTCACTACCTTACAGGAAGGATGTGAGAGGGTGTATAGGAGATTTGCCAGAATGCTGCCTAGGTTGCAGGGTCTGAGCTATGAGACAAATTGTATGAGATGCGGTTCTTTTTCTTGGAGCAGCGCAGTTTGAGAGGGCACCTCAGACAGGTTTTTCAGAATATAAGTGGCATAAGGGGGCATACACTTTGAGGCAAAGGTGGAAGACTGAGATGTGAGTTGAGGAGCTTTTTTTTTCATTTAAAGGGTGATAAGCGTCTGGAACACACTGCCTGAAAAGATGGTTGAGTCGGAAACTATTGAGACATCGAAACAGTATTTAGATATTCAGTTGTGTTGCTGTAGTCTCCACGACTATGGGCCAAGAGTAGGAAATTGAGATTGTAACGGTCAGATCTTTGTTGACTGGCATGGAAATGCTGGGCCAAATGGCCCTTTCTGTGCTGTAGGAGTCTATGAGACTATGAGTGAGGAAATTGTTTTCCAAAATTTCTGTGTCATTGTGCATCTGCATTGAGGCAGTACGACTATCAGTCATGTTTAGGAGGCAGCTCAAAGACGTGTCAGCAGAAGTCAATTTCAGGAGTGTTATTAAATGAACATAACTATAATTCTGGAAGATGTTAATTCATCTGAAATGAGTTGCCAAGGTCTCTGTTCCCATGTTCAATTTGCTAAGGGTACCAACTGCACTGCCAGCTGACCCACTATTCAAATCTGCATTCCCATTACTGACCTACCAACAATTTCTATCAATCAGTACTGACTCATTCGGTACTTTACTTCACATTCACACACTTTATGATGCTGCAAAACACACACACACACAAATCACTTATTCAATCATAATAGTCACCTCACTAAATGTATTGCAGGGAACAAACTGAGACCCTTCCCTCTTTCTTTCTATCCTGTCTTTTCCTGTTAATATTTTGAAGACTTCGATCAGATCACCCCTTAACCTTCTAAATTTTAGAGAATGCAGACCTAGTTTGTATAATCTTGTCTCATAACTTAACCCCTGATGTCCAGGTATCATTCTCATAAACTTACATGCACTCCTCCCAAAGCCAATACATCCCAGGAACTTGAAGCTCTCGACCATCTCCAACACAGCACCATTGATACCGACTGGGGAGTGTCTTCCACTCCGCTTCCTGAGATCGGTGACCAGCACTTTCATTTTGCTGATGTTGAGGGAGAGATTGTTGTCATTACACTATGTCACTAGTGTGACATCTCTTTGCTGTTCTCCATCTCCTCGTTGTTTGAGATCCAACCCAGTATGGTGGTGTCATCAGGAGATTTGTAAGTGGATGTAGAGCTGAATTTGACCACACAGTCATGAGTGCTTAGAGCATATAATAAGGGGCTGAGTACACAGCCTTGCAGGTCCCCGGTGTTGAGGATTATTGTGGAGGAAGCGTTGACGTCTATCCTAACCGAATACAGTTTGCAGGCCAGGAAGTTGAGGATCCAGTTGTAGATTGGGGTGCGGAGTCCTACGACTTGGAGTTTGGAGATGTATGATTTTGAAGGTGTGGCTAAAGTCAATAAGTAGCAGTATCTCATGGGTGTCTCGTGCAATTAGTTGTGCTAGTCCTGGTAGCCTTTAAGTTTTAAAGTTTCTCTGTGCTCATTTAGTAATACAGGTCTACTCAAGAAAACAACTATATTCATACCACTCAATGTTAAGATTTGGCGGTGAAAATATCTCAAATAAAATATTTTCATCATTACTACATTATTACTCCTACTAAATTACTAATACATATATCTAATATCTGTCGACACTTTAGGGAAAATCTCAGGAAGTAGAAGAAGGTGCCAGGAATTTGGCTCATTAGTGAGGCATCACACATATGTTTGTCCAAAATCAGGTAGGCAGGGACGGGAAAAGTCTGTCATTGTGTATTATTACTGGATTTAAAGAAGCAAGCAACTAAACAAATGAGATAACAGTGCTTCATTTTCAGCAAGTTTTAATTAAATTTCTAACTTTTAGATGCGTATATAAATACTGATATACACTCTGCTAATAGCATTATAGTATAATGCTATTTCCAAAAAGATGATGCATCATATTTGCAGCAAACCAAATAATGTCTACCTCTGGGAACTCAATCATTAACTGCAATTTTTGGTGTGATGTTGCTGTGGAGCAGAAAGCAGTAAGACGAAGCAAGATATGTACATAGTGTAGCTGTGTGTAATGTTGTTCATTCTTGTTCTTGTTCACTTCCCATCCTGAAATTTAGGCCAACACTTGTTCTTTATTTTCTATTGCATGTTTTATCGCACTTGTTTTGGACAGGTGAGATTTATTTATTCACATGTTTGCCTAATTAGTCACTATGTAAATTTAATTGAAGATGATTATTCCTTTGTGCACCTTGAGATTTGCTATTCAGGGCCAAAAAGGTTTCTTTATAATTTTTTTTTCCCACTGAGTCACATTCATTTTCCTTCAAATTTGCAATCTCTAAAAGGTACCTCAGAACTGTCAGAAGGATTGTGTTAAGTATAATTCCACTATTTCAATACTGTAATGCTGGTGGCTGCCCACATAGACCTACTACTGTGAGAGGCATTGGCATCATTCCAAAGTGTTATTTCCCATATAGCCTTCTAATAAAACCATCACTTCATTTTATATGAAACTAATGGGAAGAGAAAGGTAAATGGCTATGTAGTCATAAAGCTACTGAATGAGTAAGCCAGAGGCCTGGACTAACGCTTTGGAGATATGAGTGTAAATCCCACCATGACAGCTAAGGGAATTTAAACTCAAATCACAAACCTGGGATACAATGTTAGTTTCAACAGTGTGGAGCTGGAGGAACACAGAAGGTCAGGCAGCATCAGAGGAGTAGGAGTGTCAACATTTCAGGCCTAGACCCTTCATCAGTATTACCCTGCTCCTCTGATGCTGCCTGATTTTCTGTGTTCCTCCAGCACCACACCATATCAACTCTGACTCCAGCATTTACTGTTCTTCCTATCTGTCTTACAATGCTAGTTTCTTTAATAGAGTTAACGAGAGCCATAGATTGTCATAAAGACACATCTGATTCATTAAAGTCCTTCAGCAGGGAGATCTGGAGAGGCAATGGCCTTGCAGAGCTATCGCTGGACTGTTATTCCAGAGACCCAGATAACATTCTGGGGATCCGGGTTCGAATCCAGCGATAGCAGATGGTGGAATTTGAATTCAATAAATATCTGGAACTAACAATCTAATGATAACTGTGAATCCATTATGAATGGTCGGAAAAACCCATCTGGTTCACTAATGTTCTTTAGGGAAGGAAATTGCCATCCTTGCCTGGCCTTGCCTACACGTGACCCCAGACCCACAGCACTGTGGTTCACTCTTAACTGCCCTCTGGGCAATTAGGGATGGGCAATAAATGCTGCCTGACCAGCAACGCCCTCATCCCATGAATGAATAAAGAAAAAAAATCTGCGGTCCTTGCCAAGTCTGTCATATATGATAGATCTGATCCACAGTAATGTCTTTGACTCTTAACTGCCCCAAAAGAGCTTAATAAGCTACTTAGTTGCATCAACTCATTACAAAAAAGCTGAACAATAAGAAAATGAGACAGGTCAGCTGGCGATGACTTCAGCAGCTGAAATGAAAAATGGTGCACCTTGTCTACCCAAATTGCTAAGTCCTCCTCATAAACATAAGGGAACTTCAGCCAAACTTGTGATTGCTGTCCAAAAGGCTTGATGAACAACAGCCTGACATCATCATACTCACTGAATCATACTTAGCAGACAATGAACCAGACTCCTCTATCACTATTCTTGGTAAGGTCTTGTTCTATTTGAAGTTCAGAATCAGCAGGAATCGTAGCTAGTCATGTGGGACTGGCCATGGGAGTGCTGAACAATGACTCTGGACCCCATGACGTTTCAACATAGCAGGTCAAACTGGGCAAAGGAACCTCCTGCTGACTGCCTTGCTGGTATGGTGAGAGAACTAACAAGAGGGCAAAAACCAACTTGATGTCATCCTCACCAATCTGTCACAGATGCATCTCTCCATGATAGTATTCATAAGATTCACCGTAGTGCAGTCTTTGTGGCATCAATGTCCCACTTTACTCTGACAATACCATTCATTATGCTGTTCAGCACGACCAATGCACTCAATGGAATGGGTTCTGAACAGATACAGCAACTCAAATTATGTCATCCATGAGTTGCTGTCGCTGTCAGCACTCACAGAATTTTATCCAACCATGATCTGAAACCTCATATCCCTTACTCTACCATTACCATCAAGCAGGAACCCAATCAAAAGCAAAATATTGCAGATGCTGGAGATATGAAATAAAAATAGAACGTGCTGAAAATACTCAGCAGGACTGGCAGCAAGTATGGAGAGAGAAACAAGTCCAACACGATTCTTCTTTGAAATTGAACAGTATTCCAAAGAAAAGCCATATTTGATTCAAAACATTGACTCTGTTTCTCTCTCCACAGATGTTTCCAGACCTGCTGAACTTCTCCAGTACTTTCTGTATATTTTGCTAAGGGAACAAATGTGGTTCAAGATAGAATGTAGGAGAACATGTCAGGAGCAGCACCAGGCATATTTAAAAATGAAGTGCTAATCTGGTGAAGCTATAAGACAGGACTACATGCATTCTAAATAGCTGAAACAACGTGCACTAGACACAGGTAATGAATAGCAGAATTAATTGATTGTGCAATTATCCCTGTGGTCCTGCCACATCCAGTCATGAATAGTGATGGACAATTCAACAATTAACCAGATAGAATTATAGAATCATAGAGACACACAGCATGGAAACAGACCCTTTGATCAAACTCATTCATGCTGACCAGATATCCTAAATTAATCTCGTCCCATTTTGCCAATATTTTGCCCATTCCCCTCTAAACTCTTCCTACTAAATTACCCTTCCAGACACCTTTTAAACATTGTAATTGTACCAGCCTGCACCACATCCTCTAGCAGCACATTCCATACACGCACCATGCTCTGCGTGAAAAAGTTACCCCTTGGGTCCCTTTTAAATTTTTCCCCCACTCACGTAAACCTATGCTCTCTAGTTTTGTATTTCCCTACAATGGGGAATGGACCTTGCTCTTCACCATATCCTATGCCCCTCTTGATTTCATAAACTTCTTTAAGGTCACCCCTCAGCCTCCGACACTCCAGGAATTATAAACCTAGCCTACTGAGGCACTCCCTATAGTTCAAACCCTCCAACCCTGGCAATATCGTTATAAATCTTTTCTGAACTCTTTCAAGTTTCACAATATCTTTCCTATAGAAGGGAGACCAGAGTGGAATGCAATATTCCAAAACTGGCCTAACCGATGTCCTGTACAGGTGCAACATCACATCCCAATTTCTATACTCAATGCATTGACCTAGAAAGGCAAGATGAGGAGGTTGCAAAATATTCCCGTTCTTAATAGTAGTGTAAAGACAGGGCTGAAGCATTTTCAACAATCTCCAGTCATAAATTTTGGGTGAATAGTTGATACCAGCCTCCTCCTGAGGCCCTGAATATTGTAGATGCCAGACTTCAGACACTTTGTTTCAAAGAAAGTCATATCAAGAAACAGCTGGACATTATGGAATATAGCATAAGTCTGACTATGTTCCAGCTGTATTACTGAAGACTTGTATTCCAAAGCTGATCAGAACCCTAGCCAAGCTGTTCCAATACAGCTCCAATCCTAGCATCCATCCAGAAGTGTGAAAAATTGCACAGGTAAGTCCTTTCAACAACAAGCAGGGCAAATCAACTGACGCTAAATTACCACACCAACAGTCTATTCTGAATTATCAAAAACGATGATGATATTTTGAATAGTGATATCGAGCAGCACTTACACAGCAATAATCCGCTCATTGATGCATAGGTTGGGTTCCAGCAAGGGCATTCAGCCCCTGAACTTATTATAATTTTTTTCCATATAGGAACAAAAGAGCTTAATTCCAGAGGTGATGTGTGAGTGATTGATTGTAACAGCTATCAACTAAGCCAGAACTTGACTGAGAATGGCATCAAGGGACCCTAGCAAAATTGAAACCGACAGGAATCATGGGAAAATCTTTTCTAGACAGAGACAAACCTAGCATCAAGGAAAGGCAGCATCAGAGGAGCGGGAAATCTGACGTTTCGGGTGGGGACCTTCTTCAGGAATGGGGTAGGGGAAGGGGTCTCTGAAGTATTTCAGAGCCCCCTTCCCCTCCCCCATTTCTGAAGAAGAGTCCTGACCTGAAAAGTCAGCTTTCCTGCTCCTCTGATGCTGCTTGGCCAGCTGTGTTACTCCAACTCCACACTGTGTTATCTCAGACTTCAGCATCGGCAATTCTTACTATCTCTAGCATCAAGGAAGACGGTTATGATTATTGAAGGCCAATCACGTCAGTCTCAGAATATCACCCTTAGGACTCCCAAGGAAATGGATCAAACCATCTCTGGCTGCTTCATCTATGGATTTCACTCCAAGATAACATCAGAAAGGGATCATGTGATGCAGAGGCAGTGTCACAATCTCTGAGCAAGGAAGCCTGGGTTCAAGTCGCACCTGCTCCAGAAGTGTGTAATAACATCTCTGAATAGGTTGATTAAGAAATATGTTTTTAAAAGAGACAATGTCAAACATGTGGGTGTCTGCTAATGATTGCACAACGCTCAGCACATTCTCCTCAACTCCACAGGTTCTGAAATAGTCTGGATCAACATGCAGCAACATAATCGTTTAATTACGCTTTTAAGTGGCAAGTAATATTTATGCCGCAAAAGTATTAGTCAATGACCACCTCTAACAAGAGAAAGTCTAACCATTAACAAACAATGATATTACTGCCACCAAATCTTCCACTATTAACATCCTCTGGTTTGCCATTGACCAGAAACTGAACTAATCCAGCCACATACATATTGTAGCTACAAGAGAGAGCAGCAACTTAGAATTGTGTGGCATGTCACTCAACCACCAGTCCCTCCAAAGTGTGCCTATCACAAGTCAGGTGTGTGATAGAATATGCTTTACTGCCTGGATGAGAGCAGTTTTAACACTCAAGATGCTTGACACCATCTAAGAAAAAGTAACCTGCTTGAAGGGCACTCTGTCCAACACCTTAAACATTCACTACTCTCTCCACTGGTGCACAATTACAGTAGCATGTACTGTCTACAAGATGCTTCATAGCAATTCACCAAGATTCCTTCACCAGCATCATCCATGAGACCATAAGGGAACAAGTAGGCCATTCAGCTATCGATTTGATCCAACATTCATCTTGGGGTAGTAGATGTTGGTGTGTTTGCTGAGCTGGAAGCAGATGTTTTATCCCCTTACTAGGTGACATTCTCAGTGCTGTGGAGCTTCCTGTGAAGCGCTGCTGCCTCATGCTGGTTAGGGTTAGTTAACTCAGTTGACTGGAGAGCTGTTTTGTGAGGCAGGATGATG
Organism: Ginglymostoma cirratum; assembly: GCA_024137785.1. NCBI lineage: Eukaryota > Metazoa > Chordata > Chondrichthyes > Orectolobiformes > Ginglymostomatidae > Ginglymostoma > Ginglymostoma cirratum. Next base: position 4,521,685 of record JAHRHZ010000031.1, read on the forward strand.
TCAATAGCATTAGTTCAATTCCTACAACTTGCTGAGGTTGCCATGAAGGTCCAGCCCTCTTGAACTCACCCCGCATGGAAGGCTTGATGACTCTTATGGTTATTATGATTATTTTGTGATTATCACATAACTGTGTCTGGCATTTTGTTTTATGCAAGTCAGTTGCTGTCTTTCTACATTGCAGGAATGACTATGCTTGGAAAAGATTTTCATTGGCTGTAAACTGCGCGGTATATCCTGAACTCATGAAATGTGTCTTCGAAATGCAAGTTTTCAGAGATCCCTTTGCACTTGAACTGTTGAAATATGAATCTGTTGGTAGAGGTTTCATTCTCATAATAAAGATTCAGAGAAAAAAAATCACGAAGGGTATGAATCATTTTCTTCCCCTGGTTAACAATTTTTCAAAATGCTGTATAAAGAATATTAAAAGCCTTGATGTCAAGCAATGCAATTTCAATCATATTGGTGGTGGGCATGTTGTTGGAGGGAATCCTGATGGATAGGATTTACATGTATTTGGAAAGGCAAGTATTGATTAGGGATAGTCAGCATGGCTTTGTATGTGGGAAATTGTGTTTCACTAACTTAATTGAGTTTATTGAAGAAGTAACAAAGAGGATTGATGAGGGCAGAGCAGTTGACGCGATCTGCATGGACTTCAGTAAGGTGTTCGACAAGGTTGTTCTTGGTAGGCTGGTTAGCAAGGTTAGATCACACGGAATACAGGGAGAACTAGCCATTTCAATACAGAACTGGCTCAAAGGTAGAAGACAGAGGATGGTGGCAGAGGGTTGCTTTTCAGACTGGAGGCCTGTGACCAACGGTGTGCCACAAGAATTGGTGCTGGGTCCACTGATTTTCATTGTTTATTTAAATGATTTGGACATGAACATAGGAAGTGTGGTTAGTAAGTTTGCAGATGACACCAAAATTGGAGGTGTAGTGGACAGTGAAGAAGGTTACCTCAGAGTATACTGGGACTTTGATCAGATGGGCCAACGGGCTGAAGAGTGGCAAATGGAAATTAATTTAGATAAATGTGAGGTACTGCATTTTGGAAAGGCAAATCATGGCAGAATTTATACATTTATTGGTAAGGTCCTGGGCATGGTGCTGAACAAAGAGACCTTGGAGTGCAGGCTCATAGTTCCTTGAATGTGGAGTCGCAGGTAGATAGGATAGTGAAGAAGGCATTTGCTATGCTTGCCTTTATTGGCCGGTGCATTGAGTATAGGAGTTGGGAGGTCATGTCGCATCTGTACAGGACATTGTTTCGGTCACTTTTGGAATACTGTGTGCAATTCTGGTCTCCCTGCTATAGGAAGGATGCTGTGAAATTTGAAAAGGTTCAGTAAAGATTTTCAAAGATGCCACCAGAGTTGGAGGGCTTAAGCTATAGGCAGAGGCTGAATAGGCTGGGGCTATTTTCCCTGGACCATCAGAGGTGGAGGGGTGAGCTTAAAGAGGTTTATAAAATCATGAGGGGCATGGATAGGGTAAATAGATAACGTCTTTTTCTCGGAGTGGGGGAGTCCAAAACTAGACGGCATAGGTTTAAAATGAGAGAAGAAAGATTAAAAGGGACCTTAGGGGCAACATTTTCACACAGAGCGTGGTGTGTTAATGGAATGAGCTGTTAGAGGAAGTGGTGGAGGCTGGTACAATTACAACATTTAAAAGGCATCTGGTTGGGTATATTAATAGGAAGGGTTTAGAGGGATCTGGGACAAATGCTGGCAAATAGGACTAGATTTATCTAAGATATCTGGTCGGCATGGACGAGTTGGGCTAAAAGGCTTGTTTCTATGCTGTACATCTCTATGGTTCTATGATTGGGCTATTTCAATTGCAGTAAATCTGGAAGGACTGCCAGACCAATTAAGTTCAGAGAACAATTGACTCAATTCTTCAAATAAATTGTTAAAAAACATGTGGTTATAACAAGGGAATTAATGATGTTGAACTGACCAAGAACAAAACATTTCCAACATGTGAAATTGGAAAATAAAGAGCAATGGGCAGATCTTGAACAGGTCATGAATAAATCATTGTAAGACAATACCTTCATGAACTCGTGCAGAGGTTTGTGAATACAATCACCTCAAAAACTTAATGCAATAAAATTATGTTTTCTTGTTCCTCTCTAGTCAAAATAAACAGATAAAAGTTAAGAGATGCTGTGTAAAGAGAAACAAAGCATTCATAAAATAATGTAAAGGAGATTATTATTGGCTTTTTGTTATTCCCATCTCTGAACCTAGTATCAAAACTCCAGGAACTGTGTTGAGAAAATAGACGAATGTTTGATTCTTGGATCAATTCTTATTCAGTACTGTGATGTGAATTATTTTGTCAATCATTTCAATACCATAAAGGAAAAATCCTTAGAAAGAATGTAGTTATTCATTTTAAACAACAAGTCAAAGCATTCTCTTCTGTTACAACTGCTTATAAATTTAGCAACATTCCGGGAAGCAAATGTCCCTAAGTTTAATTTCTTCCACAAAAAGAAATTTCTTTTCTATGGATACTTTGTCAACAACCCCCTGGATCTTATATGTTTCAATAAAGTCACGTCTTACTTTTTTAAAAATTCAGCAGACACAATTCTGGCCTATCGAACCTTTCCTCACCCATTCTAATACAACTTATCATAGAACCCCTACAGTGCTGAAGAGGCCATTTAGCCAATTGAGTCTGCACTGACCTTCTGGCAAATGTCCCACACAAAACCAGCCCTCACCCTTTCCCATAGCCACACACTCACTATGGCTAATCCAGTTAGCCTACACATCCCTAGACACTGCAGGGCAATTTACTGTGGCCAATCCACCCAACATGCACTTCCTTTGACCACGGAAGGAAACCAGAACACCCAGCAGAAATCCACACAGACATGGAGAGAATGTGCAAACTCTGCACAGACAGTCACCCAAAGCTGAATTGAACCCAGGTCCCTAGAATTGTGAGGCAGCAGTGCTAACCACTGAGCCACTATGCCACCCATGTTCTTTGCTGAACTGCTTCCAATACATTAACATCTTCTCTTTCAAAAATTGACATTAATACTCTGTATAATACTCAAGATGGATCAACAGTCCTGCAACACTAAAACATAATCTCTATGCTTTGTCTTTAATTACCCTTGCAAAAAATTAAAAGTTAATAGCTTTCATAATTATTTGCTGTACATGCATACTAATCGTTTGCAATTCATACATACGAACACCCAAATCCCTCTGGATCTCATCACTCTGCAATTTCACACCATTGAGAAACCATTTTCTTTCATTCATTTTGCCAAGATAGACAATTCTACTTTTTTCAACATTACACTTCATTTGTCAGATCTTTGCCCACTCATTTAGCCTATCATCCTCTCTTTGTGGCTTCTCTATGTCCTGTTCACAACTTATTTTCCCATCTAACTTTATGTCATCAGCTAACTTAGTGACCATTTCTTCAGTCCCTTTATCCAAGTTACCTTCACGTGATGAAGGGTCTAGGCCCGAAACGTCAAACTTTCCTGCTCCTATGATGCTGCTTGGCCTGCTGTGTTCATCCAGCCCCACACCTTGTTATCTCGGATTCTCCAGCATCTGTAGTACCTTTTATCTCTGAGTTTTATGACAGAAGCTGGTTTGGGACTGGCAAGGCCATCTAGCCCTCAAAGCCCTCAAGTCTTGTTAGCAATAATTAAAGAAGGCTGACTGGAATTTTCTGAAGACGGCATATTGCACATTTTCCATTCGAATCCATTTTTGAGTAAATGGTGATTGTGTGGTGCCTAGAAAGAGGACCACTACAGACACGAACTTGGCCCTCCTTCATCTCTCATGTAGCATCTCTGAAAATGTGACCTGTTTCAACAATGTGCGTTGCAAGCTATTTATTCATATAGCTAATCCTGTGCCAAAGCAAGTTATGTGTATCACTCTATGTGGATACAGGTATGAGTGCACTGGTGAATGGGCACAGAATATCTTAAGTGAAATCTGCCTTGTCTAATGGTCACTCTGCTGATCTTCTCTTCATTGCCTATACCATTCAGCTAACTGGAAATTACACTGTTGGCTCTGATGGAGCTGTAGGAAGAAAAAACAATTATCATATATGTTCAATTTAGCTAAAGTAGAAGGAGGATGAAAAATATATCAAAATGGTCTTAACACTGTTCATTTAATCTTCTTACTAATTCTTTTGAATGATACTTTAATGGCTATTAATCCCCTGAGAATCAGAGAGCTCATTATACATGGTATGATTTGGAGATGGTTCTGTACCAGCTTAAAGGTCAGAAAAACAATGTGGGGCATTGTTATGATGTCATCTACAAATATTAATTGATACTGTAGAACTTGTTCAAGTTTGTAGGTTAATCTGTATGCCGTAGGTCCAGCAGAATTGCTGTTAATACGCTAAGGGGATGTACTTCTGAGCATTACAACTATCTAGTAATCAGTACAGTCTGTAATACCCTTAGGAGCTGGTACACCTTAACAAAAATAAGATGAAAATTAGCCCATAGAGCAAATCAGTGTACTAGGAAGAGGAAGCTTTTTCAGGCCAAGAGAGAAAGAGCAAGGAAACAATGAATTTAAAAGCCTGTTTAAAGAACTAACTGAATGAGAACACAGAAGTAGGCTATTCAGCCTATCGAGAGTGCTAGCCATTAGATACAATCATGGTTGATCAAACTTTTCAGTTCCTTTTACCTACTATTTCTCAAATACACTTTACTCAATTGGTATTCATAAATCTAGCAATCTCTACATTAACATAATCCAAGATTGAGCTTTCACAGCCCTCGGATCTAAATGGCAACCCCTTATTTTTAAATTGAGCCCCCTAGTTCAAGACTTCCCAACATCTTACCTGCAGTTACTTTGTCAATCCTTTTAAGTTTTTTTTTGGAGTTCAATTAGATCACCTCCCTTCTTTAAAGATCTACCGAATACGGGCCTAGTTTTCCCAACCTGTTTTCAGAGGTCAGTCCTGCTATCCTGGGATGAAGTCTGGTGAACCTTTATCGCACTCCCTTTATGGAAAAATATGCTTTCTGAGATAAGGAGATTAAAACTGTAGACACCGTTGCAGGTGTGGCCTAATCAAGTTCCGACACAATTGATGTAAGACTTCTCTACTCCTGTACTAAAATTGTCTTGCAAAAATGCCAACATACCATTAGCATTCTATTAACTCGCTGCATGCTAGCCTTCAGTAGCTGACTGACAAAGAAATCTCGGTCCCTTTTTACATTTTCACTCTCCAACCTTTAACAAATCGAAAATCCTCTGCACATTTGCTCCTCCTCCAAAGTTAATCACCTCACATTTTTCCACATTATATTCCATCTGCCATGTTCTCACCCACTTAAAAATCCTGTCCAAATCTTCTTGAAACTGTTTCTGGAATTTCTTACAACACACATTCTCATTTAGCTTTTTATCATCTGTAAAGTTACAAGTGTTACATTTGGTCCCCACATCCAACACATTGATGTATGTGAGCATCTGAACCCAAGTACTGATCCTTATGGTACTCCACTAGTCACAAGCTGACGATGTAAGAATCACTAACCTCTTTCTGTGCCATATGATTTAACGAGAAAAGAGCGTTGATTATTTGGCAAATTAACTATGATTGGAAAAAAAAACATTGCCTTGATGTGACCAACAGGGAACTGTAGTCTCCAAAAACTCCAATTTTAAATTCAATAATGACATGAGGATTGAATATATTCCATTTGTTTATAGAGAACAAACCTTTGCTTGAGAATCTGTCACTTATAGCAATGACAAGTGATGTTATACACAAGATGATAACTGTATTTAAACAGAGCCTAAATCTACATTTTAGTGAGAGATCCAATTTTGTTAACCACAATCCATAAATTAGTATTATACAACTAATTCACTTTTTTTTATTCATTCATGGAATGTGGGAATCACCAGCTGCTTCAGCGTTTGTTACCCATCCCTATTTACCTTTGAGAAGGTGGTGGTGAGCTGCCTTCTTGAACCGCTGCAGATCATGGGCTGTAGTAGACCAACAATGCCATTAGAGACGGAGTTCTACGGTTTTAACTCAGCAATACTGATGAAAGAGCAATATAATTCCAACATACCATTAGCATTCTATTAACTCGCTGCATGCTAGCCTTCAGTAGCTGACTGACAAAGAAATCTAGGTCCCTTTTTACATTTTCACTGCCCAACCTTTGGAAGTTGATGGCCTAGTGGTATTATCACTGGTCTATTGACCCAGATAACGGTCTGGGGACCTGGGTTCAAATCTCACCATGGTAAATGGGGGTATTTGAATTCAATAAATATCAGGAATTAAGAATCTAATGATGATCATGAATCCAGTGTTGATTGTTTGGGTAAAACCCATCTGGTTCACTAATGTCCTTTAGGGAAGGAAACTGTCATCCTTACCTGGTTTTGCCTACATGTGACTCCAGAGCCACAATAATGTGGTTGACTCTAACTGCCCTCTGGGCAATAAATGCTGCCTAGCTAGCAACACCCTCATCCCATGAATGAATTAAAAATTTAGAATGGCTTTGACAAGGAAGTGCAGATGATGATGTTTCCATGTATCTACTGCCCTTTTCCTTTTTGATGGTAGTGATCGTGGGTTTGGAAAGTGTAATCTAAGTAGCCTTGGTGAATTTCTGCAGTGCATCTTGTAGATGAGTGTCAATGGTGGAGGGAATGAATCTTTGTGGTTTCGGTGCCTATCAAATAGACTCCTTTGTCCTGAATGGTGTCAAACATTTTGAATGTTTTTGAAGCTGCACTCATCCAGGTAAATGCCTTGGATAGACCAGCTCTGGGGAGTCAAGAGGTGAGTTACTTGCTGCAGGATTCCAAGTCTGACCTGCTTTCCCAGCTGTTATAGATAAATGGCTAATCCAGTTTTGTTTCTTGTTCATGATGATGTCCTGTTGATTTTCAGGTTTTCAGTGAGGTAATGCATTGAACCTCAAGGTACAATGGATAGATACTCTCTTGTTTGATACAGTCATTATTTGGCAATGGTGTGATGTAAATTACCCCTTAATTAACATATCCATCATCCTTCAAAACACAATTTGTATTTTCTCAATGTATCATTCATCTGAGTAACAACTTCCACTTTGGGATTTTTCATAATTGCATTTAGCTCTAATCCTTCAAAACTAGCTTCTGATCAAGTCAGCTATCCAAGTATACATTGTAATTCCTTCATTTCATTTTTCAAGGTCATTGCATCCTTTTGTGAGGCCCTCCTTTAACAAATAGCACCAAGGATAACATTTTTCAAATAAGATTACTGATGCAAAGAAATATTTAATCCATTCTACCTGGTTTCCAATCTGGTGTAGTTTAAAACTCAAAAGCTGATTTCCAGTTTTGAATACTGTTTTAAGTTCGTCTAAGATGATGTTTTCAAATTCACTACTCCCATCCCATTAAAAAAAAATCTATGTGCATCATAAAGATGCCTGACAACTGGCCCACAAGAGGCCAATGAAACATGGCAGCATCTACTTTTATGGCATCGTTTAGGTCATATACACATTTATTTAACTTCTAGAGTATCCCCATTATGTTGGTGTCTCTTTTGGAGGATAGAGGAATATTTCCCTCTTCAGCTGAAGTCTTTGCAGAAATGCAGTTTTAATATGAAATGATCTACTGTCCCAAGCAGTCATTGCTAACAAAGGTGAAGAAAATACTCAAACTTGCTTTTCCTGCCACTGGTGAATCTATTCCTATATTTTTGTCCCCCAGATTTTCTTCAAAACCTCATGTCACTGCCTGGCTTTGGCTTAGTAAGACACATCAGGACATCCCATTTCTATGCATATCCACCTAAGTGATAGAATCCATAGAATACCTACAATGTGGAAACAGGCCATTCAGCTCCACAAGTCCACACTGACGCCCCAAAGAGCATTCTACCCAGACCATCCCCTACCCTATCACCCTGCATTTCCCATTGCTAACGCACCTAACCTACACATCCCTGAATACAATAGGTAATTTAGCATGGCCTATCCACCTAACTTGCACATCTTTGGACTAATAGGGATAAATATCTGTGATCAGGTACCTCTATATACACTATATATACTTCTCTGCAGCTTTGAAGTTCTTGCTATTAGGCATCTTTTATTACCTTTGTCTTCGAGTTTGTTTGTAGCCCCAAGATTTCCAGATCAGATGGGTGTCAGCTTCTGATGGTGTTACTGCTATGCACAGTATTTGTTGTACTTGTTAAACTATATGATTGTAACAAAGTCAGCAAGATGGACCTCATGGAACATGAGTTCCCTGCTAGGGGCTGTTAATTTTATCCAATCAGGGAGCCATGTGACAGATATAAACAAGTTTTTCAGAGATGCTGTCACTCCGAGAGCTGGATCTGAGGAAGTTGGATTAGTGTCAAGGGCTTTCCAAGTGTAAATAAAGGGTGACTTGGTGACGAGGTATCTGCCTCTGTGGAGTTATTTCACACTCTGTCTAGACTTCTATCTCTTTCTGGACTGTTTCTATTGATCTCTCCCTTTTACGAATAGGATTCCTATCAACAGTTCGTGAATATTTTCTAGGCCATGTTCACTCCCAGATCCACTGTTTGAGCTTACATTGCATTTTCTTTGTTTCCATCTTTAACTTTTCAATCCATGGGCCTACCCTCTTGCTCCCCACAACCCCCCACCCCCCAATCATCCTGTATGTTCATGCAGTTTTTATATTTTCTCGTGGCCTTCCTTGCTCTACTCGTAACAGTCACATTTCTCCATTGGATAGTCTCTTCTAATAAATATTTGAGTTAGTACCCACTTTCGGCAGTTGTCCCTTGTCACACTGTTAATTGCAGTAGTTGATCTGCATTACTGTGCAACACTAAGGTACAAGAGGTACATAACTGTTTCGTGTAACTCCTTCAGAATATGCAAATTCGTAATCCATACCAAGCAAATTTAAAGAGTGGATCTGAATTGTTTTGTTCCCATGCTACTCAAATATAATTTTTCTGCCGAATCAAATAACTGTACCCTGGGCCTCTCTATTCTTTAAGTTCCTCTGTCTTATAATAAAAACACATAAGATAGTTTCATTATGCAGGTATCTAAATGAAACAGATTTTCAATGGCCTTACCATATATCTTAAGTCTTGCAGAATTCTTTTTCAGACGTTGGTTTTAATTAAAGACTTTCTGCATTCATGAACTGCATTCAAATGCTCCAAAATAGTAATTCTTTCTCAAACTGAGTGCTGATCACTTATTTATGTTGGAATTTTAGGATTTCTACCTAAAATTAACTGATACGAACTATGCCCTCAACCATCTGCAATAAATTCATAGCATGTACATACTGGTGCCAATGATAATTTACAGTTTTGTTGCTCTAACAAAATTTTATGAACCAGTTTGTCTATTTTGGCTTAACACAGTGTGGAGCTGAAGGAACACAGCAGGCCAGGCAGCATCAGAGGAGCAGGAAAGTTGGTGTTTCGGGTCGGGACCCTTCTTCAGAAATAAATAGAGAGAGGAGAGATGGGATGAGGGAAGGTCGGTGGGATGGTGATAGGTGAATGCAGGTAGGGAGTGGTGCGGATTGGTCAGTGAGGTGGGAGGGATGGATAGATGGGAGACAAGATGGACAAGTTGTGTTAGGTCAAGGAGGCGGGGATGAGAGTTGGGGTTGGACATGGGATGAGGCCAGGAGTGAGGAGATTTTAAAACTGGTGAAACTTCTATTTAATTTTTAGATTCAAATAATTTGTTACACTATTTAGGACATTCATAGTATGATGTTATTTTGAATTTAAACATTGACTAACTACACCATGAGCATTTCTGGGCTTCACTCACATATTTCAATCCCAAATTCTCATTTAGTTTCACAAAATTATCATTTGCTTTTCTGTCCTCATTTCTATTCCTTGCAATTCCCTATCGTACTGTTGGCTGCCACCTATATCTAATGGACTGGACAATTTGTTAATATTATGTTTTCCATTTTCTAAAGTACCACTTAAAATAACGCCACAGAGGCTGGTATCCCATCATCAAGTCACCCCTTATTTACATGTGCATAGTACTTGACACTGGTCTGACTTCCCCATAGCAAGCTCTCAGGGCGAACAGAAACGCTGACACTCATTTATTTCTGTCAGCCAAGCCTCCCTGATTGAACCAGGTTAACAGCCCCAATCAGGGAACTCATATTCTGAGGTCACCCTGGCTGATCTCATTACAATCAGTACATCACTGATTGCCTCCTACCCACTGCTTTGTGCTACAAATGCTGCTGTAAAGGAATGCTTTCCAGGAATTGTTTTAGTAGCTTCCAACAGTTGTTCTAGTATTTTCTGTTCTGCAAACTTAACTCCTGTCAAAACTAGAAGTATGTCCATCTTAGCATTTTGGAATGACTAGCTTAAATATCAGCACAGAAGCAAAGTTCCTTTAGTGTCCTGGCCAGCATCTGTCCTTCTGCGAAAATCACCAAACCAGGTTATCTAGTTATTTATCATACTACTGTTTGTCAAACTTTATTCCATACAAAGTGCCTGTTATATTTGCCTTAATAACTGTGGTTACAATTCAAAACTAATTAATGGATCATAAATCATCATTGGCTGTCCTATGGTTGTCAAGGATGTTATACAAATGTTGTTTTTTTATTTATTGATGACTACAATTGGTGTCATTGGTCATGTATATATTTCAAACAGAGTCACAATAAGACAATATATTTAACATATTTTTCTGAGGTTGTACCTGAGTTCAGAGGAGCTATCACTATACTGATGATTTCTTTTAGCCATGTTGTGCTCACACTTACATAAATCTGAAGTTAAAGTGCAAGGGAAAGACAATTTGTTAAAATATATTTTCTATTATCCTCATTATATCAACAACCAGAGCTATTCATCACGTATACTTTTTACTGTTTACCTTGCTTATCTTTACAAATATTCAATAACATTTTTTTCCAAAACTGAAAAAAAATCATATTTATAAAAAAATTGCACAGGCTGTAAATCTGTGATAAACGTAAAATGCTGGAAATAGTAGCATCTGTGAAGAAGGAAAGAGCATTAATAGTAGGAGCAGGTAGAAACTTGACATTCCCACCATTATCTTACTGATTTGAAGAGCATTCAGACAAGCATTCATTCCTTGTAAGTCAGGAGCATTGCCACATCTCAGAGTGGATGCCTGTGGTTATACATTTGACCTTCTACCCTTCCTTGGTCAGCTTTGCTCCCTGCTTTTATTGGCCTACCACCCTTCCACAGATGGATACCACCTATGGGCAGACTCCTTGACCCATGTCTATTGCTTGCCAGACTCTCTCCCTTAATCATCTTTAGTGAGTTGTGTAGTTTAAACAATGCCATCTGATCTCACTAGTGACACGACATTAACAAACATTAAGCAAAGAGGGCAAGGCAGCAACTATTCAGTCCAAAGACCAGCAAGTGCAGTACGTCTCCTTATCTATATCTCCGAGAAGCAGTCATCTGAAGACACATATTCTTCATTCACAGCAAACGTAATTGGCAGGGGAAATTGATAATGGTGAACAGGCGTTTTCATACGCATGCATGACATGTCGATGCATGTGAAAGCATTTTCTGATGCTTACCATTGGGAGGGTTGACCTGCCTTCACAGTTAAGTGCAAATTTGCAGTTTGCCATTGGACATAGTTTACTTGTTACATTGTGAGGTACACTGCTTGAGTCCATGCATATGCATTCTTGTACATACAAACATTCTTTTTCATACAGCTAGATCTTTACATACACATTTTTGCAAAAGATTAGAACATCTGCTTCTTTCCAGAACTTTCTGTTTCATATGACTCTGACATCATCACTACACCAGCATGTATGTTTATGATATAAACTCTGTGGCTCTGCACACATCAGTACAGTGCACCTCACACCAGCATAAATACTTTTACTTCAATGGGATCTTCCGCTTTTAGAAAGGTTGGCACAAACTTATGAGCACTGCACAGAAAAACTTGAGCAGGTAATACAGACATATACAGCCGTGGGTACTCCCAAACCATGGAATGACAAAAGGTCTAATATTGCTCACTTCCCCAACAGATGGTCAAGCTCAAGAATCACCATCAAAGCAGCAGATCAGCAGCATGAAGTGTATGGTCATCTGTCAGACCACAGAACAACTCTCCCAGAGGTTGATTGCCCCAAACTGTGAATCATGGAGGAGTCAATTAATTCTGTGTGTGGCACCATATCTCTGGCAAGGGAGCATGTGGCCTCCCCTATGACCGTGAGGTTATAACAAAGGACTTTCCTTCTCAACATGTCCCCTCACCTGAAGCATAGTGACCCTCAGATTAAACAACCATCATTTGTTTACTTCTCTAATGAGAGATCAGCCCTATGAGAGAGTGAGAGACCTAGTCAGACTACATGGTCTCAAAGCTTGTCCCATTCATCCTCCTTTGTTGAGGAGGAAACTGGTCCCTCAATGTGAGTATCAAATTCAACTCCTCTCTGGAGTATTAGGCTGTGCAGGGTGTAACATACCAGTATGATACAGAACATATTTGATGGGGCCCTGTAGAGGTGTCCTTCAGATTTAAAAGACATCTGATCTTCTTCTGTGAAAGATCAATGGCATGTTCAGTCATTACCCATGTAGTTACATGGTAAGGACCAGACATGACCCCATCCTCTGATGTGGGGTTTCACACGTATCTCTACTACACAGCCTTTGTTACCCGACAGCCATCCTCCAAGTTCATGATCTGGCCTGAAAGATTCAGTTACCCGGCACAGAATCTGGATGTAAACATCTTGCCAATTTCCCAGGGATACGCACTTGCAAGATCTATTTGCAGTGGTCATACGTATGCCCTCATTCAGGGTCTCTTCCTGCTTATGAAGGCACTGAGCAACTTTGCTGGTACCTTGATGGGCATTGCAGTATTTATTTATCCTCCTACATCCGCAGAATCTGGTAATTACCTCAAATCGTATTGTCTTCTCAGCCTGACTGGCCCAATTTGCACCATACCTGTTGAATTGCCCTGTCATTGGCCACATGGAATCTATTACCTGCTTGATGCAGGCCATTGGGTGAGAGATCCCATAGATGTCTCAAACAAATCTCCAGAATATGCCTGAGGAGTAAAGTTACGGATCATGGTCATCACTGCCACAGGCAATGGGTGGTCACCAAACCCCAGGGGCCTCAAGTACTCCAAATGTAATCAGCAAGAGTCTGCAACCCCTTCCATGGACAATCTTCAGAGACACAAGGAGCTTCAAAATTTAAAAGAAGTTATTTTTTGTCTGTAAATCTTTAAGCGGGGTAAATCCTTCTGTAAATTTTGACACACTTATTCTCCCATGCAAACTCCATCACTGCCTTTCATTTCAGCTTCTTGATGTTTCAGCTTCTCAGGCAGTTGCAGCCTTCCTCCATTTGGCTGATGTTCTATCTCCCATCCGCAAGGAAAGGCTACGTAGGCTGTGACCTTTCTCCCTGGAGCACTGGAGGTTGAGGGATGACCTTACAGAGGTTTATAAAATCCTGAGAGGCATAGATAAGGTGAATAGTAAAGGTCTTTGCCCTAGGGTAGGGGAATTCAAAACTAGAGGGCGTAGGTTTAAGATGAGAGGAGAAAGATTTGAAAGGCACCTGAGGAACGACCTTTTCACACAGAGAGTGGTGCATATTTGGAATGAATTGCCAGAGGAAGTGGTAGAGGCAGGCACAATTACAACAAAGGTTTACCAGGCTGATTCCAGGGATGGTGGGACTGACATATGAGGAGAGATTGACTAGATTAGGGTTGTTTTCGCTGGAGTTCAGACGAATGAGGGGGGATCTCATAGGGACTTATAAAATTCTAACAGGATGAGACAGGGTAGATGCAGGAAGGATGTTCCCGATGGTGGGTGTGTCCAGAACAAGGGGTCGCGGTCCGAGGATTCAGGGTAGACCATTTAGGACAGAGATGAGGGGACATTTCTTCACCCAAAGAGTGGTGAGCCTGTGGAATTCATCACCACAGGAAGTAGTTGATACCAAAGCATTGAATGTATTCAAGACACAGCTAGATATAGCACCTGGGGCGAATGGGATCAAAAGTTATTGGGAGAAAGCAGGTTTAGGCTATTGAGTTGGACGATCAGCCGTGATCCTGATGAATGATGGAGCAGGCTCGAAGGGCCAAATGGCCTCCTCCTGCTCCAATCTTCTATGTTTCTATTTTTCTATATAAATGCAGGTAAAGAACACATAGAAATTTCAAGCCTTCATGGTGAAATACCTGTCAACCCTGTAATACACTTGTTATACCGGACCTGGAATACACCTTTTTAGTAAATGCTGACTGCTATGGCTTCATCCTCTGCAATGTCTCCAAATGTACAAATTGTCCCGTTTCTAAATCTCAGCCTGCCTAGCTGTTGACGTATCAGTTCTCAGTGGGTGCCACCACTAACCAACACTCACCAACCATTAGTTCGCAAGGTAATGATGTGACTTTCTATATGTTAGACCACACATTGTGCACCACAGACAGTTGACTTGTTATTGACACAGATATCTGGAAGATTATTAACAACATGTGCACTTATATAACATCTTAGAATTATATATTTTGTCTATGCTTAGATTACTATTATAGTACATGCATAGTTGGCTGTCTGTCCAACTGACTGACTGAACAGAGTAAGGTTGAGCCACTTATACTGGAGCATCACAAGTCATAATGTCATCTAACTGTCTTCAAGGTATCATGCCTTACTGGGATCAATACAAGGTGAATTGCTCTGTGGAACCCATGTGAGCCTGCGAAATTTAAAAGACACTGCAAGATGACTTTAAATTGTCTGCTTGCCACTGTCCTGTGCATGCTAAGCTCTGGTTTACTGCCTCAATCCCACGGCCACTAACTGCAGGCCCATCTCCAAGGAGCTAATATAATTTCATTCATTTTTCTCTCCGCAGACATTGCCAGACTTGCTGAATATTTCTCATTCCCTGAGCATTTTCTATTAAATCACATTTAAGATGAGGCTTATCATAAAAACACAGTATTCCGACTTGATGTTCCTATCCAAAGATAATCATTGCAGTTTGTCCAGTTCAAAGCTAGAATGATTTGCACCTTGTCAGTAAAGGTTGACACTTATCAAAATAACAGAAATGACAAATCTTCCTAACGTGCAGCAAGAGTAATTCTGTGGCTTTCTCTGGCTGAACTGATGTCATGTTAAACATGCTTCATTTAATTCTGCATTGCAGGTTCTGCTTTTCCTTTTTGTTGCTTGGGTTGATCATCCCAACAGGTTGGATGGCAGATAAATTACAGAGTGTCAGCAAGAAACTCTGCATGTTTCCCTGCTCAGGATCACAAAGCCAGACAAATCATTTAGCAGCTACTTACTGCACATTTGCTTTTTCACAATAAGGGAGGAAATGTGGAACAGCATGACCTTGTATAAATTATATTGTGCAGAGCAAATTGAAAATAAGTCCACTCTTTTCGAACTGATGTTACTTATCTGGAAAATTATTAAAATGAATAGAAAAATAGATAATAAGAAGGTGTGACAATGCTGTAAACTAATCAAGATGGTGTCACATACCCTGGTAAGAGTGTGCAGATTTTACCTCCTTCTCGACTCGCTATATTTTATATAATATAAACACGTTAACCTTTGAAAATTCGTGAAATCCTGATTATACGTTGTACCTGTGTAAAAAGTGCATGCCTATCTTATGATTGACACTTTGATTAAAAGATTATAAGTTGCACCCTTGCATAAATTGCTGCCCTGTACTTAAATGACACAAAACTAGGATGTAGGTGTGATTTACACCAGATTTTATTGTAGTCTCGCTTTTTAATTCTAGCCTTTAAATCTGCGTTAGATCCTTGTGGAGTGAGGTAAGCATATATTTTAAAGGGTTTTGCATATGTGTGTGATAATCAAATAACCTGGTTGGTAGAAATACTATGCAGTTTTAAATAGAGGACAGATTGTTCACTATCTTGCACAGGTTCTGGTGATTTATAGCAACTCTCCTTCTTTGAATGAAGTTTTATGTCCGCAGAAAAATGATAGTGAGTGACCAAAAACCCAGCAGGATAAAGCAAATCATTTTGCACAGTATTCTTTGCAGAAGTTTGAGTTCTGAGCGGTAACATAATTCTACTCATGCTGTTATAAAATAAAGGACAATGTTTTAAGGGATTGCCTTTAATTCTTTAACTGAGAAAGACAGCATGGAAATTCAAGTGAAAGGAAGATAACAATGAACAAAAATGTGTTTTTTATTCCACCTTCGAAATGGCTCAATGCCAACCAATAGTAAATCTTTTTATATATGTCATGCATAATAAAGAAGACTCTACATTCCTGCAACCAGACATTTTCTGGTAGAACGACAGTAAGTAAAGATGATAACAATACAATGAGCAAAAAAGCTGCCATATTTATTGACATAACTATCAATGCATTTCAGTGTTTTGAGATGAAAACAAACCACTCGCAATGCTTCTGAGACATAATGATGTGTTATATAAACCCAGTTCTTTCTTCGATCATCATCTGGTTCTGCCAGTGCTGTTGTCAACATGTGCCAGTTCTTTTTTCTTTCAGATTTACATTTCAATGTTCATCAAATTGACCATGTATTATGCCTGACAATGGATAATTTTCCATTTTAGATATTCAGCATCATTATCAAACGAAAGTACCGTAGTGTACTCTCTCAATAAAGGGAGAAAACTAGTGGCAAGTTTAACCTGAGGTACACCACACTGAAGGCAAGGTTGAGAAGACAGTGTTGTCATGGCATCCTGTACCAGAATTGAAATTGAACCTATTCTGTTGCTATCACTCTGGATCACATAGCAGCCATTCAAGGTGAATGAGTTTATGAGTGGAAAAGGAATAAAAGTGATGCAAGAGTACAAGAGGCCAAAGTATGTTCGACAAGCTTTTCTAATGCAGCGCTGGTGGCCCTGATACAGGATATAGATCTGAACAGAGATGTCTTCTTAATTCCAGGATCCTGCTGGAAGTTCTCCAGACAAATACTGCAAAGGTTACAGGAGCCAATAGCTAACGTGATCAATGTTAGTGGCCCACCAATAAGTAAATAAATGCAATACCACAAATGACACTCAAATTCCTCACAAAGTTGCATGCTCCTCTTGCAGGATGTGAGAGGTAAGGGTCACTGCTGGTGTCCCCTCTGATTTCACCTGCTAGAAGTACACCCAATTCCAGCTCCTCACAGACCGCGTTAGGGAACTGGAGCTGGAGCTGGATGAACTCCAGATCATTCGAGAGGCTGAGGGGGTGATAGAGAGAAGTTATAAGGAGGTGGTCACACCCAAGGTACAGGAAAAAGGTAGCTGGGTGACTGTCAGCAGGGGAAAGGGAATAGGCAGGGAGTGCAGGAATCCCCCATGGCCGTTCCCCTCATATACCGTTTTGGATACTGTTGGCGGGGGATGACCTACCAGGGGAAGACCACAGTGGACAGGTCTCTGGAACTGAGCCTGGCCCTGTGGCACAGAAGGGAAGGGGGGAGAATAGGAGAGCAATTGTAGTGGAGCATTCAATAGTAAGAGGCACAGACAGGCGGTTTTGTGGACGCAAACAAGACTAACGCATGGTATGTTGCCTCCCGGGTGCCAGGATCTGTCACATCTCAGACCGTGTCTTCAAGATCCTTAAGGGGGAGGGTGAGCAGCCAGCAGTCATGGTACACATTGGTACCAACGACACAGGTAGGAAAAGGACTGAGAATGTGAAAAACAAGTACAGGGAGTTAGGTTGGAAGCTGAAGTCCAGGACAAACAGGGTACTTATCTCTGGATTACTACCAGTGCCACATGATAATCAGGTAAGAAATAGGGAGAGAGTGCAACAAAACATGTGGCTAAAGGGCTGGTGTAGGAGGTAGGGCTTCCATTATGTGAATAATTAGAGCACATTCTGGGGAAGGTGGGACCTGTACAGTAAGGATAGGTTGCACCTGAACTGGAAGGGCCCAAATGTCCTGGGAGGGAGGTTTGCTCGAGCTATATGGGATGGTTTAAACTAGATTGGCAGGGAGTGGGGAACTGGATTTGTAATTCAGAGGATGAGGTATTCAGCTTTCCAACAGACGCAACAGGGAGTGAGGTTGTTAATAAAGAAGTGCGGTTGACGGAGCATTATTGTGGACATAGGGATGGCTTGAAGTGTGTATATTTCAATGCTAGAAGTATCAGAAATAAGGCGGATGAACTTAGAGCATGGGTCAGTACTTGGAACTATGCTGTTGTGACCATTACAGAAACTTGAGTGACTCAAGGGCAGGAATGATTGTTGGAAGTTCCGGGATTTAGATGCTTTAAAAGAAATAGGGAGAGTGGAAAAAGAGGTGGGTCAGTGGCATTGCTAGTCAGGGCTAGTATAGCAGCTACTGAAAGGCAATTCGAGAATGATATGTCTACAGATTCAGTTTGGGTTGAGGTCAGGAACAAGAAAGGAGCAGTCACTTTGTTGGGGTTATTTTTTTACAGACCCCCTAATAGTTGCAGAGAAGTGGAGGAGCGGATTGGGAAGCAGATACTGGAAAGGTGCAGAAGTCATGGGTGACTTCAACTTTCTAAATGTTGATTGAAAACTTTTTAGTTGTAATAGTTTAAATGGAACGGATTTTGTCCAGCGCGTTCAGGAAGGATTCCTGACACAATATGTAGATAGACCAACATGAGGAGAGGCCACTTTGGATTTGGTGCTTGGCAATGAACCAGGCCAAGTGTTAGACCTGTTGGCAGGAGAGCATTTTGGCAGTAGCGATCATAACTTTGTTACTTTTACAATCGTCATGGAAAACGATAGGTACATACAGCAGGGTAAGATTTATAATTGGGGGAAGGGTAATTATATTTCTGTTAGGCAAGAACTGGTTAACATAAAATGGGAACATGTGCTGTCAGGAAAGAGGACTATTGAAATGTGGAGATTGTTTAAGGAATGCATACTGCGTGTGCTCGATATGTTTGTCCCTAGCAGGCAGGGAAGATGCGGTCGAGTGAGGGAGCCTTGGTTCTCAAGATAGGTCGAACGACTGGTTAAGAGGAAAAAGGATGCTTATATAAGATTTAAGAAACAAGGATCAGAAAAGGCTCTAGAGGGATACAAGTTAGCTGGGAATGAGCTGGAGAAAGGGCTTAGGACAGCTATAAGGGGTCATGAAAAAACCTTGGCAGATAGGATCAAGGAAAACTCCAAGGCTTTTTACAGGTACGTGAGGAATAAGAAAATGACCAGACAAAGGGTAGAGCTGATCAAGGATTGTAAAGGGAACTTGTGCACAGAACCTAAAGAGACAGGAGAGGTTCTTAATGAATACTTCTCTTCGGTATTCACATATGAGAGGGAACTAGTTGTAGAGGAGGATAGTGTGAAGCAGGCTGTTAGGCTGGAGGATATCGATGTTAGTAACGAAGATGTACCAGGAATTTTGAAGAACTTGAAGATAGCTAAGTTCTCCAGGCCTGATGGGATTAATCCAAGTATTCTATGGGAAGCGAGGGAAGGGATCGCAGAGCCTTTGGCGATAATCTTTTGTCCTCACTGTCCACAGGTATAGTGCCGGAGGACTGGAGAGAGGCAAACCTCATTCCCTTGTTCAAAACAGGGAACAGGAGTAACCCCGGAAATTACAGGCCAGTTAGTCTTATGTCAGTGGTGGGCAAATTATTGGAGAGGGATCTGAGAGATAGGATTATGATCACTTGGACAGGCACAGTTTAATTCGTGAAAGTCAACATGGATTTGTGAGGCGTTGATCATACCTCACAAACCTTATTGAATTCTTTGAAGAGGTGACCAACCACATGGATGAAGATAGAGCAGTGGATGTGGTATACATGGATTTAAGTAAGACTTTTGATAAGGTTCCCCATGGTAGGCTCATGAAGAAAGTAAGGAGGCATGGGATATGGGGAAATGTGGCAGATCCAATTCAGAATTGGCTGACGCTTAGAAGACAAAGTGTGGTAGTGGATGGAAAATATTCAACATGGTGCTCAGTGACGAGTGGTGTACCACAAAGATCTGTTCTGGGTCCTCTTCTATTTGTGATTTTTGTAAATGATTTGGATGCAGGAGTGGAAGGGTGGATTAGTAAGTTCACAGATGATACAAAGGTGGATTGAGTTGTGGATAGTGCGGAAGGCTGTTCTAGGTTACAAAGGGACATTGATAGGATGCAGAGCTGGGCTGAGAAGTGGCAGATGGAGTTTAACCCTGAAAAGTGTGAGGTGATTCATTTTGGAAGGAGAAACTTGAAAGCAGAATACAGGGTTAAGGGATAGATTCTTGGCAGTGTGGAGGAACAGAGGGATCTTGGGGTTCATGTCCACAGTTCCCTGAAAGCAGCCGCCCAGGAGGATAGAGTTGTTAAGAAGGCATATGGTGTGTTAGCATTCATTAATAGAGGGATTGAGTTCAAGAGCCATGAAGTTATGTTCCAGCTATGCAAAACCCTGGTTCGGTCACATCTGGAGTATTGTGTCCAGTTCTGGTCGCTTCATTACAGAAAGATGTGGAAGCTTTGGAAAAGGTGCAGAGGAGATTTACCAGAATGTTGCCTGGAATGGAGGCAAGGTCTTATGAGGAAAGTTTGAGAGAGCTAGGGCTTTTCTCTTTAGAACGACGAAGGATGAGAGGTGACTTAATAGAGGTGTACAAAATGATCCGAGGTATAGACAGAGTGGACAGCCAGAGACATTTTCCTAGGGTGGAGGTAGCTATTACAAGGGGGCATAGTTTTAAAGTGAGTGGAGATAGATATCGGGAGATGTCAGAGGTAGGTTCTTTACTCAGAGAGTGGTAGGGGTGTGGAATGCATTGTCGGAGAGGGTAGTGGAGTCGACCTCATTAGGGACATTTAAGCGGCAATTAGATAGGCATATGGATGATAGTATAAGGTAGGAGGTTAGATAGACCTTCGGTTTAGGGTAAAAGTTTGGCACAACATCATGGGTCGAAGGGCCCGTACGGTGCTGTACTGTTCTATGCTCTATCTTCTAACTGGTCAATATCAGTAAATGTATCTTTAAGAAAAAATACCCTCTCAAATGAACTGGTCATCCATTCGTGACTGCTGACTTCACTTATCTTCCAACAGGCTTTCGGGAGCATAACTCATACTTAACATTCATAGCCCTGTCTCACCCACTTGGCACTGCTACAAGCCTCACACTCAGGTCTCATAGCTTATATGCTTTGCCAGCTATTCAATTATGACAGAAACGTCACCCACAGATAATGCATCAATCTTCCAAGATAAGATGGCCCATAACTGGTGGCAGCAACACCTAACCAGAATGGGGCAGGCATGTCGACACTTTCATGGAGGAGATGGTACTGTCAAATATTCGTGCAGCCATGATGCCAGCAATTATCAGAGGTGGGGCTGAAATCATAGAGAATAATGATTTGTTCACACAGTATCTGCCTTCCCACATTCATCATGCACAATTTTTTTGATATTTCCTCTTATTTGCCTACGATTAACGTATTTGTACGTAGATGTATGTGTTTTCTTACCCAAAGAGAGTTCTACCCAATTTGAATACCCTGCAGCAAGACTCTGTTGTTTAAAATGAAGAAGGTATTTTACTTTTCACGTACTTCATCCAGAGGTTAATAACATGTGACACCTCATTCATTCGACTTCACTAAGACAGAAAAAGAAAATTTGATACAAATGAAGATAAAACAATAAGAATAAAAATGGAATTTGACTCACTCTCTATTTCAGTGCAGGCCTGATATTTCTTGGTCTAGCTGATATTTTGGCAGGAGTGATGGTCTTCACAACGCAGTAATTTTTCAATAGCTGAGATGCATCTTGCTGTTTTGTCCAGAAATAGATTTCTCAGGTGAACTTGAAGTTGGAGGGGACTAAGAAAGGTATCGCAGGCAGCAACTTGGCCGCTTAGCTAACTGGAGTGGTCCAACTACCTTGTTTGCAGGACTCTCTCTCTATCTTTGATATAATTCACTTGAAACCTTCTGGAATTCTGCTATATCTTTTAGCAGGGGGCAAATAAGTTTGCCTTCCACACATGACTTTGTCATAAGCACTGTATTATTTTCCAATTAATTTCCTGGGAAGGTCAGTGGGCATCATGTGGCTGTCGCTTTTCGTACCTTAAAGGAGTGTAACTGCAAATATCTTTGTATTTGAAGAACTGCCATCATAGTACAGTGGAAAGTCAATGGATTTCATCTATATCTGCTGAACACAGAATTAAGTTTCATTATTGTGCCTGTGCCTCTGAATTTCTTTCAGGAAGGTCATGGAGTCAACATCAGTTTAGCGTACATTCTTTGCTTCTTCTTCAGATTAGATTGTTTCATTATCCACAAAAGGCATCTGGTGACCCTCAGAAACCAACTTGCTTTCAGTCTTTTTAAAATTTAGCCTTTAGGATGTAGCTTTAAAGATTTAGAATGTCATCACGCCAGTTCTTAGTTTAACCTGCTGATGGTGTAAACTTGCACAATTTACATTCCCCACATTCTTTCAAACCAATTTTATCTGTGTGCCTTTACCCTTTTAGATAATAAGAAATGTCATCTGGTCAAGAACTAACGCATGAGTATGTCATTGAAGAAGACTGTTGTGGTTTAACTTCTGAATTACCAACAGACTCAAGCATAGATTACAATTATTTACTCATGTGTATACAGGCAGAACTTGTTTTAAATATTCTAAGGAGAAAACTCTGACAACTATCCACAGGCTCTCATCTCCTATACACCTTAGGTCACATATTCCGTTTCTAATCTGATTAATTTACAATTGCATGTTAACTAGATGTCACTTATTTCCCACAGTACACACATCATTGTTCATGTCCATCTAAGGCCTCACTTATCCCAATAATTATGCAGTCCAGGCTGCATCCTTGTTTCTAGCTCTCATTTCCTGGTCTGTCACTTTGCCATATACTTCCATTTATTTTACCATTAACCCTTCTAAATAAATCTGTATATCATCCCTTTTCTTAAGACCAAGGGAAAAAACTTGTCATTTGGTCTCACATTCACAGACACCATTTCAGATCACGACACTAAATAAACCTTAGATGGTAGTGTAGAGCAGGTCTGGCAGCATCTGTGGAGGAGAAAACAGAGTTAATGTTTCGGGTCCGATGATCCTTCCTCAGAACCGGACCTGAAACATTAACTCTGTTTTCTCCTCCACAGATGTTGCCAGACCTGCTGAGCTTTTCCAGCAACTTTGTTTTTGCTCCTGATTTACAGCATTCACAGTTCTTTTGGTTTTTATGGTCGTGTCGAGGCTGGATTTGCATGTGCTGAGTCATCAGATACAATGACCATCAGCCAGGCGAAAGGGAAAGCATAGCATTGATGCCAGTTCCACAGAAAGTAAGGCTGCATACAAATTCAATTGCAGAGGACTCAGATGAGAAAATTACTGAGATATCTTACTAAAAAAAGCTTTATGAGCAAGAGAGGTATCTAGGTGTGTTAGAATACTTGCAAGAAAACTTACGGGCTCTGTCAAGAACAATATGGAGCCTGGCTCAAATATGGCACAAGGATTTATACAGAACCTGCATCTCATCAATTCCAGAATGGAACTTATGAAAAATCTTGTGAGTACACTTTCAGAATTACCATGATGTAGCTGTAGATGGTGGGATTCTCAAATTCTATTGCAGTTTGAGCAATAAATGCTGAATGTAATGATGGGTTAGCGAAAAAGAGAACACAGGCTGGCACAGAAAGTAAACATTGTAATGGAGCCAGTACAACAGGTATTCACCAGCCTGAAATACCTGGTTAGGTTGTCCACCAAATACAGTTGGAGAGCTGTGACCTTTGGGTTTGCAGTACATCTCAGCATTTAGATGTGATGCTCACAAAATCACATAAGCACAGTTGATGGCATCCTGATTCTTGTGGAAGTATGGAAATCCTGGAAAAGTCACATGCTTGCTTGTCTCAATTCAAAGAGACACAATGAACTCGCTTCTCTTGACAAATAAGCCTTGATGGCTTATTGATGCAACAACAGACAACAAACTGTGAAATGTTACATATATCACATACTCCAACGTGGAAAAATTCCAATACAAATAAATTCAGGGCTGTTGATGCATCCATAGCTATTTGCAATCTTCCTCTCCTCTGAGGTTTTTGCTCGGTCTTAAAGTGGTTTTTTGAGTCTTTATAAATTATAGTCAAAACACCCACTGATCCTAAAACATGTGAGAGGGGGGAGAAAAGTGTTCTTGCAAGACCTTGCGTAGGTAAAACCTCCTGCTGAAGACCATCTCCCCTCTTCGATCACTTAATTTGTCAACTGCTGCTTCAGTTCCATCTTCCTTTCACGCTGCAGTCCAGAGATGAGTGTAAGAATAACATCCAAGATTGGGAACAAGCAGCCTGAAACAGAACTCTTGTAACCACAACTTAAATCTTCACGACTCCCACCCTCACCAACTTTGATTACTCTTCAAAGCTCCAAATGTTTTTATATACTTAATAGATGTTAATCAGAAAGTAACTTGCAAGTTGGTCATGATTCATGTCAATGTCACAGATGGAGGGGTGGGGTTTTGGAAAGGTATTACAGGCATGGTTATGACCTCACATTCAGCTGCGAGGGCTTGGAAGAAAAAGACATTAGCTGAATTGTTGAAATTGAAAATAGCAGCACTACTGTCAAACTACCATGTGATGCTGGTTGTCATCACCGTCTGCCAATCCTTCATACATTCAATGTGTGCAACCGACACCAGTGGAAAAATTCTCACAAAGATGACGTTTAGCAGAGTCATACCAGAAATATCTGCATGTGGTGCACCTGCTATTTTGTTGCCAAGGCAGCCAGGGATTTTTCATGCCTTCAGGATGAACTGATTTTAACTCACAAAGTTTAATCACTTAGTCGCCCATTTTGTCAAACTGTGCCATTCCCATGACCAGGTGTGCTCAATTTGCCCAATTATTTGCTCCTTTCACACCACCCCCTATGCAGCCTCTAAGGAGTGAATAATAATACCCTAGGATGCTGAAGTAATTTAGTCAGTTCCAGTGTTGGCAAATATAATGTCAATTTGCAATCCAAGAAGTGAGTAATTTTTGTGGATGTTATAGGAGAAGTTTGTTTAAGATTAGAAACCCTTTTTGCCAGTATTGTGATCATTCCACAGTCATGATTAATTCCATGTATATTTCCTGATTAGTGGTATCCTTTATTGCTTAGATCCTAATGTCTTGATGTTACCTGGCAGAGTTGATCTTTGACTGTATTGCTAACTTTACCATCCAATAAGTGAAGCAGTATCATTGAGCCTGCACTGAGTCAATTGTTGTTTGACTGTTCAAACGACAGATTGCAATCGAGACATGCTGTACTTGCCAAGGGAATATCCATATCACTCACATTTACTTTTAATCAAGAAACTGTCAGGACATGGTAATCACTGGGGATGCTTTTAGGATTGATCTGATAAGGTAGATTATTATCTCAATTACATTGCAGAAATAAATATGGATTGAGAGATTAGTAGATTTTGATATATCAAAGTATTAAGGGTTACAGAACCAAAGCGAGTAGATGTAACTAAAATGCAAATCAGCCATGATTAAATTGAATGGTCGAAGCAGCTTGAAGGGTAGAATAACTGATGCTGTCCCCATTTTTTGATTTAACATTAAAACTTTGCCATCTTAAGCTTCAAGGCTTAAGAATTCAAAAATAACTACAAATTTGCTTTGCAACAAGTCATAAATTTCAAGATGATGTAAACTATTAGACAGCTAATAAAATATCAGTAATCAGCACCTAATTAATTGGTTTAAATGACAAAAAGCTGCAGTGACAATATGAGAAATAGAATAAAAACTCATCTCAGAAAAAGGCTCTTTGTGAGCAAGCAGTAGGTTCATTGAACAACCAAAGTTATGAAGTTCTCAAAGTAACAGTGTTCCAAATGGATTCCTAACTTCATGGATGGGTGGATGACAATTCTTTTTCATTTGCCGTACTAAATAAATGAGGATTCAAATCTTTTCATGACTGATGCTATTTATGAGAAAAGTTGTTTAATATTCACACATCAATCATGTTTTGACCTCAAAACTACTGTTTGTGCCATTACTCTGTAAACATTCATATATTGATATGGTAGTCCTTTGTTCACTGCTTCATGTCATCATTGACTAATATTTCTTAATGTGAACTCATTGGGTGGAGTCTTGCAGCTCCTGATGGTGAGCTAGGTGGCAGAGGGACACCTACCAACAGGTTCAAGTACAGCTTCTTTCCCACTGTTATTAGACTTCTGAATGGACCTCTCAAATTTCAAATCTAATGTTGATCTTGCATTTTGTGCACCTTCTTTGCAGCCATAACTTTGTATCCCTCAATCTGTTCAATCACCCTATGATCTCTGTGTCTTTATGTGTTATGATCTGCTGTAATGCATGCAAAACAAAACTTTTCACTGTATATAGAAGCATGAGACAATAATAAATCAAATCAAATTTAATCAGGTGGGCGATATGTTGGATGTGGGCCACACCACATGCTTGCCTGTGTTCCAATTAAATTTGTGGAGTGAAGGCCCATGTATGTCATTCCTCCTCTGCTGCCAATTGAGGCCCTTAATTAGGTGAATAATTTCCACTTATGGTCTTCATCCCATTGCTGCTAACATTAACCCAAAGAAAGGAGAGAGTCTCACTATGCAAGGCCACAACAAGCAAACCTTGGTGCGTTTGCTTGTGAGTTCCTGGATTTGTTATTACTTTAAGACCTGTGTTGCTTTAAAAATCAGATATGCTAATTTACTCTAACCAGAATAAACTACATGACAAATTGGACATACAGTAGAGCAGAAACATGCTAGTGTCCAGATGCGTACATAGTTGTCCCTAACTGCAACTTATAGTCGGAACTGTCAAGAAAACCTGTATGAGAATTTCAAGTAAACTGAATCCATGGTGTAAGTTCTGTGTTACTGACCAACAAAATATGAAATACAACACCAAGAAGGCCCTTAATTCGAAGAAACTCATGACCTCAAGGAATCTGCTATTGGGAAGAGAGAGCTGCTGGCTACTAAAAACCACCCCTGCCTTTGATGTTGACCTCCGTCCCCAAGCATCCATTCCTCGTTTTGCTCACCTCTTCTTGGAAGCCTTCTCAAACTGAGGCCTTTGGTGAGTGCAGTACTGGCAGCAGCCACCACCTCTTTGTGATGCTGTTGAGCACAGAGGAGCTGCTGACTCTGGGATAACAAGGTGTAGAGCTGGATGAATACAGCAGGCCAAGCAGCATCAGAGGAGCAGGAAACCTAACATTTCGG
>JAHRHZ010000031.1:4549517-4560283 GCA_024137785.1 Ginglymostoma cirratum
GTCTAGACCCTTCTTCAGAAATAAGAAGGGTCTAGACCCGAAACATTAGCTTTCCTGCTCCTCTGATGCTGCTTGGCCTGCTGTATTCATCCAGCTCTACACCTTGTTATCTCAGATTCTCCAGCATCAGCAGTTCCTACTATAGCTGCTGACTCTGGTTGGCTGCCAAAGGGAAGGCTCTTTGCTGGCCTGTCAAGTGCCTGAGTGAAAGACGATGCAGTTGGCTGTCTTGAAAAGATGTGACACAGGCTCACACCGGTTCTGCCAATATTGGCCAAAACACCCAACACTTCCACAAGATTCTGCCCATTGACTGGAATTGGTCCAACCTAGTTAGAGCTTGAAGACTAGTTTAACTTCCTCCTCCATCTTCTGCAATGTCTATTGCAGATCGAGACACTAGTCATCAGATACTCTGCTTACATGCTATTAAACCGCTGGGAGTTGGATTTTTGTTCATGATTTCAATTTTCTTGTCTGAAGGCAGTAATGACACTCTTCCACTGCAGGCAAAGCTATTCCTTACATATACATATTGGTTCTCATGATGGCACCAAGAACTAAAAGCAATTGTAATTTGACAACCTAAGTTTGAGCTTGATTTATTGTTGTCACATGTACCAGAATACAGTGAAAAGTGTTGTTTTGTGTGCTATACAGGCAGATCATACCATACAAAGTGCATCAGGGTAACAGAATAGAGTGCAAAAACCCAAGCTACTCCACTGTCAACTGCTAGGAAAGGGAAGGATTAACTATAGATTTACTCCAAGAATAGCCATTGAGCATGTGTGTAAGTGGCTATGTCACAGCAGCATAGAAATGGAGACTAAGTCAATATATTCCAGAAGACATCTACTTTGTACGTAAATTGCATATGTTAGTATTTACTAAAGCCTGATAATATTCATTCACAAGGGTATACCTGATCCTACTCCATTGTGGACAGTGAAGATGAGATTCAGAATGAGCAGAGATCCAGTCAGATACATTTTTTATGCAACTAGGAGGAGGAGGAATGGCCCAGCATCATCCCACTATGTCGTGTTGACAGGCAGCCTCCAAGCCACATGGTTTTCCTTCTCTTCCAATCAACTTCTCAATCAGTATAAGTGGGAAGTCAACTGTTGAGATTTGACTGAAGGCCAGGAGTTAAAATACCCTAGACCTTACTTCTCTTGCATTGGCTGAGTTTCTAATCCACTAAATGTTCCCACCCACCTCAATCTCACCCAGAGTTGAACTTGGCTTTTTAATATATATTGCTCTAATAATACGGAAGCTTCGTTGTGCTCTTAAATAATTGTGACTTTCCTTAAAAAGATTTAGGGAGTTTAACATGTCTATTATCCGCATCCAAAAGATTCTAACATGATTGCTCATGCTAGGAATAAGGAGACCCTGGGGTGACGTAAGGCTGAGTAAAATGACTTCCGTTGAGTACAACAATAATTATAAAGTAAGCTTCTAATTTAGTGAGTTGTATGATTCACTCCACCAACCTATAAAAAAAATCAATGCTAGTTTTCAAATCATTTACTTATACAAACTATTGACAAATAGTTTATTGCTTGTTTAAGAATTTAGTTTTAACTACAATAACCAATTAAAATTATTTTAGAATTTTTCACAAAATAGAAGAGAAAGTTGAGAATTTTGTAAATAATATTATTTACAAATAATTAAAATAAAATATAAAATATTTACAAGTTTGAAATTATATTTCACCATCGCAGTTTGTCTTTTGTTATGAATGAAATGCTTCATAAGAGAGGCACATTTTAAAATGTTTCCAGCAATGGATGCGGGAATATGGTGCACTGAACTGGGGGCTGATGAGAACAATAAACTCTGCCTGGAGGCATCTGTGTGTGTGTTGGTCACTGAAATCTATTGATCAAGCACCTGTTCAACACCTTAACAAAAAAGAAGGCGAGCACTTCTTCCAGCCCCAGCCATGACCTCCAAAGCAAGGTCGACGGAAACACCAGTGGCCAGAGAGAGGAAGCCAGCAATCAGCGGCCCATTGCGGAGCATGCCATATGCAGGCCCCCTGTGTTGGTTTGCTGTAGAGAGCATTGGGTGAGAGTCTGTGATGTTTGTCTTTTTAACTTTGCTTCTTGTTTTGTTTTCTGACCTATGGTCATACTTTGTATAGTTGTAATGCAATTTTTTCTTCATTTCTCTATTCTTTAATCGAGGATTGTACCTAAGACGGCGCTGTAAGTGGCAAATTATAAACTTTTCACTGTTCTCATTTGAGTACATGTGACAATAAAGCTAATTCAATTCAGTTCAATTCAATTCAATTCTAGACACAGAGAGAGTGACAAATGCGTCCCTCCTATGTGGAGCAGGCAGCAGCCACTGCTTGTGAAGACCATAGAACAAAACTGCTTTTTCAGCTAGCCACTGCTTGTGACAACCAGTTTTCTGTTTGAAGGGACAGAATTTGTGCAGATTTAAGGAAGAAGCAGTTAGCAGAATGAGCCTTGATGCTTGAGGTTGGTTTCAGGATGCTCAGCAGACTGATTAGAATCATTTTTGAGGTATACTGGAAGAGTTGTTTTGGTGAGGGGAATGGAGCCCTTTGGAAAGCAGGGAGGAACATGAAGCTTGTGGTTTGATGTCAGCTGGAAGCAGGGTGCTTCCTGTGTGATAAAGAATATTTGGGCTATATTCATTTGTTATTGGGGAACGTCTGTTCTTTTGCCTGGTGTATTAGATTCCTGTTTCATAATTTTAAGTCTATATTGATTGTCATTTGTTTGGTCCAGGAAAAATAATACAACATGAATTATTGTCCTGTGATTTTTTTTTCTGTCGGTCACAGGGCAGTTTGCCTCTCTGAGAATGATCGGTCTCTTCGAAGATTATATCAATTTATATGGAACATGCACACATTGTCATGTCATAAGAGGGTTAATATGATCCATACAGAGAAACTTACTACAAAATGACACCCATTATCACAGCAGCATGAATCATTGGTGCAATATCTTCCCAGGAGCAGTGAAATTCAAGTGATGGATAATCACTGCAGTTTGAATCAAATTATCAAACCAATGGTACACCCTAACCGTTTAAATTGGCACGATTCTCCCAGCAAATATTTTAATAAAATCTCTGCTGATAAATTTGTTGATAAATTTGCATAAGTAGGATGTGCAGTATATAGGACACCACCAGCAGAAGTCTGCTTCAAGTCAACATTTATAAAGCTTCAAATCGCACCAACAATTCAGTGTAACTTCACTTCTGTAGATTACTCACTTGAAACATTGTGCCCCATCTATTGCTCTGAATGGAAAATTCATGAATGCAACAGGGAAAACAGCCATGCCCACATAATTGGAAGTGAACACACTTCATCAGCGTGCCAAAGATTTTTATCTCTATTGTACGTCAAGATCTAAAAGTATTAGTTTGGAAACATAATGCATAGTATGAGTCAATAATAGCTTAATTCATTTTGTGAATATCTGTTACTGTTATTTCAATGAGACTGCACAATACAAGCATAGGAACAGGCATTGGCCGCTCAAGTCTGTTTTACCATTCAGTTAGATCATGGCTGATCTGCACTCGATCTTCAACCACCCACCTTGGATCTGTGATACTAACTTAATAGCCCTGCCCAACAAACATCTATCAACACCAGTTTTTACATTTTCAATTAACCTTGCTTCAAAAGCTTTTTGCAGAGTTCAAGATTGCAAAGAAATTGCATGCAAATAACAAACTTCAATCATTTCTAATATGGTACAACCTGATTTCAACTAGCCAGCTTTTTTTCTACACACTGATTATCTTGGAAACTATGTGATCTAGATATCATTACTAATACATGTTATTTTATTACAATGTAACATTCCGGATAAATTGACTTTATTGACTTTTTTTTAATATTCTCTATTTTGATGTCCCTGGTGGTATCATATTGAGGTTGAAGCTGTTCATAGACAACTTTCTATACTTTACCAATAATAGTCTCTATATAACTGGTTGATATAAGGTAGAGAAAAGGAAACACTCAACATCAAGAATCAATATCTGAAAAGTGGTCAACCAACAAATGCTCAGTGGTTAGCACTGCTGCCTCACAGCACCAGGGACCTGG
Source organism: Ginglymostoma cirratum (assembly GCA_024137785.1). NCBI lineage: Eukaryota > Metazoa > Chordata > Chondrichthyes > Orectolobiformes > Ginglymostomatidae > Ginglymostoma > Ginglymostoma cirratum. The sequence goes on from JAHRHZ010000031.1 coordinate 4,553,638, forward strand.
ATTGAATTCCACCTTTGAGTGATTGCCTGTGTGGAGTTTATACATTCTCCCCATGTCTGTGTGGGTTTCCCCTGGTGCTCCAGTTTCCTCCCACAGTCCAGGGATGTGCAGGCTAGGTGGATTAGCCATGGGAAATGCAGAGATAGGGTAGGGGGTGTTAGTCTGGGTGGGATGCTCTTCGGAAGATCGGTGTGGGCTCAATGGACTCAATGGCCTGCTTACACACTTTAGGGCTTCTATGATTCTATGAATAATACAGACTAATGGGTCCTTGTGCACCCATTAGCTCATCTGAATCAACTTTCAGGTGGGCCTTTAATTTTGCATTGAGCCCTCCCAGCAAAATCAAGTCTGTTAAAAGCAAAAACATTGTGGACGCTCGAGATCTGAAATAAAAATTAAAAGAAAGTACTGGAGAAACAGAGTTAATGTTTCATGTTGGTTCCCAAGCAGAGTGATTGGACTCAAAATGTTAACTCTGTTTCTCTCTCTCTCCACAGATGCTGCCAAATCTGATGTGTTTCTCCAGTTTCTGTTTTTATTTCCAATCAGGTTGCAGACAGTTAAATATTGCAAATCAGTGCCCTATGCCCATGGTTGGACTCCAGCTGTAGCTTTTATTGAGAGCATGTGTATGGCAATCCCACTGTCTCCAGACTCTCAGAAGTATTACCAGGGGCTAGGTTTGACCCACCATTGCAGCAACACCTAGGAAGCCCACAAGTGGCTGGGGATCTGGTGTTGTCCGTGGCAGTGAGCTGAACCTGATCGTGTGGCAGCAAGTTGATGAGCGCAGTGACGTGGGCTTGCCGACAGATCAGAAGCTCGTATTCCCTGATGGTTGTCCAGGAGCCGCCAAAATGTTAAAAGAGCAATCAGCTTTGAGCTAGTTAGAAATCATCTAGCAGGCTTTATAAGAAAGTTATATAAATATCCAGTGTCATATTTTTGCTGCAATCATTCTTGAAAAGTCCTTACAGAGTCCAAGAAGGAGATTCACACAAGATCATTTGTGCCATCAATTTTCTTACTGAGAGTTGAGATGTCACAGAACAGCCAGCGTAAATCACCCCAACCCCAAGTGCTCAAAGCTGAAAAAGGACTGTGTAGCTTTTCCCATTGCTGCTAATTCCTCTTGCTTTCCTTTTAGGCAGCTTTTTAAGTGTCCTCTCCTGAGGGACTTGGATGGGTTGTGTTACGTTAGTTGTTCCTCTAAATGTTGGATCTGGTCATTTTGAGTCCTGAATTTCCTGACTGGCCCCTGAGTGTGTCAGCTCAGCAAGTCTTTCTTGCTGCGAAAATCTTTTCAAGGTTAATCTTTGAGAGACATGATGGCTTTATGGTTCGTCACTGCACTAGTAATCCAGAAATGCTGGTAATACTTTAGGAGCATGGGTTGAAATCCCATCACAGCAGTTGATGGAATTCAATTTTTTTTAAAATCTGGAATTAAAAGACTAATTGATGACTGTGAAACCATGCATGCCAATTGTCATATAAAAGAAAATCTGTTTCGCTGATGACATTTAGGAAGGGCAAACCTCTTTCCTTACCTCGTCTGGCCAACAGGTGACTCTAGGCCCACAGCATTATGTTTGACCCTTAACTGCTCTCTGAAATGCCCAGCAAGCCACTGAGTTATAGCAACCACTAGATAGACTCAAAGAATGAAATGAGATGAAACAAATGACATTGATCTAGGAACCAGAAATGACAACAGCAAACTGTTGTGGCACAGTGTCACAGTGATTAGCGCTGCTGACTCACCGTACATTCTTCCCACGTCTGCACAGGTTTCTTCTGGTTGATCTAGTTTTCTCTCACAGTCCAAAGATGTGCAGGTTAGGTAGATTGACCATGATAAATTGCCTGATAGTGTCCAGGGATGTGTATCTTAGGTGGATTAACCAGTGGGAAAGCAGCATTATTGGGTAGAGGGTGGATCTGAGTGGGATGCTCTTCAGAGAGTCAGTGTGGACTCAATGGGCCAAATGGTCTACTTCCACACGCTAGGGATTCTATGATTCTAACTCATCCCTGTTCACCTGGTAAAATCCTCTGGTGGCTAGTGCCAAAACTAGGAGAGTTGCATCACGGACTAGTCAAGCAACAGCCTGACATGGTCATACTCATGGAATCATACTTACAGAAAATGTTCCGGGCACCATCATCACCACTCTTTGTATGTCCTGTCCCACCAGCTGGTCAGTCCCAACAGGGTGGTGGCACTATATTATACAGTTGGCAGGAGTGATCCTGGGAGTGTCATTAATTCCAAACCCCATGAAGTCTCATGCTATTGGGGTCAGACTTGGGCAGGGACCATATTGTTGATTACCACATATCACTCCCTCCTCCACTCCTTTGCTGATGAATCAGTGTTCCTCAACATTGTACACACTTGAAGAAATTTCTGAGGGTGGCAAGGGTGCAGGATATATTTTGTGTAGGAATTCAATGTCCCCACCAAGAGTAGCTCAGCAAGTGGCTTGGCAGGACAACTACCGACCAAGCTGGTCAAGTGCTGAAGACAAAGCTGTTAAACTGGGTTTGTGGCAGATACTGAGGGAACCAATGAGGGGAAAAATACATACAACCTCATCCTCACCAATTTGTGTAAAACAGTCCGCTTGATTGTCACAAACATTCACTTCCTCTATCATGAAAGCACCACAGTGGTAGTTTGTACTATCCACCAGATTCACTGCAGAAATTCAACATACTTCTTTTGAAAGTATATCCCAAACCTACCACATGTCCATTTATAAGGACAAGGAGTGCAAATACTTGGGAACTGCCTCCCCAAAAATATTCTTCTCCACTCTGACTTGGAAATATATTGTTGTTCCTCTAATGTCGCTGGTTCAAAATCCTGGAATTCCCTCCCTGAATAGCATTGTGGATGTCCATTCACCAAATGGACTGCTGTGATTCAAAAAGATGGCTCATCACTACCTCCTTGAGAGCAATTAGGGATCGGCAATAAATCCTATCGCAGACAACAAATTGTACATTTCTTGAGTGAATAAAAGATAATCCAGGGCCCTCTGTCAGAGTTTTTGAGAAGTCCAAAGGACTCATAGTGAGGCAAAGATATAAGTCACCAGATTTTACTAAGTGGATTTTTAAAGGCTCAAGGGACACATGTGAGTTTCACTAACTTGGAGAGACAGGATTAAATTATGTCAACATGTATTCAAATTACATGTGTGTCAGCAATTAAGCATTTCAATTAGCTTCCAGCTGCCAATGAGAAAGTTTCTAATTTTCTTACCATCTTCACCACTGAGGTAATCACTTACAGTTACCACTGTTGGGAGTCTGACACACAATTACCTGCACAATTTTCCATATCTGCCCACTATCTTGCCCACTCCAGCAGACTGCACAAGACCTACCCAAGTAGCAGTTAAAGGGACAAAGGCATGAACCAGAAACTTAACAATTTCTCAGACATTAACCTGAACAATAATATACTGTTTGGAGTAACCCCAATTTAAAGCAGTGGTACAAAATGTATGATTGGAATTTCACAGTCTGTACATCTCCTGATTTTAGCCCAACACCAATTGAAATAAAAGTCAATGATGCCAATCCATTATTGTCCATTTAATAACATTACATAAGTGTAGTATTATTCCCAGAGACTATTTATGCAGATTTGGGGGACACTACTGAATTATCTTTACAACATTCATTAATCATTCTGCTAAGTAATTCTATTGATTCTTTATTATTAAACTTCAATGTGATTATGAAAATGTTTATTAATGTCCATAAATTGTTCCCACACATAAATTGCTTATGCTCTCAATGTTGTGATATTGTAGTTAATCGATAAGTAGTTACTAGTCCATGGTTGGCTTCTTCCTTTATGATTCAGCAAGAACAAATAAATTCATTCATTCAGTAACTTGTGAATTGTCAATATAGATTTGGAAAGTGACTCAATCCAAACCAAACTGGGAAACTTAAGGTAGGTCTGTGAGCAGATTTAGGCAGTGCTAAATCATAGGGCTAAACAAGGCATAACATCTCTAAAAGTTCATTAGTAAGAAGTAAATGAGCATCCTAAAAATCTGTCTGGTTTCTCACAATGCCTAAATTCCAGTGTTCTTCCTTTTTTAAAAACTGGAAGAACTGTAGATGCTGTAAATCAGGAACAAAAGCAGAAGTTGCTGGAAAAGCTCAGCAGGTCTGGCAGCATCTGTGAAGATAAAATCCGAGTTAACGTTTCGAGTCCAATGACCCTTCCTCAGGGTTCTGAGGAAGGTTATCGGACCCGAAATGTTAACTCTGATATTTTCTTCGCAGATGCTGCCAGACCTGCTGAGCTTTACCAGCAACTTCTGTTGTTGTTCTTCTCTTTTCAAGCATTTTGAAATATGTGTAGTGGAAGTAATTCATGTTATGGTGGACTTTAACAAAGCAAACTCAGGGAAGCTAAACTTCAGGTCAAAATTGGAAGGTTTTTTTAAGAGGATATTCCGGAATTTCTTAATCAGTATCTTGAATATGATTTTTGTTTGAATAATAAGCCAAGTGTGTCCTGAAGGTACAGAGTGTTTGAGAATCATTGTCCATACAAAATTAGATTCATTTTGGAAATAGATAAAAAGGAATGGCCTTAGGTGTTGGATGGGAAATCGTTAATTTTAGACCAATAACAGACACACCAGTAACTAGAGTGCTGGAGTTAATGAAGCATTAAGATTTCTTCTTTGTGACAAATGATTGATTAAAGAGGAGACAAATAATGGAAAGTATACAAATTTGAGATGGATGAGTTAAATTTAAATGTATTTGTATTAGGAATGAAATGATACTTTAGAAGACAATGACGACGAATAGATTACAACAAAATGTCATTTTAAAAAAAAGCGGTGATCATTTATTAAAGGATAAATACAGAAGAAACCAATGTAAAATATAAACATCCAAAAGGATTGGGAAGGCTGAGAGGAGTTATGGAAAACAACAAGCTGCTAATAGAGAAACAACAAAAATCAAAGACTTTCACAAGCACCTAGAATGAAGGAATATTTTAAGAAAGCATTAGCCTGGAAAGAATTAAAGATCTGACAATACAGGCACAGCAGCTGCAAGATAATTCTCAGCAACAGAGTTACTGGGATGGCTGTGAGGGGATGGAAGTTATGCCTATCCCGAAAAACCCAAAGGATATTGAATCAAAATGGGGATTCCTCAAATTCTGCACTTAGACTTCCATTCAGACGCAGCAGAGAGGAGTCTACCTACGGTTCCTGGATGGTACTGGGGCAAGGATCTCTGAAGAACAGTAGTAGTAAAGGAATGGGTTAGCAATCTTCAGAAACTGTTATGGATCAAGCCATGACCTGCAGATTATGCTCTGGAGGAGTACCTGAAAGCATACCATCGCTTTTGTGACAAGAGGGCAATGCATCCAATACCACCAATTTCTTGCTGATGAAAGCTCCTCGCACTGGGTGCTATGACTCTAAGTTATGAGGAGAGATTATATACATTCAGTCTGTTTTCTCTAGAATTTAGAAGATTAAGGAGTGGTCTTATCAAAGTCTTCAAGATATTAACAGGAAAAGACAGAATAGGTAAAGATACACTGTTTCCACTGCTTGGGGATTCGAGAACTAGGGCATAATCTGAGGAATCTGAGGAGCTAATCAGTTCTGAGGAAGGGTCACTGGACCTGAAGCGTTACCTCTGATTTTTCTTCACAGATGCTGCCAGACCTGCTAAGCTTTTCCAGCAACCTCTGTTTTTGTGGCATAATCTGAGAATCAGGGCAGACCGTTCAGGAAAGATGCTGTTAAGCACTTCAATACAGAAAGAGTGGTACGTGTTTAGAACTCTCTTCCACAAACAGCAGTGGCTGCAGGATCAGTTAGTTTAAAATCTGAGATAGATAATGTTTAGTTCAGCAAAGATATTAAGAGATAAAGGCCCTATTGGAGTTTGGCCACAGATCAGCTGTGATCTCATTGAATGGCAGACCAGGCTTGAGGGACTGAATGGCTTACTTCTGTTCCTGTGTTCCTACGTGTTATGCATGAATAGTTTGATTTATTCTATTTTATCTTAATTTCTTTTGCATAATAAATATTTGTTTTATTGTTATCCAAATCTGAAATTTGCATGTTTGTGTTTCAGTAAAAGGCCACATCATTAAAATGAAAATTAAAATAAAATATGATCTCGTAAGCCTGATTTCAGTCTGGGGGTTGTTTTATCGAGTAATAATGTCAGCTGGGATCATAACACAATCACCTCAAAATGGTTTTCTTAGCCTTAATGCTTCATTATCTCTAACATTCTGGCCACCACAATTTTGCAGGGGATGGTTCTGGAATTTTTGGTGCATGCAAGCAAACAACCTTTTTATTTGTGAAAATCAAGGCTCAAAGAATAGAATGTTACAGCTCAAAAGGAAGCCATTCAGCCCATCATGCCTCAACCAATGTTATTCAAGAATCATTGATTAATTTTAATTCCCTTATAGACTTGAAAATCTTCTCTTTTCAGGGATTTATCTTGTACATCTCAATTGTATCTTCCACAGAATCATAAGTGCAATGCTACATAACTAAGTAAACCAACTGACACACACACACACACACACACACACACACACACACACACACACACA
>JAHRHZ010000031.1:4560293-4619345 GCA_024137785.1 Ginglymostoma cirratum
ACACACACACACACACACACACACACACACACACACACACACACACACGGTGATTTGAAAATGCTATCCTTGGGGAGCCCAAGGGAGTGCAATTGCCCCTCCTGATGTTACAAAAACATTGAAATTTTCTACCAGCCTAGCTTTGATTTCATCTTGAAACCATTTATCCCTGTCCAGTGATTTTTCTGAGCACCTGTTGGTTGCTTCTCAGCTGACTGATATTCTGGCTCAGGATGTCTGTTTGGTGCTTAGACCTTGAGGAAAATTAATGTCTGAGATCAGTACCATAAAATCATCACTGGTTCAGTGCTACTTGAATGGGTAGCCAGTTGGGACACTCCACTGATTAACCACTCAAAGGTCAAAATTGAATCTCTAACATGGGATGAAATTATCAAATGATTAAAATGACATGGGCTAATGAAAGATAATGCCAAGCTTAGACCATGCTTGACTAATATAAATGAGGTTTTTGATGGACTCTCAAAGCTTATAGACTAAAGAAATGTTATACCTGTACATGAATCATCAGATGACATTTTATATCAGAGCTTCTAAGAGACCTGTAACAGTTAAGCAGATAGAATAAAATTTTAGGTTGTACGTTTTTGAAGATTGGATAAATGATTGCAATATATACTATAAAGTGTTACTTTAAAAGCAATATAGTAATGGGCAGACTTTGGTGCTCAGATATTTGCAACTGGGAGCACATTTTGATGAAATGGTAAATGATTGGTTAATAGATAACAATGGAGCACAGATTGAAGATTTTTAGTTGAGTAAATTGGAAAGTTAAAGGTAATGTAGTCACAGATGATGAGGTCCACAAGGCCACAGTAATTCTGTGACACTTCCAAGTCTGGACACTCACAAATTTAGTCTATAACCAAAAACTGTGACCCAGATTTTCCCTGCTTTCATTCATAGAGATTCATGACGCCCACTCCACTATAGCCCATCATGACTTTCTCTTGCAATCTTCTGTTCTTCACATCATTGCATATTTTTGCTCAGTGGTTAGCACTACAGCCTCACAGCACCAGGGACCTGGGTTCGATTCAACCCTCAAGCAACTGTCTGTGTGGAGTTTGCACATTCTCCTCGTGTCTGCATGGGTTTCCTCTGGCTGCTCCACTTTCCTCCCACAGTCCAACGATGTGCAGAGTAGGTGGATTGGGCATGTTAAATTCCCCATAGTGCCCAGGGATGTTTGGGTTAGGAGGGTTAGACATGGGAAACGCAAGAGTAGGGAAATTGGTCTGGGTGGTGTGCTTTTCGGCAGGTGGTGTGGACTTGTTGGGCTGAGTGGCCTGTTGTCCTCAGTGTAGTGACTCTATGATTATGCAGTTGGCCTGTACAGCACCTCTCTCATGGAATCACCAGGCAGGAGAGGCCAAAGTGCTTGCTGAAAGTCATGAATTGCCCTTTACACTATAATCGTCCCCAAAGGAATGACCAAGAAAGTTAGGTTTGCTCCTCTGTCTGCTGACAGTTGCTTACAGATACTGTAGATGGGGTAGAGAAAGTAGACCAAGGTTATAACCTGCTGACTGGCAAAGTAGGCCAAACCACCAGACTCAGCCAACCTGAACTGAGATTGTGGCCAAGGTCAGAGCAGCGCCCAGAGTAAACCACAATGTCCAGCAGTGTAGGGAGAAGGTTAATAAATAGCAACAGCTCCTGTCTGCTGCTTCATAGTCACGGCACCGCTTACTCTAAATCTGACATTGCATGCACGTCACATCAAAATATATGGTCTACAATTCTCACTGTTGCATGCATCATGTCCACTCAATTGCTTTCAACTGCCTTATCATTCCAAGCTACTATGCCATCCTGCTCTCTGTCCTTCCTAATCACTCAAGGGGGATGCCTCACGATCTCTCCTACACATGCATCACCACTAACAGTTCTTCTATTCACTTCCAAAATGAATTCCCCTTTGTCTCATTGCAGGAAAAAAAATCTTAAATCAGCATCAGTTTCTAGAATGAAAGGGAGATGGAAATTTGGGTAACCAAGGACACGTGTGGGAAAAATAAGCCTCTGTTTCAGAGTGCAAAGGGATTCTTCACATGCTGGTGTCTTTCAAATTGCTCCTTGAATGCTGAGCCAAAGATAACTATATTGTCCAAATACATAAGTAAGGTCTGAAAAACTTGAAGAAAAACAAAGTTGCTGGAGAAGCCCAGCAGGTCTGGCAGCATCTTTGAAGGAGAAAACAGAGTTAACGTTTCATGTCCAGTGACCCTTCCTCAGAATGGAAAGCTTTATTCATCCCAGGCATGAAGGTGACAGGAGCATTATGGAATCCAATTGGGCATAGTCGTCTAAAATCCCCTGGTGCTTGATTGGAGTGTTGTCTTTTCAATGTCTTGTTCAGCGTTGAGTATCTGATTATAACCATGGGCCTAACTGAAGCTGCATAAATACTTTGCACCTTTGAGAACTTGTAATGCTGCCTCAATCCTAGGCACAAGGGAAGTGACTTGTGTGTCTTTGTATAATGTGTCTGGTAATCAACACACATCTGCAGTTTTCTTTCTTCCCTTTGAAGACAATAGGGAGGCATATGGACATGATGACTCTTGGATGACCCCTCACTCCAAAGACCTCTGCAGATAGTCTAGAATTAAAATGGGACTTACCAGTTGAAAATAGTCAAAGTCACCATAATCTTTACTGAAAGTCATTCCATACTTGGTGAGCGAAGCAAAAAGCTGCCTCCTCTGGGTCTCCTTCAACTTTCCAATGTCCATCTTTGTAGTCATGTTAGAAATGTAGACTCATGTTAATCTACTAACAATGATAGTACAGGTTTAAGGGCACCTATGGGCTTTCTTGGTTGGAGGTAAATATCTGTCTCTGAAACTGCTGATCTGCATTGGAACCATGTCCTTTTCTCCCACACTGATGCCAATGAACCCAGTGTTAAATCAAATGGGAGCTCTACTACGTGTGGACACATGACATCCGAGCAAAACCTGAAACTGACAAGTTGAAGATAACTGGTGTGAGTCTTTAAGAGCAGTGATAGTGCGAGCATGTAAAAATCACATTGATTCCCCACTGCTCAGACAGTTCTCGAGTCATATACAGGTTGATACACCTTGAATGTGAGAAGCAAGGTCAAAGACTATTGAGCCCTATCTGCTGACCCCATAATGTGCTGCTTAGAGCAGTCAAATACTTTCCAAGGATGACTGGATCTCTCTTAACACAAATTTACTCCAACACCATGGATATTCCTTTACTTCCACTGGAATTTCAATTGGCTGTGAATAAAAATGTACTTGAGGACAGGTAGGCGAAGTCATAACAGGACATGCCCGACCCCTGTGAGAAGAGAGAAGAGACATCAATAAGCTCATATCCTACAGCAAGATGCTTGCAGAAAGAGTAGCAAGCAACGGTTGACACCTCCACTCTTATGCTAATTAGGTATGACATCTCATTCTACATGTGACTGAGCCACTTTCTGAAGGAACCTCACCACTAGGCCTCACTCTGTCACTCAGAGGCCCAATTAGTTTAATGTCTGTTGAGAAGGGAAGGATGCTGCATTGAGTGTAGTTTCTACGTCTGGCAGCAGTGGTGGCCAAGGCTGTTGAATGCAGTCTTTATTGAAGTGTTAAGATCTGTCACACTTCCAACACCTCTTTGGAGCAGAATGTGGGTGGGATGAGTTGTGAGGCTAACTGTGGAGATAGGTCAGGAAGGACTGGATCTCTGCTTGCCTTGTAGCAATCAGCTCCACCTAACACTTCAGCCCAATGTTGCTGGAGCCGTTGCTGTTGCCATCCCAATCAGCACCTCCTTGATGGTAGCTTCTTTCATATCTTAGGAGTCCAATCTTTCCTCATAATCTGGATGATATGATCCCATGCACCAAAGAAAGTCAACTAAAGTTTGTCATTATTATGCCTCCTCATCTCTATCTTGACCACATCCTTGAGATCGTCCTTCAGCTGAATGTTGCCAGTTGATTTGAAGGAAGGGTCCAAGAGGATGATGTGGTCAAACATCTTCATAACCTCTAGGGATACAGAAACCAGGTCCTCCTGTTTGGCTTGCTTTTACTTTTAGCTGTATCAGATTATTGCAGTCTTCAAAAGCTCTTGTCAGTACCTCAAAGATTCACTTTAAACTTCTTTGAATATCTATACCTCATCCCAGTATTCCCTGATTGACTTTCCTATGTAGATCTTCCACCATGAATGCTGGCTGTTCACTAGTGTTGAGGCCCACGGCCACCATAACTAGCTGTGTGCCTTCAATTCAAGTTGGGTGTTTTGGTCCTCCCTGATTCAGTAAACTTCTAATTGATCAACAGGTAGCATGTCCGACCAGGAGCACCATTTCCTTCCTCTGAAGCACCAAGAGTATGCACATGGACAGCCTTTGTCTGAGTTTGGTCTAAATGCCTGATTTCTCCATCAATACCTGACCCTCCAATGATGCTGGTGCAGCTTCAGCCTTCATCATGGACTTGCCAATTTCAACGCCTGCCCCATCCACTCGATCTTGGAAGGTGCCTTTCAACCTTCCCATAATGACTTGATGCCTGTGCTGAGGAATCCTGCCAACTACACCAGAAATATTACATGAGAGTGAGCATATGGTAGCCTAAAAATCATGAATCATGGATTCTTTAGTCCACTGGCATCATGTCATTAAAAGCATGAAAATAAATTAAGGTTAAGAAAGGAAGATATGGCATTTACGTTGAATTAAGTCTGTGGTTTACATCCAATTGAGGAAATCTTTTGTGAGTCTGATCCTTCACCCTGTAAGGACTTGATATCCCCAAAAGTACACTTTCCTGCAGAGAGGACACATTCTACTAGTTGAGCTACTCTGCTCCTTCCTCACCATCACTTCCACAACCACACCGCGCCCCCCACAGCCCCGCCTTCCCCCCACCCAGCTTAAGGTCCTGCCATAACGCGCAAGCTGCCCTGTTCTGTGCAAACCCTTAACATTGCCACCTGCTGCTGGATGCTGCATTATACCATGACTGACTGCAATCTCCCCGAATCCCAACAAAGTCTATTCGCTTTTGACTTTCAAACATGTCAATTTCGTTGAAGCACATGCAGTGTTCTTGCCATGTCAGCTGCACACTATAGGTATGATATCAATGCAGTATGGTGCCGTACAATGACATGCCCAAAGCTCTTCACCCGTGACAAACTACCAGCCTCTCCCTCTGCATTAAAAGAACAATTAAAGCGACAGAGGCTGGCAGTCTCCAAAAATCCACAGTGATGAACATTAAGAAATGAAGCTAAGAGCCATAAGATGCATTCTATCGCAGAGCACAAGATATGTGATGTGTCTTCCTATGTGGAAAGTGACCTGGCTGAGGCATGCAAGTCGTAGATATACCTGAGTTCAAAAGTAAAGTCCTGAGGATGGAAGTAGTGTGCCAGTCAGCCACAAGCAGGTATGAGGACGTGATGAGGCTGGTGGCTTGTCCATACCGACTTGTTTGGATGAAATATGAAGGAGGCTGGAGGATGATGCATACAAGGATGTTGTGGTGATAACAGAGTTGAATTAAGACCCAGAGAAGCAAACAACAACTGCTGTTCCCAGGTAACCGCTCTGACTGTTACGTGTAGTATTGGTGCCATCTAATCTCTTGGGGAAGGAGAGAAGAATTGGAAGATGTAGAGAAATGAGGTGAGTTAATGAGATGCAACTGCATGGAGCAAAGTATTCCCTGCTCCTTAGCAAGATTCTGAACTCGCCACTTAAAGCTTAATTGGAAGATTGGAAAACTGGTTCTCAATGTACAACTTCTGATGTTTTTCATTTTCCCAGGTCCTCGACACACAAAGGAGTGAAATATTCCACCCTGTGTTTTCTGATCTTACATCAAGAGTGAAGTCTAGACCAAGGTAACCAGAGTTTTTCAGTTCCATGGATGATCAGGTCCAGGTTACTCATGATAGTACTGTTCTTTTATTGATATTGACCTGAAGAGTAGCATCCTGGCAGGGCTGCATTCTTTCAGAATAGCTCTGATGTGTTGTCCTACATAATATTCTCAACTCACTGGAGTGGGACTTCAACATGTAATATTTTAACTCAGGCAAGAGTGGCACCACAGGTCAATGCAAGTTCAATTACTGTTTTTAGAGACCAATGTGTTTGACGATGTAAATCACTCTCTGTTACATTCTATGCTCAATTTCAATTTGAGAAACAGAAATGCATTAATACCCTTGAATTTAGAAATCACAATTTGTGCAAGCATCAATTTGTCTGTTGCAAGGAAACAATGTTAAGTTGTTTCTTCACACTTTACAATCAAAATATCTTTCTTGGCATCCTTTAGGAATAAAGGAGTTGGAGTAGGCTATTCCACCCTACAGTCATATTCATACAGTGTGGAAGAAGACCTTCTGTTCCAACTAGTCCACATTGACCATTTTCCCAAATTAAACTAGTCCCACCTGCCTGCACTTAGTCCCTATCTGTCCAAACCTTTCCCATTCATTAACTTAGCAAAATGTCTTGTAAATGTTGTAACTGTAACTGCATCCACCACTTCCTCTGCCATTTACAAACCACTCTCCGTGCAAAAAACTTGCCTCTCATGTCCTTCTTAAATCTTTCTCCTCTCACCTTAAAAAATGTCCCCTAGTTTTGAACTCCCCCCATCCTTCGGAAAGATTCCATTCACTTTATCTATGCACCTCATGATTTTATAAACCTGAAGAAGGTCACCCCTCAACATCCTATGTTCCAGTGAAAAATATCCCAGCCTTTTCAGTCAATTTTTATATCTCAAACCCTCCGTTCCCGGAAACATCCTGGCAAATCTTTCCAGTTTGACAATATCCTTTCTACATGTGGCCCTCAAGCTTGCTGGATCATTCTACATTGTGCTGATCACGTATCTCAATGCCATATTCCATTTCCCTTTGATACCCTTAGTAACTAGAAATCTGTATCAATTACAGTCTTGAAATTAACTAATGACTGAGATTCCATAGCCCTCGGGTAGAGAATTTTAAAGATTCAACAATCTCAGAGTGAGAGAAATTCCTTCTTATCTCAGTCCAAAGCAGCTTGCGTTTTATTGCCTCCTGATTCTAGACCCACAACCAAAAGAAACAGCCTTTCTTTATCTACTCAATTTATCCTTTTCATAATTTTTGAATGTTTAATGGGATTGCCTCGCATTCTACTAAACTACAAAGAATACAAACCCAGTTTCCTCAATCTCTCATTGAAGGACTGTCTCACCATCTCAGGAGCCAGTCTAGTGAGCCACTGCTGGACTCGTGACAAACTGAGTATATCTTTCCGTAGGAAAGGAAGCCACATGTGCACATTTTACTCCAGCTGCAATCTCACCAGACTTCTTTGTCCCTGTGCTCAAATCGTCTTGTAATAAAAGCTAACATACCATTTGCCTTCCGATTTGCTTGCTACACTGGCACCCTTGCATGAAAGCATCCAACCTTTCAGTCATTTGTGGACAAGCTCACCTAGGTTCCCTTCGAACATCGACTTTTTCCCATCTCTCACAATTTAAGACATACTCCTCACCTTCATTTCTTCTGCCAATGTTACACTATAGACATTTTGCTCCTCTGCCATACTCTTGCCCATTCAGAAGTCTGTCTAAATTCCTTTGAAATTTCCTCATAACTTACATTCCCACCGTACTTTGTATCATTTACAAACTTGGAAATATGACAATTGACCCCCACATCAAAATCTTTGATACAGATTATGAACAGGTGGCCATAGATATAGAGTGAGAGGAGATAGGTTCAAAACTGAGATAAGGAGAAACTCCTTCTCTCACAGGGTTGTGAATCTGTACAACTGACTGCCCCAGAATTCAGTAGAGGCAGAATCAATCAACAGATTCAAGAAAGAAAAAGATATGTTTCTGGTCAAAAGTAGGAGAAAGGGTGTGGAGAGCAGGCAGGAAAGTGGAGTTGAGACCAGGATAAGATCAGCCATGATCATGTTAAAAGTTAAATGGACTCAAAGGGCTGAATTGCCTATTCCCACTTTTAATTCCTATGTTCAATCATTAATCTTTGCGATACCACACTGGCCTCAGCTTGCCAACCAAAGAATGACCCATTTTTTCCTCCTATCTTTTGCCTGTTAGTCAATCCTCTGTCCCTGCGTGTATATCACCTCAAATCCCATGTACTTTATAGTTATTTACAAACCTCATGTGTGCTTTACCAAATGCAGTCTGTAATGTACTTTATCAATTGGCTCAGTCATACTTGTTTCATTCACAAAGTTATAATAAAACTCTTAAAATGTAATCACAGCAAAACACATCAAGTCTCACTCTTCACTAAGTTTGATGTCATCGTCAGTAGGGTTCCAGAGTTTAGAACTTAACGTACCGTGTTAAAAGCAATTGCTTAATTATTTAACCATTTGTTTCAAGCCTAAACATCACAATCAGGCAAGTGTAATGGCAATGGAGGTTGTTCTTGTGTTTAATGCAGATGATAAATTAATGATTGAGGAACTATTGACCATTGTTTGCCCCAACCAGTTTTCCTTTCTTTAAGTGGTCGATGATCAATCAACCGCATCACTTTGGCTTTTGAGTTCTACATAAATATCACCATCATACCATAACAATTAATTTTACATATTGAAACTGCGTCAAAATATATGTAACCGTTCTGTACAGTGTATGGCACGTTACAAACTGATGTGAGAAGTTATTTTGATGTGCCACTCTAAAAGGATTTGCTGTCATTGCTCCTGAATAATAAATACATGCAAATAATGATTGTCAATGATCAAATTAAGTGACATTTATGAAACACTTTTTTTTCTATTATTGTGACTGTCGGGAAATTCAATATCAACGCAGTTAAATATAGCAACGAATAGTACCATGAGTATGTAGAAAACAGAGAAGCATTGTTTTGATAATTTGGCGTATTTATAACATCGATTCAATACAATTGCAAATAATTTTCAGGAGAAAACTAATGATGGTCTACTGATAAAATTGTTAGCGTCGCATTTATTATAATGGTCCTTAACATTTGAAGGAGATTGGGTACATTATTATGAATTAATGTGATAACAAACTTAATTTATTTAAATTATGCAATCAAATTAATGTTAACTTGTCGAGTTTATTATATAACAGATGCAAATGGCCTACCCCAGATGAAATAGTTTACTTACGAAATATTTTGGTGAAAAGACCGAATTCTTCAAAACATACTACGATCATAAGCACTTACTTTCTTGGAACTTGGTATGTCCAATTACTTTAGTTTGAAGTAGTAGCCTCTATGGGCAATTTTACCCCTGCACTTGTCTTAAATCAGCCCCAAAATGGGCCTACATTAGAGAAAAAATTCCCATTGGGGATGTAGATAAAGGACTTGCCTAGTCCTCTCTAATGTGATGCAGTGAAATTGATTTGGGGCCAATTTAGATAACAACTCATGAATTACCACGAAATTCCAAAACAGTTAACCTTTTTTTTAAACTAATTTGCATTCAATTTACATGTTTTTCTCAGGCTACTTTAGGTCAAGCAATATTTCTAGCTTGTTCAAAGTGCCTCAAGTAATCTAAATATTTCATATATGCATTCTTGGTTTTTCATATTCAGTCTTCGAATGAGAGGCTGTACTTTTGCCCAAGAATATACGAGGAAATTCATAGCTTTGAATGTTTCTCTAATTTTTTATTTCACTTGACACTTGTCTAACAATGCAACATTTCTATAATAATTGATACTTGTCTACTGATGCAATATTTCTATAATATTTTTCTCTCTTTAAAGTTCATGAAATTGGTAGAATATTACTGTTACTACTTACACTTAAAATGTGAAAGTTCTAAAATAAGCTCATTCTCATTAACATTTGGATAATTCTATTTAAGAATACAAATAAAAACAGGTTTAAAATGTTATTGTGCATGACTCTGTGATCCTTACATGAGCAAAACACTAAGCAGTTCAGTACAGAAACAAATAAACTACATACCTCAATTTAAACTATCTTTTCAACAAAAATGAAAGTCTAGAATTTAGCCTATTACCCTTCACTTTCCATAATAATGTTTCTTTTTATTTAAAACCATGTTTGCTGTTCTATAATTATACTTGCAATTAGTGAAAAAGGTTAATTGACCTATGTATATTAACCACAATTGAATATTCATTACAAGTAAAATATGCATTGTGCAAAAAGATCTGGCTAAAAATGTTCAGACCAGTTTTACAATGTAAATGAGGAGGCAGCGTGATGTGCCCGAAACTAATAATCTTGTTGCAATTCTTACACAAAGGCTTTATTGCGGAATGTACACTTTGTTTTCCAGCTTAATGCAACCTAAATTAATATTATACATATCAAAATCACTATGTTCCAGTTAATCCACATCTCAAAGAAAAGTAGGAATGAGAACATTGCAGAAATATACAAAAAAGTCAGCAAATGGAAAATGTTGGCTTGTTATTAGTGCTGATTCAATCACATAACAATTTTATTGTGATTATGCTCCTGCAATTCTACCATTTAAGTTCTGTTTAAGATGAGATAGAACACTTAAGTTAGTGTCATTCAGCTCCTTGTGGCAATCACATGTGAACTTGTCAGTTAAATTAGAAAAATATATATACTGGAGGATAGCCAGGCTTGTTTCTAAATCTCCGATCAGGTGTTTCTGCGGGATGTAATGAAAGCTTTAATATTTGTTTGAGTTTAATTAATATCCCACCTTCATTTAGGTACCGATAACGGCACCAGGTAACGATACAAAGAGGCAACTGGCTGTTGGTGAAAGTCATAGCAGATTGAGTGACCAGTGGTTCCTACCAGGGCCCAGAAGAAGACTTTTGCTCCAAATAGCCCTACAAAGGTTTGTTTTTTGAAATGCCACCAAGGACCTTGTTTTAGAATTACATCAATAGCACAAACATTGCTAGCAACTGTCTCAACACTGCTGGGACTCTATCAGGCTATAGTACGATCTAAGGTTCAGAACAAATCCTAAAATAAAAAAAATTCCATTTTATATTGCCCAAATAAATGCTTGGTAGTATGCAAATTAAACCTTGTTAAAAAAGAGATATTGAGTTGAAACCTTTGATGTTGTCCATCAGGATGGAAATACAAGAAATGCAACTTTAGAACGAACGATTATTACAGCATGAATAAAGGGTGCTGATTGATTGGACAGTGGTTGGCATGGCAATGCAGCACCCCAGCAAACTTAAAAACCTTGACAAATCCAACAAATGCCTATGTTATCCCATACAATACAATTTGAAGAATGTCACAACACAGATAGTGGATTCAGAATAGTATGATGATATAATTCTGACTTGCTTGGAACACATCCTATGTTCTTCATTCTAAGCAAAAAAAACAAATAATGTGTCTTCATTCACAACATTCATGTAAGGCTTAAGCATATTTTCAATGTAAGGTGGTCTGTATTACAGACAGAAAATGATTGTGTTTGGTTTTCCTGTTTGAGAACTAGTACAAATATTTCTCCAAATGTCTTCCATAAAGACGCAATAGGAATAGAACAATAACAATGTCTTTCTGACATCCTGGATGTTTTATTTATTCTATATACTTTAACAATGGGAGATGAATCTAGAAGTAGAGAGACAACAGCCTAACCATACATGCTTATGCTGAACTATAGTTTCTAATTGACTCTGAATTTACTGCAGCAGCAACGTAAGATTTGGCCGCATCAAGAATAAAATTTTGCAATTCGCTTTAAGACATCCAAAAGAAAGAGAGGAACTGAAAATAATGTCTGGATGTTAATTTGGAGGTGATTAGGATGGGGTTTGGGAGTCAGGAGTGGAATAAATGGAAAGGTAGATAGTTGGAGATAAACTAACATCATGTGAAAATCTCCAGACTTATCTCAGTGTTTCTGTCAGTGCTATGTTAACACAACCGGTACATTCTCATCTTTGGTGACAGTTACACAGCAGTAGACCTGGTGAGGAACTTCATGATGCAGTCGCAACTCTGATATTTAAAGGGCTAAATCAAAAATGGTTAATGGAAGAGTTGAAAACAAAAGAGTCGGTGAGACACTCAAAGATAGTGCCCCACCTCAGTGACACCTCAAGATGTTATGCTAGGGCTGTGAGCTGCAGGAGAGAAGTAAATGCTGCTGCCTCAGGGATGGCGTGGCTGGAGGTAACCCAGGAGATAAGCAGCAGAAGTGTTGTGCCACATTCAATGTATTGAATATTATTTTTTTTTGGCTATGTCTGAGTTTTGTCAAGTTTTATGAAAGGTTATTTGCCATAAGGCCTACGAATTCTCTCTCCATATCTTACCAAACTTGCTTCATTAATTACCTTGGGTCCCAATGGCATCTCTCACATTAGAGATCTACCCATCTTACCATGTGCCATTGCCAGAACAAATCACCACTTAACCACTGAAAGACTGGAATTCCTTTCAACAATGCCGTCTTTGAGAGGCTGCTGTTCACCCACACCAGTGTTGGTAATCTGGCAACACTGATAACACAATGGCACAGTAGCCATAAAGCCATAATGCCCATGGCACAAAGCTGACATGGCTGACACTACCAGTGTCAACACAGTGTGGAGCTGGAGGAACACAGCAGGTCAGGCAGCATCAGAGGAGCAGGAAAGTCAACATTTTGGGTTGGGACCCTTCGTCAGAAACGACACTACCTTGCTCATACAACCCCGTTCTTCCACCTTCTTCGCTGCTTAACCACCACAGAACACATGACATAGATGATGTGGCACACTCAGCCTGGAGTACACTGGAGGGTCCCACAAAACCAGTGTCTACTCCACCATGACCCTGGTCAAAAGATTGGTAGCATTTTAACTGTGTCAGTCAGGGAGTTCTACAACAGTGACATGAGGCATTGTCACAGTGGATAGCACTTACCCCCACACTAATCAGCTGTGCTAGGCCTTGGATTCTCAAACATATCAGGAACATGAATGTTCTTTAGGATGTAGGAATCATGGCAGCTGCCTGGGTAGCAGGCACACACCTCCAGGAAGTGACAATGCTGTTCACAGATCAGCTGAATATAAATGGAATGAACACCTTCCTGCTGGTGAATTCCACAATGTTGTGATATGACCCTCTCAGTGTTTCATGTGGTCAGTTGATAGCATCTTGCCCCATGGGGAATTCAGCTGTGTTCCCAAATCTGACTGCCCACACTGCAGCACTGGCCTTGTCTTGGGGGAATGAAATGAGCCATTGTGACTTTACACATCAGGGCCCAGTCATAATATGTTTATGGATGTAAGAACAAGAGATCCCACTCTCTGTGGAAGTAGTCAGTAACATACACGTTTAGCATTGCAGTGATCGCTGGCCAAGGATGGCCTCACAATCCTGTAGCCCTCGGCTTTTGTAGAGGCCATAAGATACAGGAGCAGAATTAGACCATTTGGACCATTGAGTCTACTCTGCCAATGATCATGGCCAATATGTTTGTCAACCCCATTCTCCTGCCTTCTCCTAGTATCTCTTAATCTCTTACCTATCTCTGCCTTAAATACACTCAATGTCTTGGCTTCCACTGCCCAATGTGGCAATGAGTTCCACAGATAAGCCACTCTCTTGCTGAAGAAATTCCCCTTCAACTCAGTTTTAGAGGGTCATCCCCTCCTTCTGAGTCTGCGCCCTTGGGTTCTAGTCTCTCCTACCAGTGGAAACATCACCATGCCCATTTTATCCAGGCTTCTCAGTATTCTCTAAGTTTCAATTAGATTCCCCTTCTTACCCTCCTAAACTCTAGCAAGTACAGATCCAGAGTTTTCGGTCCCTTCTTATATGACAAGTCCTTCATACCCAGGATTATTCTTGGAACTTCATCTGGACACCCTCCAATGCCAGCACATCCTTCTTTAGATGTGGGACGCAAAACTACTCATAATGCAGTCTGACCAGAACCTTATGCAGCCTCAGCAGTACATCTGTGCTCTTGCATTCTAGTCCTGCTCCAGTATTTGACACGGTTCTGTTGCCATGTCCCAGGAAGTACAGAGGCTGTGATAGTGTTGTACTCACTCATGCCCAGGAAATGGTGTGTTGAGGTGAGAAATTTCTGGGCCTCTTGTACAGCACACACATCCCAAAAGGCCTTGCAGCTGTGACTTGTCCTTGCACTAGGTGGTCCTCATCCTCTGGGTTGGCCTGTGGCTACTCCAGATCTGGACATCAGCACTGGTCTTCCTGCATCCTACCTTCTTAGGTAGGCTGCCACTGCAAACAACATCTCACCAGCAGCAGGGCCTATCACTCTTGGTGGAAAGGAGCAAAAGAGTTACTTAGATTTTGGTATAATCATCTGTGGCGTACCCTGCAGATGAAGGCTGTGCTCGCTTCTCCACACAGTGAGACATGTTGCACAGATAACAAAGGGCATGTCTGCAACATCCATCCGTATTCAGGCTCAGCCTGTGCAGCAACTTGGTGAAGGCACCATGCTGGCTGGGTGACTAATCAATGTCATTGGGAAGGGAGTGTCAGCTACACAACTCCACCCTTCCAATTCTGGACCCACATCAATTCCTGAACTTCACATTGCATACAGTGCATACCGTTATAACACATGATAAATGAAATTGTATAGCTCACAAAGGATCCTTGTAAGTTGACGAACAGTGATTTGTCTTCAGCCAGAACTGGACTATTATGGTGTCACTTCAGATAACTTCAACATTATTGGGATGCTCAAGTTCAACTTACTATCTCTAATGGCCTGCAGCAAATTGATTTTGACCTGCATCTGACTTCTAGGCACCATCCCTCTACATGTATAGAAAATGGGTGATGAAATATTGCAAATTAAACACAGCAGTGCTTAACAAATGGCTGCTTCAAGTCTTTGTTGCCAAAGTGCCATGGATCCTGTACTCTTATCCATCAAACTGACACTGCCTCTGCCCACCTTGGGTGAGCTCTAGCCATTTTCTAGTGAAACTTTGAATATAGAGGAGAGAAAGTGACCACAGGGAACTCAATACATGATGGACTGCCAGCATTAGGCTTCTCCTGGTCACAGGTACCTACCAACCCAAAGCCTCCACATCCATTTCTACTTTGATGTACCCCGACAGCCCATTTTAATATATTTGGAGACCTACCACATTAAACATCATCTCCAGCTGTCCTCCCTGCTCCCGATCCCTGGTATTACACCTTAATGTTGCCTATGCTTCTCCTGTATGCTCCCCATAGAGGCCATGGTCTTGGCCACTGTCAATAACTGCTCCCTGTGCCAGGTTCCTGTAGCCTGCCATGCCCTCTGATGATGTCCTGTATCCTCCCTATTCATCTTGGACATCCCTCCATCACCGTCCTTATCCTCACTTCTGCAAATGCCTCTTTTTCCTCCTCAGCCTTGATTCCTACACATCTTCCATCATTGATACCCCACTGCCCACACACACACACCCGCTTGAACAGTCCCGAAAGATTGATGACTGTAATTGCCTTGAACCTCTGACTGAATTTGACAAGTGGCTCATCGACATGACAGACCAGACCCCTGAATGTCGAGTTTGTAGCCATCAGCTTAGATGTCAAACCTTGGTGAAGCCTGTTAGAAAGGCTTTTACCTCATAACTTAAACTTGATTTTAATTTTCCAGGAAAAGATTTTGGAGGAGGATTGACCCAAAGCCAATCTTGGTACTTCTAGAGATAGTAGGAACTGCCGATGCTGGAGAATCTGAGATAACAAGGTGTAGAGCTGGATGAACACAGTAGGCCAAGCAGCATCAGAGGAGCAGGAAGGCTGACGTTTCAGAAATGTCAGCTTTCCTGCTTCTCTGATGCTGCTTGGCCTAGTGTGTTAATCCAACTCTACACCTTGTTATCCCTTGGTACTTCTATATTTATTTACAGATTTATACATTACAAACATAAATTTGCTTACTCAATAACCATTGATTCAGTCATCCGTAAGGATTCAAGTGAATCACCAGGGCAATACTCTCCATCTGCATACAATTAAACAGAATTAATTTGAATTAGCAACACAAGTATAAAAAGTGTAAGTAGTGATGGCAGGCACAGCAGTGGAGAGTCTTTATCACAATGTGTTACCATTGCCATTTTTGCTCAGTTAGTCACAGGGGTTATCCTGAGGGAACCATCAATAAAAGGAGGAAGAGTGGATTTCATCCTCTATTTCCTAAGGTGGGAGCAACAGGATGAAAGAGCACTTGAATAGCAGGATTCCTGATTTGTGCAGTGCCCCATTGACTGCATACATATGGTTCTGTAGACCCCTCATGTCAATGAGGAGGGTTACTGGAATAACAAAGACTATTACTTCTGAACCTGTATGTTAATAATTATTTTAATGACTCTTTTGCATACTATATTCAATTGCTCTTGTGGGCTCAACACTCACTCTGGAGATTTGAGCATGCAATTCAGGCTGACATTGCAGTGTAGTATTGTCAGTGGCATTGTCTTCCAAATGAACCATTAAACCAATACTCATCTTTTCCCTTGAGTGAAAACAGTAAGTGATTCCTCCCCAGATAATAGTAGTCCCACGACCTTTATTTTAAAAGCAGATTATTCAAGTGTGATTTTATTGTTGTTTGTGGGTGCTTACTGTGCCCAAATTTACTGAATGCACAGGGTATGACCATATTTCAAAAAATACTTGACTGGCCAAATACTTGACCAAAAAGAACTTTGGAATGCCAAGAGGACATGAAAGGTTTCATGTAAGTACAAGTTCTTTCTCATTTAGGCACTTATTTTGTACAAATAACGAGCACAGCAAACAAAAAGCTGATGAAAACACCAATGAGAAAGCAATTTAAACCTTAAACATTGATTTGCATTGTGCCCTTGAACAGACGATGCAGGGAATTGAGAATATTGCTTTTAAATAAATCCTTCAATGTTTGTCTTAAAGGTTTAAGATTATTTGGTACTTGCTGTAATGCTCTCTATTAATAGGACATAATATTATGCAATACAATTAAATCTAAATTCATTGGCTAAAAGTGAAAAAAGCACAGTGTTTGGTACCATAATCTTGTGGCATGGAAGACATAGTTATGAACATGCAATGTTTTACGTGAGGTAAAGGCTTGCCGAATTTGTGGAACAAGAACAGCAAGAAAGAGCTAAGTTTTCAAGCTATCTTTTGATGATGTAGTGGTTATGTTACCGGAGAATCAAAGACCCAACATAATGCTCTGCGAATATGGTCCAAATCCTACACCAACAGCTAGCAGAATTTAAATGCAATTAATAAATGTGTAAATAAAGTCAGTCTCAGCAAGGGCAATTATTTATTCTTGTTAAAAGCCATCTGATTCAATAATGTCCGTTAGGGAAGGAAATCTGCCGTCTTTTTCTAGTTTGGCCAACATGTGACTCTGAAATGGCAAGCCACTCAGTTCAAGTGCAATTAGGGATAAGCAATGAATGCTGGCCTTGCCACTGGAATTCACATCCTGTGAATGAATAAAAATAAAAACAAGATTGTCTATATTAACACAAAAATCAATGAATCTGTCCAAGCATTGTGAAGCCTAAAACTGATCTTTAGCATTTACATATTTCTATTTCCTAATCTTCAGAGGTAGGTAATGCTGATTTCAATGCCAGCTATATTAATTATAAGATAAAATTCATTACGGCTTCTCTTCATAATCAGCCGCTCCTAATGTGTTTTTTTTTAATTTTCTGACTTTAAAATATATCACTGCAAAAGAGGTACGATCTCACTTGAGAGAAATTCTGGTTCCATATAATCGTGGATTACAACAGAGTTTGGTACAGCAGATTTATGTCTAAG
The DNA here is from genome assembly GCA_024137785.1 of Ginglymostoma cirratum. NCBI lineage: Eukaryota > Metazoa > Chordata > Chondrichthyes > Orectolobiformes > Ginglymostomatidae > Ginglymostoma > Ginglymostoma cirratum. The sequence continues at coordinate 4,578,131 of JAHRHZ010000031.1, forward strand.
GCAATACTATCACTTTCTCAAGACACTAGTTGGAATACTGTGAATGGTTTTGGTCCTCTTTCAACGGAAATATATACTGGCAGTCCAGACAAGGTTCACTAGGTTGATCCTGAGTATGGAGGGACTATCTTATGAGGAGAGGTTGAGTAGATTGGGCCTGTACTCATTGCAGTTTAGAAGAATGAGAAGCAACCTTATGGCAAGAGTCTTAGGGGATTTGACATGATAGAGGCCAAGAGATTGTTTTTCCTTGTGGGTCAGTCTAGGACCAGAAGGCATAATCTCAAATTAAAAGGTCCCCCAGTTAGGACAGAGATGAGGAGGAATTTCTTCTCTCAGACAGCTGTGAATCTGTGGAATTCTTTACCACAGAAAGCTGTTGAGACTGAGTCATTAAGTATATTCAAGGCTCAGATAGTCATATTTTTATTCAGCAAGGGAATCAAGAGTTACAGATAAAAAGCAGAAAAGTGGTAACGAGGACTAGTAGATTAGCCACGATCTCATTGAATGGCAGAGCAGACTCAATTGACTAAATGGCACAATTCTGCTCTTCTGTCTTCTGGTTTAATGGCCTCGCAGCTGCTTCTGTCAAATTAAGGCGAAGGTAGTAACAATGTAAGGAAATGTAAGGAAACATTCATCAAGGAAATAAAAGATTTTCTTTCTGAGGAAAATATTTCCAGGGTCGTAAATCATTCAAATAGCAGAAAACATCTATGCAATTTGAGCAATTCACACTGTAAATGAAACATTTTATAAAAATATTTAAGTTTGATTAAATACAACAACTTACCTGTAAGGATAGTCATCATGAAAGTTATAAGGGAGAAAAGAATTTGCAACAGTTACCAAAATTAATCATCCCATCTAACCTTTGTTTAACATGTTAAGCAAAGCAACTGTTACAGCAGGGACCTAATTATTTGCCCATAGTTATAGGACAATAATGGAGTGTAGAAGATATTAAACATTGAAATGTTATTGTTCGTATTAGTATAATTGGTTAATTTGTTCAGCTCCTTTCTGTATTAATACTGCATCCAGTACTGCAGCAACTATTAGTCAAATAATAGAGACTTAATTGTTTCTCCTTTCTCTAATTTTCATATAATAGTGAAGAACCAGCATTGATGTAACAATAGTACAAGTCAAACATGCACAAAGTTAATTGAAATGTAGTCACTTTTTCACACTAGTTCTAACTTAATGGCTAAGATATAAACCTGAATCATAATGCTCATAGCATGTACACATTGTGCAATTCTCTCATAAGAATTGCTCCAGTAGAAATTCCAAACCCAATGGGCTGAATTTCAGCGAGGGAACTAATGGTTTGTCTACCTATTACAATAAATGGTCAACAGCCAATGGTCCAAATAAAAACAGCCACTCTACAGTGATAGCTTGCTGCCATGGAGCCACACAGCTCAGAGTCAGATTTCAGCCCCTCGTTGGGAAGAAATCCTACTCCTCAAATTTGCCAGCCACTCCAGCAGATCCAGTAGCACCAGAATAGAGTCATGGCTTTTGCTGGAGCAGCAAGATCACCCACAAGGTACATCAATAGATCCCAGAGGCAAGTAGACTTCTGCAGTTACGAGGTTCAGGGTGGTGTGGCTGGGAATTGTGAGAGAGGGGAGGGTTGGGTATGTAAATTTTGAAGGACCAGTGGACAGGAATAAAGGGTCAGGGTAACACTATTCAAAGGGCAGAGTTTCTATGAAATTGGCCTCCTCAGTCACACCTGCTTATACACATGAATCAATTTACGGCATGGGCAGCATAATGTTCGGGTCAGTTCATCCAGTAACAACCCCGATTGCCATTACTTCCATTCACTGTACTATGGGATGCGGGGCAGATGTGACCTAGTAGGTGGTAAGTTACAACATTTTACATGGCCCATAATGATGCATGCCCTGAGGGGGAAAAGTGGCCAGCCTAATGAATTCTGATATCAGAGATAACAAGGTGTCTTCAGAATGGTCTAGGCCTGAAACGTCAGCCTTCCTGCTCCTCTGATGCTGCTTGGCCTGCTGTGTTCATCCAGCTCTACACCTTGTTATCTCAGATTCTCCAGCATCTGCAATTCCTACTGTCACTGAATTCTGATATCAGTTAGTTGAAGTATTTGTAACAGTCACCAAGTATAAGTACTAACTCAACTGTGAAAATTCAAAAGTACAGAGAGCATACGGATTCTGGTCTTTCAGTTAATTTGATATGTGTCATTTGTATAATTATCTACAACATTAATAATTTCCAGTCTGATGCGACATTCAGTTGAAAGCAAAAGCAGATGAATTTGACTATTGTGGCACGGATTGCAAATCACCAGTATTTCTGCCATTGAAAGGCAATCAACCTCAACTTGCTGCTGATACACTGTCACCTGCTTGCGCCACCACCAAAATTAAATTTCATGTCCAACAAATGGTTCCTCTGAGAACCCGCACTCATGACGTAAAACATTTAAAAAAAACTTCGAAGTGAGCTGTCATTGACAGCCTGAAGCAACAGTGATTAGGTGTAGAGATATTAAAAACCCTTAGAGAAGGCACATAATATCCATTTGTTGGAAAAGCACAGCATGTCAGACAACTGCCAAGCAGCAGGAAAGTAAACGGTTTTGGGCCAAAACCCTTCATCAGGACTGGGGAGGGGAAGGGGGGGCCCAGAAGTAAAAGAGAGGGGGTGGGTGAGGCTGGGGTAAGAGTAGGTGGGGTGGGGATAGGTGGATGCAGGTGGGGGCTATTGTGATTGATCCTTGAGAAGGGTGGAGCAGGTGGGTGAGTAGGAAGATGGGAAAGTTAGGTCAGGGAGGTGAGGAAGAAGGAGAGGGTTGGGTATAGGATAAGGCTAGAGGTGGAGGGATTTTAAAGCTGGTGAAGTCAATATTGAGGCTAGTGGCTGTGAGCTCCCAAGGCGAAATATCAGGTGTTGTTTCTCCAGTTTACATTTTTTCGCCTTGGGAGCTTACAGCCCAATAGCCTCAACATTGACTTCAACAGTTTTAAAATCCCTCCACCCCCCAGCCTTATCCCAAATCTGGCCTCACCATCCTCCTTGCCTCCCTGACCTGACCTAACCTTCCTTCTCCCTACATACCTATCCGCTCCACTATTCCCACAGACCAATCACAATAACCCCCCACCTGCATCCACCTATCACCATCCTGCTTACCCTTGCCCCAGCCCCACCTCATCCCTCTGTTTACTTCTCGGCTCCCCTCTCCCTCTTCAGTCCTGACAAAATGGAACTTCATTCCTGTATGTCAAGCCACACTTCTTTTGTTGTCTTACATAGATTAACTAACACATTTCAAATTTTATATTCCATAATTCTTGCCATAAACCATTGTTTCCATTTGATCTTTTCTTGCCTTGTCCATTTGGAGTACTTGCTTTTAAATGTACTATGAGCTTGAACACCGAAATCCCTTGGCCTTTCACCTCATCCAATGTTCCCTAAAGTAGAAATATTTCTTTCTTTAATCAAAATGTACCACCTCTCAAGTACTCACATTAAATTACATCTGCCCAGTTTGCACTCATTGCATCATTCTATCATAAATCCCATGGTAGCTTTCCTTAGAGATCAGTGTGACTCCTTTTTGCTGTCTATTTTGGTAATGTCTACAAATTTGAATAGTAATCCCTCTTGCCCGATTTCCAAATCATGGACATACATAGTGAATAGAAATGGTCCAAGAACTGGAAGAGCATGAAACATTGCAATATGCTTGCAGCATTCTGAGAAAATGCCTCCATGTGACTGTCTTGTCTTATCAGATACCTTTGTATATGCCAATTTTGTTCAATTGCTACACAATCTATGTTCAGGCTCTTAATGAGATCCCTGAGTCAGAAGGCTCTGCATTCAAGTCCTACACCAAGGATTTGAGTACAAGTCTAGGCTGACATTGTAATGCAGTGCTAAGGAAATGCTGCGCTGTCGGAGGTGCTGTCTTTCATATGTGATATTAAACTGAACAGCTGTTTTTTTTAGGTGAATGGAAAGGATTCCATTGCACTATTTTGAAAAAAAGTGAGGGAGGCATAAGCCTCTTGTCCTGGCTAATAATTATTTCTTCAACAAAATCACAAAGAATCCAACTATGGTATCTGACCATTATCATATTATCATTTGTGGGAGGTTGTTATGTACAAATTGACTGCTGCTTTAAATGTATTTCAGCAGTGACTACACTTCAAAGATACCTAATTGACTGTAAAACACTTTGTGACATACACAGATCATGAAATACCCTATAAGATTGCAAGATTTTCCTTCTTTCAGGTATCCACTCCAAACCTAGGGTTGGTAGCTTTAACTCCACTGAATTAAAAAATTAGTTACACTGGACATCATCTCACCTGGGGTTTTTACTTTTTTACTTCTGGAAATCATTCCATTTAGAACCCATTTATCCGTACATCTGCTTCATGCTCTTTGCATTGCAGTTTATACATTTTTGTTGCAGCAATTTGTGATTTGGGGAGTGTTGTTCTTGCCGCATATGTCATTTTATGATTCTTTTCATTTCTAGTTTGCTTAGTTAGGTACTCAATTTTGCTTATGACTAAGCTCTCGTAAATGGCAGCTTAAATTTTTGTAAGAGCTGTAAAAAATGCAGACAGCCTAGTGTATCATCAGTTCCACATTAACCATAAGAAGTTAATGCTGCAAGGATCTATTTATGTCCACCATTTTAAAATTATTCATATGTACTTCCTCCCAGGATTTTCTGTGCCTCTTCAGCTGATAGTTCTTTGCAATAATACATTTTTATTTGAAGTACTAAGAGACTCATGACTAATTTCCTGAATTAATTGGGTGTTATTTTGAAATAACTTATTGTAATCCATCATTAGTGTTTCAACCAAAGTTCCTTTAATTTGGAAAATCACCATTGCAAATCATTGTCACTGTGTAATATACAACTGAAGCGAAGGTTCAATCCACTCTTGTTTCTTATTTCTCTGATAACGCAGGAGTAGAAAGCATTGAAGCTGCTAGTACAGCTATTATATTGAAAGATGTAAAACTGCATGCTCAAATGATTAAAGCTTTCTAAACTATTTAGCACTGAAAGGCAGGTAAATTTGTGAATAAAGCAATGGTAAATTTAGAACCAGGTTTTGTTGAAGTATTACTGATTTTTAGGATATGAAAAATTTCATTTTACATCTTATGCCAATAGCCTCCAGAAACATTTCAGATGCATTTGATTTTGAAAGCTTGACCACAAACTTAAACAATCAAGCAACCTAACATGACCTTGATTCCCATCATCAGATGGTTCCTAGCAACCTTAGCATTCCTTCCAGCATTGGATTGCCTTGGCCTCATTCGGGGGTGGTGGGGTGGGTTAAATTTGATAACCCCTAAGACAAACGAAAGGATGGCAATGTGTGATTAACTCAAGTGTTGCTGATTGAAAAGCAGGCAGTATTGGAATGGTTTCTGCAAAACTAACAGTTCTGTTCATTGGCTGCAACATCAGGATACCCAAAAGTACATTTTCCTAGTAGTTTAAAAAGCTCACCAGCATTCCTGGAAGCTAGCCTGTATCTCTAAAAGTGGAAATACATTGTTGTTAGAACACATGTTTAGATCCCTACTGTAGTGAACATTGTCAGGTACAACTGCTGCCTCACAGCGCCAGGGACCCGGGTTTGATTCTGGCCCTGGGCGACTGTCTGTGTGGAGTTTGCACATTCTCTCCATGTCTGTGTGGGTTTCCTCTGAGTGCTCCAGTTTCCTCCCACAGTCCAAAGATGAGCAGGTTAGGTGGATTGGCCATGCTAAATTGCCTGTAGTGTTCAAGGATGCGTAGCTTAGGTGTGTTATCAGTGGATGGGTCTGGGTGGGATGCTCCAAGGGTCGGTGTGGACTTGTTGGGCTGAAGGGCCTGTTTCCACACTGTAGAGATTCTATAAAATGAGGAATCCCTCAACACAGGAGAATGTGGACTCCAATCTTTTCAAATGCTGGTGTCAGAGGTGGAAAGGAGAAAGATGATATCTATCTATACGGCGAGAGTAGGCCATTGTGATGCATGGTAGAAAGGCAGTAGGAGCAGACAGCCATGGATATTAATGCCAGGAGGACCCAAGACATGGCAGGTCCCAGGCACCTGGCTGTAGAGGCAGTGGTTTTCTAACGGTGGTGTCGTGTGGGGACTTGGGGCACCTGCGTGTTCGCAAACTGACGGATGGACTTTGTGGCTTTGTTTTACTTGCAGCAAGGACTCATTGCAGAGAAGATGGAGTGATCTGGACATTTCTTTTTCTTTTGGCTGTTTCTTTTATTGCTCCTTCTGTTTTTAAACTTGTCTTTAGTGTACTAAGATGGTGCCAGAGAATGGCGACTCTGTACACTTTTCACTGTATTCCTGTATTCCTGTACTCAAGTATACATGGCAATAAAATCTGCATCTAAATCTAAGAAGAACGTGATATTAATATATGGCATTGAAAATTTCATTTCACACACATTGTCACCAGCTCAGTGCGTGTTTCTTATGGCCTTGATCTGAAGACAAAGTCTGGGCACAGACACTGAGCCCATATGCTGCAATCAGGGTACAGGTATCATACTTGTCTGCTCAATGGAGAGCAAGGTCATGCATGGAATCCATCGTAGAGGACACACTTGAGCAGTTGAATGGGCAATATAAAGATGCAAGCTGATGGCTTTACGTAACTAAATGCTTGGCACTGGCAGACCTGCATATTACAAGCTTGGGAAGAGGATTTGCATTGAATTGGAGCTTACTCTTTCACCGCTGTCACCTGCTTTAGGCCCCTATTATGATCAAATGGTTGATAACAGATGTTACAGTTTTCTTTCCAAGTAGCGGCCACATTTAACTATTGGAGTCGAAGCTCAGATTGCTATCTTGAACAGCCACTGTTCGAACATGCCAGCTGAAACTGCTGCTATTAGGGCTGTGGATTTTCAAAATGTCTTGCAATTTATTCTGCAGTTGATCATTGGTATTGTTAAGGTGCCACTTTTGGAGGTGTGCCCCTGGTTCCATAAAACACTTAGCTGCTGGCCTCTCAGGTTGAGGCCAGTTTCTCTCTCACCCCATTGATACTGTCAATGCCCTTGCTCTTGCCTATCAGGCAAGCACCACACAGCTTGAGCTCCTAAGCTCAGAAGTGCTCAAGGTCATCATTCAAGGTCATGAACAGTCTCCTGCACTGAAAATCAACAGCCTTCAAGCAGACTTTACCACAAGCATCGGGGGTAGCACTGTGCTGGGCCAATTGACAGGCAGAGGCATGGGAAAGAGGGTATTAAAGCAATGCACACGGATGATTAGCTTTATGTTACTATGTCACGATTTTATCCACAAATTTAGCTTGGAATGCTTATTCTCATGGCTTTTATTTGTGCGTTGTAGTCGGGTTCTGTGGTGACCATTTACACATTGCTTAGATAAATGGAATGCCATGCCATGTGACTTCTACCTCAGCTGCAAGAAAATGATTTTATGGACAGTCAGTAGCAGTCACTGAACATTCATCACTCGAAAGAGAGAGAACATAAGGCATGAGACCGTAGTGAACGGAAAATTAGGGATGCATTTACCAGTAATGCAATCAAATCATATACAAATCGCACTGGAAGGGGCTGTGTAAGTCTGCCTCCTGATGGCTATTGGAAGGCCTATAATGTTTAGATTTAGGTTTTACTGGCACGTGTACTCAAGTATGGTGTATAACAGTACAGTGAAAAGTGTACAATGTCACCATTCACAGCGTCACCCTAGGCATAAAGTACCTGTACATAAAATCTTAGTTACAGAAATAGAAAATATAGAGAAATAAGTTAAAAGTTCATCACTACAGCCTTCTTAGCATCAATGTAGAAAAATAAAGAAATAAAGTTAAAATGTCAAACATTACAGTCCTTCCTTAAGCAATGGGCCTGTGAATGTTGCAACCCCATCATAGTGATTGCACCTTCCTATTCCTGAGTTCTACCCATATTGCCTTACTACATGAGCTCTCCAAGATGCCCTCTTTTAGTGCAGCTGCGACATTCTCCTTAATCAGTAATGTAACTCCCTCACCCCTTTTTACATCCCTCTCTAACACACTTGAAACATCTAAACCCTGGAATGTTGAGCTGCCAGTCCTGTCCTTCTCTCAACCAAGTTTCTGTGACAGCTATAATATCATAGTTCCATGTACCAATCCAGGCTCTAAGCTGGTATGCCTTCCATGTTATGTTCCTTGGATCAAAATAAATACACTTCAGACCGCCAGTCCTACCAGGTTCACTAACCTGGCCCTACCAGTTCTTCCTATTAAACTTACTTCACTTAATCTCTACCTTCTCCGCAATTACAGAATGCAGTAGACCACAATGAATTTTGAGACCCTCTCTGCTGAATATTATAAGGGTTTTTTTGGCAATAGATGCTTTCTTCGGCTCATCCATAATCATCACCAATAAAATATTGTACCAGATTTTATGCGGCAGCGTGGCTTTATTGTGCGCCTGCTGCATAAGCATTCATGGGTTGTGAAGCAACATTGTGAGACATACTACCAGCAAAAAGTCTTCGCCATCCAAAAGCTACCCTTTCAGTTTGTGGTAGTTCAAATGTATAACTGAATGAAGTAATGATGACTGCTGTCAGGATAATGGCACAAACCTGTAGGATTCACCAACACTCATCTGCCTATGAGTGTAATAGGCCAGCTACCTACTGTGGGAGTAAAATCTTTTTTGGTTCTGTTATAGATCAGAGTTAATGTGTGGCGACACACAAAGATGTGTGAGATGTAAATTGCATCCTGCACCATGAGGAAGTCTGCAATCACGCAAGCCATTTTATTCTTTCTATCTGCTTCTCTCTAGCAAGAGAGTGAATAGAGAGCCACACAGTCATCCCTTTATGCAACTGTGGACAGCAAACTCCAGCTCCGGGTTAGAAGCCATTGATCATAGCTACAGGTAATGTGTTCATTGACTTCTTCTAAGGTTGCAGTAATTGTCGTGGTACATTGTAGATTTGAGTAAAGATCTACTTACTACAACATGGCCACCTTTCACAATGCTCCTCACTGAGGTTCAGCTAGGAGAACTGGTCCTGGAAAAGTCCTGATTGGATTTGATTTCTTGATGAAAACCTTCTCGTCATCATCCCTCTTCCATTGGCTTGTCCTACTCTGTGTATCCTCTGATTATTCTCCCCATCACATTTTTTTCCAAGCCTTACTTATGCACCTATATCTGGGACCAATGGGTTTGAGCAGAAGCCTGATGTTTGCAAAAACATCCTCCTGTATCTGTAATCTGTGAATCTTTGCAAGTTTAAAGAACAATGACAATCATCAAGCATTTATCGAATTGTAGAATTGTCAAAAATAAACCAGCCTGGGACTAATTTGTTAATCATTGATGCTCCCTTTAAGTACTTACTAAGGAAGTTCTTTCCTGCAGCTTAATGTGTGTATAGAAATACGAGTTTAAGAAACTGTGCCAGCTGGAACACTGAGCGCCAAAGTAGCTGATCAACATTATGATTGGCCTTACTATACATGCTTCCAGTGAATACTAGCTGTGTGCATACTACCTTCCTCACAAATATGACTGGGGAGATTCACAGCAGAAAGATGTTGGCTCCCAGATGGCTCTTGCAGCGTCCAAACCCCTTGCACTAGCAAACTCAGCATCTCTTCCTGACAGCTTAATAGAATAATGGCACAGCATGCGTGTAACCAGGATTGAGAAAGGACATCCTATTTTAATATAAAGATTATTATATTAACCAATGACCAATGGCATTAGACTATCTGAACTTTACCAATCTCAATTTTATTTTCAGGATCATAAAAGTAACAACAGGTCTCAGGCGGCTTTCTTAAACTACAATACTAACACTTTAACCTTGTTTACTGGCTTGAAAACACAATAAAGGTGACTTCCAATATCAAACACCTCTCCTTAGCTAATTTATAAAATGTAGATATTGCTTTTGCTGGCAGTGAAATGCATGCCAACTACTAACTGAACTCACTTTTATCACTTGGTTATTTAAAAGAAGCATAATATATTGTTTTAAAGCCTAATCAAATGTTTTAAAATAGATTTATGATATATTAAATTTTAAACTCAGTTATAAAAAATCTTACTTTAAGCATCTAAATACCTTGTTGCTCTATGATCAAGGGGCAAATATTTAACTGTCAGTCATCTTAATGGCAAATTGCTGCCAAATAGAAAATGCAGTCTGGGCTGTAAGCTTTCTTTGGGCAGAATTCAGAACAGCTGGCTCATTTTTATGTGACTCAACACAGTGGTAAATAAGCACACAAAAAAGAACAGGAAAGGACAAGTAGGTCCAACAGTCTTCCCTACCCACCCTATTGTGAACTATTCAAAATAACACAAGTCAAGTGGTGATAAAAATCTCAGCATTTTATAATTACTGATGCAACTAATCTTCAAATTCCTCATTGCCACCACTACCTTTCCAGACACCAGTGTCATAATTGCAAATGTAGGTTTGCATAATTGCAAATTGCAATCATAGGTTCCAATCATCAGCTGCAGTTTAATTTGGATTGGTTTAAATAACAAGGTGAAACAATTGTTTATTGGCAAAAGTGAATTTAGTTTTGTTAGGATGCATATTCTATTTGAGGAAGAGATGGACTAAAAGGACAGTATGGTTTTCACTTCTAGCTCAACAGAGTATATTTATTTTTAAATCCCAAAGGTTGTGCATTCAAGTCCTGAGGTGGACACACCATTTAAGCTGACACTTCAATCTGATAAAGATGGAATGCTGCATTGTTAGAGTTTTTTTTGGACAAGATGTTTATGTAGGATCTAGTTCCCTCTGACATGGGCAACAAAAGACCTCAAAATGCTACTGAAAGAAGAACAGAGCGAACATTTATCTTTCTAGCAATAACATTAAAAAACATATTACCCAGTCACTTCATCGATTATTTTTGTGGGAACTAGTGTACAAATTTGTTGCTGCACTTATTTACATTAAAATAGTGACTACACTTCAAAAAACTTAGAATGTGTAGCATTTTGGAGAATTCATAAGTTTTTCATTCACTGTAAGATAATTTTTAAGAATTTGCACTCCTGTTGTAGAGCTTTCTGTATCAGTAATACATGTCAGGATGTGTGATATGGACATCTGCTAGGATTTAACATCCATTAAAATTAGTGGAACTCAAATACATAAAAATTTACCCTTAGAGCTTGAAGTTTTATTACCAATGATATATATTTAAAAAGCAATAAGATTTAAATGTTCTTAATACTATCTGACAAAATTTGCAACATAAAATTAATTAGTCCGTCATACCAATGTTATGCAGATATCTATTAATTATTCCGATATGGCGTACTTTGGAAAAGGTGCAGTGGGCCATCTGTAGATTGTATTATTTTAGTGTTTTTCAGATGGATACATTAGACATAATTGCTGACAGGACATACACATAAATACAAGCATTTCTGATTTGGGATAAGCTTCTATATGGATGTATTGCTGCAGAATGTAGAACAAAAGTCATCAGATATTACTAAGTACACAAGAAACTGAAGGTTCAATGAGCAAGTTCATACTTCTGTATTAAATGTAAAGTGCTTGTAAAATGTACATGAAGGACTAGAAAACTATTTCAGACTCAGGATATTTTTTGATTTTCTTCAAAACCAATATATACAGTTGGGTAGTGACCAGCAGCTGAAGCTCAGATATTACTAAAAATTAAATGCTGAACACAAATAAAAATATGCATTTGACCATGTGATTCTCATAATACCACTGTAATATCTTCACCAACTGTGCCCAACCAACTTTCATAGCATTTCTCAAAGTGACAATGCCGATTTGCATGTTATGGCTCTCTATGGCAAGTACATCCTTCCTGATGCAAGCATAGCACACAACAGCACACAGTACTTCAGGCGTAGTCTCATCAGCGTTCTATACAATTGAAGCTGCACGTCTGTTCCTGTGCTCATGTCCTCTTATGATAAAGCTACCATACTGTTTGTTTTCCACATTGCTTGCTACATCTGATTGCTAGCTTTCTGAAACTTAGAATGAGGACACCTAAATTGCTTTGGGCATCAATACTTTCCAATCTCTTACAATTTCAGAAATACCCTGCTCCTTTGTTCCTCCTACCAAAGTGGGTAACCTCACACTGATACTCACTTAAAATATCATAGTGCCAAGTTTTAATAAATTTGTCAGCCTTCATGAAGCTGTGCTGACTCTGCTTGATCACATAATGTGTTTCTAAACGCTCAGCTATCATGTACTTTATAAAAGATGATTTTCTCAACAACAGATGTCAAGCTAACCGGTCTATAGCTACCTGCTTTTTGTCTCCTTGCCTTTTTAGATAATAGTGTTATGTTGTCAATTTTCCAATCCTCTGGGACTTGTCCAGAATCTAAGGATTCGTGGAAGATTATTACTAGTGCATCCACCATTGGTACAGCTACTTCCATTAATATCTTAGGATGCAACCCATCAGGTCCAAGGAACATATTGCCCTTTAGCCCCATTAGTTTCCCTAGTACTTTTTCTCTAGCAATAAACATTGAACTTATTTCCTCTCCCCTTTTTGTCTCTTAACCTATTTGCGTTTTTGAAATGCTATTGGTGTCTTTTAACCTGAAGACAGATGTGAAGTATTTATTCAACTCTTCTGATATTTTGTGACTCCTGTTACTATTTCCCTCAAATTCAAAGGGGTCTATGTTAATTTTGGCTTTCTCCCTTTTATATATTTAATGAGGATCTTGCTGTCCAACTTGATATTAATTGCTAGTTTATTCTCAATGTTTATTTTCTCCCTTTTTAAATTATTTTTTTCCAAAAAGAAAGGGAATCTGATAGAGGTAGAACTGCAGGTCCTTTTAATATAGACCAGGACAGATTTAGAGTTAACTGAGAGTAAGAGATGCTGGGATTTTTGAGGGCCTTTTTTGCCATAGTGGTAATGCAGCAGTAACCTTCTGAGCCAGTGGGCCCGAGCTCCAGTCCAACCTTCTCCTGACGTAAGCAATAACATCTCTGAACAGGCTGGAAAATATCCACAGCTGACACTTTTCCTAATACAGGAATGGGCTTCTAGATAGGCAACTGATCTAAAAGAGAACGGTCAAACTGGTATGCACTCTGAACTATAGTTTACCAATAAAACTGATTCAACTATAAATATCTGTCTATTAAACAACAAATGCCCACTCACTCAACCTGTCCAACTATCCATGAAGCTTCTTTACATCCTCCCCATACCTTATAATCTTCCCAAGTTTTGTATCATCTGGAAACTTGGAAATATTACAGTTAGCCTCCATATCAAAGTCATTGACTTGATTGTGGACAAGTCAGGCCCAAGTAACTTGCAAATGATCCATTTAGTCCTACTCAGGGCTTTCTGCCTGTTAGACAACGTTCAATCCACACCGCTGTATTACTACTAAATCTATTGGCTTTAATTTTGTTTGCTAATCTCCTGTGTGAAACTTTGTCAAAAACCTTCTAAAAATTCCTTACCTCCTGCACATACCTATTCCCTCTTATTGACTCTGCTGATAACTTCCACAAAAAAATCTCTCAGGTTTGACAAACATGATATCCCCTTCAATAATCCATGTTTTCTTTCATATCCAGTCAGACTGTTACTTCTAAATATCCAGAAATAATACTTTAGATTAGGTGTTAGCATTTTCCCTACTACTAACGTCAGGCTTTTAGATCTGTAGCTCCCTGTTTTCTTTTTCCTTCCTTTCTTAAATAGTAGAGTTACATTTGTAACCTTCCAAACTTCACTCACTGTTGCAGAATTAAGAGAATTTTGAAAAACAATAAGCAATGCAACCATTATTCTGTAGTCATTTTTTTAACATTCTAGAGCAAAGGTCATCTGATCCAGGAGATTTGTTAACTTCTAGTCTCATTAATTTCATCAAAACTACTGTTTTACAAACCAATTTATTTCAATTCCTCACTCACACTGGATTCTTGAATCCTAATTATTTCAGGGAGACTTCTTGCGTCTTCCTTTGTGAAGACAGATACAAATTTCTTCTTAACTTCACTGTCATTTCTCTATGGACATCTTAGAACTTGTACCACACATGGTTTATTGGAAGTAGCGGAGAATATTTAAGGTGTAAGTTAGAAAAGGTTGTTGGAGTATTAATGGCATTGTGCATTCCTAAGTGGAATATATTCTTGGGCTGCCACCTATTTCATGTAGGCTGGTAGAATTGGACCCGCAGAAAATAGGGTGGAATAAAAGAAACAGTATTAACTAGCTGGCAGGATTTGAAATATAATTTTCTGCCTACAGTGACTTCATGTTGGTATACAAATGGAATACTTCGTTGATCTAGGTATGATACACATTGCTTTAAAAAATGCTATTTATGAAAGTTATTATTAATGCGAGGGGGTTGATATTGCAAAGTATTTCAAGTGTTATAACTACTCTCCTCATGCAAAGGGGTTTACTTGCGCTGTTTATGTCTGTAGTCTTTCAGTGGCTTGCCCTGAGAGTTGGAGAATGGTAGTTGGTGTTGGTGAAGTAGGAAGAGATTATTTTTGGCCTGACTTCTCAATTACCTGTAATTGTACTTAGGAGTGCCCTTTGTAGAACCGAGTAGTGAAGCATACAGTATCCAGAAGATAGGTCAAGCACTTTTTTACCTTGATGTTAGGTGCTTGAAGTCCTGCTGATGAACAACAGTCAGGATGCCACAAGGCTAATAATCAGTAGTTGCAATTCCCCAGATACTTTCCGCACACAAGAAGCAGCACAAATCCAGCCTGGCTAATTACCACCCGATCAGTCTACTCTCGATCGTTAGTAGAGCAATGGAAGGGGTCACTGGCAGTGCAATTGAGCAGCCTATGCTCAGCAATAACCTACTCACTGACAGGACAATGTGACCTGCTTGATTCACCTACACATCCACATTATTTAAAATTTATTCCCTCCACCACTGATCCACAATAACAGTAATGCCTACTGTCTACAAGACGCTCTGCAGTACCTCATCAGCAGCACCTTCCAAACTTGACAGGGTGGTGAAAAGTGGTGAAAAAAGGATTTGGCATGCTTGCCTTCATTGGCTATTGCATTGATTGCCGGAGTTGGGATGTACTATTGCAGCTGTACAGGACAGCGGTTGGGCCACTTTTGGAATACTGCATGCAATTCTGGTCTCCCTCCTATAGGAAAGATGTTGTTAAACTTGAAAGGGTTCAGAAAAGATTTACAAGGATGTTGTCAGGGTTGAAGGGTTTGAGCTACAGGGAAAGGCTGAATAGCCTGGGGCTTCTTTACCTACAGCATCCAAGGCTGAGGGGTGAACTTATAGAAGTTTATAAAATCATGAAGGACTTGGATAGGATCAATAGCCAAGGTCTTTTTCCCAGGGCAGGGAGCCCAAAACTAGAGGACATAGGTTTAAGGTGAGAGGGGAAAGACTGAAAAGGAACTCAAGGGGTAACATTTTTACCCAGAGGGTGGTGTGTGTATGGAATGAGCTGCCAGAAAAAGTGATGGAGGCTTTTACAATTACAACATTTAAAAGGCATTCGGATGGGTATATGAATAGGAAGAGTTTGGAGGAATATGGACTAAATGCTGGCAAATAGGACTAGATTTATTTAGGATATCTGGTCAAGATGGATTAGTTGGACCAAAGGGTCTGTTTCCATGCCATATAGCTCTGTGACTCTATGACACTATCACCTAGAAGGACAAGGCTATTGGACGCATGGGATGCAAGTTCCCCTCCAAGTTGCACACCATCCTGACTAGGAATTGTATTGACTTTCGTTTATCATCACTGGGCCAATATTCAGATTGAACTTCCTAATACTGATATATACGTATCCACATTGTGTGGACTGCAGCAGTTCAAGAATGTGGTTGTTTTAAACTTACAAAGCTTACAAAGGAATGGACAATACATTTCAGCCTGGACAATGATGCCCAAATCTTGTGAAAGAATAAAAACAAACCCTTTGTCTTGTAAACTGGTAAAGGGCCCTTTTATCTATCCTAAGTATATGACTAAGGGGTGCAGATGCCTCAGTCCACTAAATTGAGGTACACCTTGGCCTGGGCTGGGATAACATACTTCAGGTGTGCTCAGCCTGAATGGTATCTAAGGAAAAGGGAGCCACTGAAATCAGATCTATGTCATATGATTAAAATTTGTTTAACAATAAATGTGTTCCATTCCATAGCGTGTCTTGTCTTTCCTGTGCCAAGAAGATTTATCTACTGTTTTTGTGCAGCAAATGTGTGCAGGTTTTCATTGTAAAGTGAACTGTTGCTTATTTATTTTGACTTTACTCTTTGCTTAGTGAGGACATCAATATATTTACAACTATTTCATACGTTTTTTAAAATTTCTGTTGTGTTTAGCTTCTATCTTGGGCCAAATATTCTTACAACCATTGGCCATATAATTTATTGCTGTGTAAAATACTTTAACGCGAAGCAATTTACAAATAGTCCTCAAACAAATCTTGCGTGCAAAATTATCTTAGTTCAATTGATTTTTTGAGCCTATTTTCCAGCATTTTGTGTTAAAACCTCAGTGACAGTCTCCAGTCTCCAAATTAGAGTGTAGATGCCAATTTATTAGCAAGCCCCATTAATGTAGCTTGCTAACTAGCCAGCAAGTGTTCAGGGAAAGTGACATAAATTATAAATCTTCTTTCTAACTTTCCCTCAGAGTAGGTATCCAGGGAGCATCAGCCAAGATCAAAGCTAATTAGGTGGACAGTCTTGTGTCCATACCATACAGTAGCACAACAGGAAGCTAATTAATTGTGGTCATTCACAAAAATAATCCACAGCAGCAGTTAGCTTATTTTTGATAAGACATACTTTGATTCAATTAACTAGCTGACAGATCCTTAAATCACATAAAGTTTGTATTACTGTTAAACAGATAAACTCCCTCAGGTTCTCTAAACCACACCGCAGTTGTTTGTAAAGGAGCGAAGGGCGGTATTAATGTGAACTGGTGATCAGTCAGGCTGCACTGTAAATGCATCTAGCTACCATGAAAAATTCAGGAAATGATTCTTCAAAAAGGAGCTTGATAAATTAATCTGAATCATTCTTCCGTGACTTTATGATGAGAATTCCAGGGATAGAACTGTAATTTTGAAAGAGAAATCTGCTTCAGAGAACATTCATAAATTGCTGTCTCCAGAATAGATGATGATGAAATGCCACAGATAATCTTAAAAACCATTGATTTTGCCAACGGAAGCTGCTTAGCTTCATATTTAATTGAAGAAGCGGAAGACCTCAAGGTTTACTCATTGCTTCAGTTCTTTCTCATTGCTTCAATTCTTTCTCATTTTACCTTTCTGAAAAGAAAATATGCTTCACAGATCCTGAGAGTTTGTGCACCTAGAGTAACAAAATGGCAAATCTCAAGGGCAAGTCATGTACCAAGCATGGCAGCGCAGGGGGAACAAACTATTTTCCATTTAATGCTTGATTCTGATTGTTCTTTGACCTATATACTGTGTTGGCAATGAATTCAAAGTGAAATAACACAAGCATGACTGTTGAGACCAGAATTAAGTTAACACTCAATAACAGAAAAGAATTTACTTCTGGTACAGGTTAATTAATATTTGCTATCCTTCATATCTTCTTGAAATGTTTAGCAA
This sequence comes from Ginglymostoma cirratum, assembly GCA_024137785.1. NCBI lineage: Eukaryota > Metazoa > Chordata > Chondrichthyes > Orectolobiformes > Ginglymostomatidae > Ginglymostoma > Ginglymostoma cirratum. The sequence continues at coordinate 4,595,856 of JAHRHZ010000031.1, forward strand.
TGGATTAAATTGAAAGTGTGAAATCAGAAATGACTTGCTTTCTAAGGCTGTATTTTGTGTTCGGTTTGAATAGTCTCTGTTATGCCCATAACATTTGACAGCATGGTGACCAGTTTTTGGTGTTCTTGGTCTCATTTTATCTCCAAATTAGTATCCATGATGCACAAGTACAAACTTATGATACAAGCCCTGATGGACATCATTTTGGCGAGATTAATCAATGAACTGCAGACTCTGGAGATCTGAAACAAAAAGGAAATTGCTGGAGAAACTCAGCAGGTATGGCAGCATCTGTGATGAGAAAACAAAGTTAACATTTCGAGTCCAGTGACCCATTTTGGTAAGGACATTTGTATGTGTACAGAGAGTGTCCAACAAAGTATACAAAGTAGGTAGAACTTTTTCTTAATCCCCGTGGTCATGCTTAGCCACATCAGACAGAATGTCCAGCTGTTGGGAAGAGGGCAAAACTTGTGGAAAACTCAATGATTTTGCTCATGTTTATTACTCGTCAATGAAATCAAATAGAAAAACAAAATACCAAATGCCACTTATGTATAACCCAAAGGTTGAGAGAATGAAGGCAGAGTACAGGCAGATTATACTGAGAGTGTTTTCGTGCTATCTTTGGACACAACATCCAACCATATGTGACAGTTATTGGTTGCTTGGAAGCAAATGTGATCTTAAATTCAGGAGCCATCAATGCCATGGGAGAGCAAAGTCACCATACCTTCCAAACCCATGACTTCGACCACCAAGTACATGGACAATGGATACCTTGAAACTCCCCCACCTCATGTTCCTCTCTAGCCACACACCTATATGACTTGGAACTGAAAGCAAAATACTTCAGATGCTAGAAATTTGATACAAACACAGAAAGAATGTTCAAGAAACTCAGCAGGTCTGGCAGCATCTGTAGAGAGAGAGAGATAGTTAATGTTTCAAATCTGGTATGACTCTTCTTCAGAGCTTTGAACTATATTATTATTCCTTCATTGGATAAAATTCCTGGAACTCCATTCTTACTCCATGGTTATGTACACCATGTGGCCTATAACAGTCTAAGGTGACAGCTCACCATTGTTGATTGATGATGATCAGTGATTAATTTGATAATGCCACACTGCCACTGGGGAATTGCATACTCCAGCTAATGCCCTCTCTTAACTCACACAGCTCTTCAGTAGCAGGAAGCTGTTGTTATTTAAATGGATCATATACTATGGTTGGTTTTGGCTTAATTCAATGCATGTGGGCAGCTCACCCCAAATTGAGTTGTGCTACTGTTTTTGCCTGCAATCCCATGTCCAGTATTGAACCTTGCACAGATCCCATCGCTAAGCTATTTATGGAATTGGCACAATGCTAGTATATGAGCCTGAAGCACTGTCGGTTATCTTCAGATTGAAACTGTCTGTGTGCTGTGGAACCAACTACTATAAGCTAATGATTTGGGTAGAATGCTGCTCTCAATCATCCTTTCTATGTGGAGTCTAAGGGCCTTTTGTTAGCAGTGGACAAACCACTAGTGAATCTTAACAAGTATAGACACTTAACAAAATGATGTTGCTTATTGCACAATAGAAATAAGTACGAGTTACATAGTCTAGTTAAACTCAGTTACCAAGACTATCATGAGCCAAAGATGACATATCTAACTGTATAGGGATTTTGGGTTGGGGACTCCTCGATTCTTCACCTGGACCACACAACAACAACAGACTAGATGGCACTTAATGAAGCATCAAAATTCACCCTTTCAGAACCATTACCTTATACTAAAGAATGACTGTTAGAAGGTGATGGTCTAGTGATATTATTGCAAGATTGTTAACCCAGAGACCTAGTCAATGTTCTGGGGACCTAGGTTTGAAGGCAGGTGGCTAAATTTAAATTCAATAAAAATTTGGAATTAAGGGTCTAATAATGATCATGAATACATTGTCTATTGTCAGAAAAAAACATTTCTAGTTCACAATTGTCCTTCAGGGAAGGAAACTTCCATCGTTACCTAGTCTGGCCAACATGTGACTCCAGGCCCATAACAATGTGGTTGATCCTAATTACTCAGGACAATAAATTTCGACCTTGACAGCAATACCTTCATTCCATAAATTATTAATATGTGAATAATTGGGGACTGTAGTGCATTGAGCAGTGTGTAAAGCTATGATGATGTAGCTGATGCGAATTTATTCATTCGAAAATAAAATCCACTGCATTCATGTTTTTTGGGACCCTGGCATTGGCTATCTACTCTACAGCTTTCATATAATTTATTCAGAGGCTCCCTGGTCCTATTGATAGCAGCTACCAAAGTATTCATGGCCTGTGACGCCATAATTCACCATTCTTCTTGCTCATGTTTTCTTCTGGAACCAAGTACCTGATTCAGCCACAATGCACTTCCCATTCATCTGGCTTAGTTTAGACAGCACTGGCTATAGCTTTAGGGAGTGCAAGCCTTGCAAAAACTTGGGGCCCCCTGCAGAATTATACAACCACTCAGCAGCCTGTTTAACATGATAGTTACATGCAGCCAGTACTAACCAGCAGACAGCACAAGGTCTGTGCATTATGTACCTCAGAAGAAATGGGCAATTCTGCATTGTGATACTGAGAGTTCTATCAGGATCTGTCTCAACTTGCAGCCTATGAATATATTTTAGAAAAATATCCTTATTTTCTGGTTAAAATGACAAATAAAACAAATTATAGTAGATTGAGCCCTAGAGTAAAAGCTAACTAATCACTATATATCTTATCACTTTAAACCATGAGCATTGAAGCAGCAATTGGTAAAAGGAAAATAAATATCATTGTTCAAAATCTATAGAATAAATGTTTGATTTTGTTATTTCAAAAATAGGCATTGTCGTAATGACAGATATTTAGTGTATTTGAGGATCGAAAGTGAACCTTTCAATTGAAATTTCAGACATAATATTCTCAGCGCACATGACACAATATTAGAAAAATCTGCAATTTTAATGATTCATAATAAATGTTTTCCTAAGTTGTTCTTAGCTAACATTCAGAAAGTTTATCTAGTGATCGTTTAAGTCCCAAAGTATGCTGAGGTGATCTGTGGACTTCGGTGGTGGGTGGGACAGGGAATGGAGCTGGTTCTGACGCATCGATGGATTTTTGTGTCACTGGGCTAGGGAGGAGAAAAAAATGGTCATTGTATTCACCTCTCATCAAGATGCAGTGAGCCTCCCTCTCAAAACGTGTAAATTTTGCTCCAGGACAGTTTTGGCTTAGCTGTAAGGTAACCACCAATTGATTAACTGGAGGCTCCTTGACAAGTTTCACTAATAATTGAATTCAAACAAATCACCAATCACAGCACCATCTTAGAGACAAAGGTACCTAGATACAGATTCTTAAGAAAGAAAATAACTAGAAAAATAAATAAAATGTACAGCATTACAGGTCAAAGAAATAAATTAGAAAAGTAAATAAATAATGAGTTCAGAATAACAGTCTTTCCAACCCAGTCCATGTCAGCACCAAGCCTCCAGTAACTGAAAGAGACCTCCACCACCTCACCGCTGCCTGCACTGGACCCACCAATGTAGGAGTCACCACACTTTAGGCACCATTTTGTCACCCGGTCAGTCCACCTCGCTGTCACTGCTGAGCCTAAACTCACTCCACAACCAGGAGTCCCTGTCTCTGGTGCTGCCTCAATAAAATCAGGAGGCCCCGCTCCAGGCATAACATGCTACTGCCATTGCCACACCAGCGCCAGGGGTCCCCGCTCTGGGCCCACTGTGAACAGGAGTCCCTGGCTCTGCTGCCAGGTCTGGAATCCTCACTTTGGGGCTACTGCCAGTAGGAGTCCCTGGATCTGCTGCCAGACCAGGCTGCTGCCACAATAAAAGTCCTACTTTGGCTACAGCAGTAATCTTGCCTGCACCATCCCTCCTAATCGCTGGAAGCGCTTTGGTGCCATTGCCACCGGCGCCGAATGTCAGAGGGATGCTCTTGCTACTGGTGCCTCAACCTCCAATCGCCAGAAGAAGCCATGTTTACCACTCCACACGCAGCCCACTCTCGCTACCACGCTGATGCTACCAACCAACCCGCCATAGGAAATAAAGAAAAAAAAGCTGAACGATAAAGAGCAGAAGCAGCAAAAAGAGACAGAAAGCAAATGGGAGTAGATGAGCACAGGCAAGAGCCCACATGCAGCCATGTTACTCCGTCACCATCCTAAAGGTAAACTAAATGAAGCACAAGAGGACATTTGACACCTTCGGTTGCCAAATTTAAATATATTTTTGCAAAAAGATCACTGATTTCAGGAGGTGGGAAACTCTGTCAATTTTGCCTCTGGGTGGTTGTAGTATAGCATGCCACCTCTATGCTGAGCCTACAATAGGTTTCTACTTATTGGCTGCATCTCTGCCTTCAACACTATAACCCTAACCAAACTAACCTTCAAACTCTGAGACCTAAGTCTCTGCTCTGCCCTCTGCAACTGCATTGTTGACTTACCAACCCACAGTCCACTATCAGTGAAGATAGGCAACAGCACCTCCTCCAGGACAATGTTCAACATCGGTGCCCCACAAGAATGCATACTCAGCCCCCTGCTGTACTCCCTATACACTCATGACTACGTGGCCAAATTTCCTCCGAGCTCCATCTACCAGTTCACTGCCAACACCACCATTGTAGGCCGGATATCAAATGATGACTAGACAGAATACAGCAAAGAGAAACAATTCTTGATCACATACTGCATAGATAACAACCTCTCAATTAACATGATCTTTGACTTCAGGAAGTGAGGAGGAGGACACACCCCTATCTACATCAATGGAGCTGAGGTGGAGATAGTCGAAAGCATCAAGTTCCTAGGAGAGATAATAACCAACAATCTGGCCTGGACCATCCACCTTGATGCGATGGTCAAAAGGCACAACAAAAGCCTCTTCTTCCTCAGGATGCTAAGAAAATGCCCATAAGGACCCTCACCAATGGTTACAGAGGCACCATAGGAAGCATTCTATCTGGAAGCATCGCGGCTTGGTACAGCAACTGCTCTGCAAAGGACAGTAAGAAACTACAGAAAGTTGTGAACACCATAACGCAAGCCAACCTTCCATCCATTAACTTCATCTACATTTCTTGTTGCTACGGAAGGGCAGCCAATATCATCAAAGATCCCTCCCACCCAGATTATAATCTCTTCCGACTTCTTCCGTCAGGTAGAAGATACAAAAGCTTAAACACACATACCAACAGGTTCAAGAACAGCTTCTTCCCTGCTGTTATTAGACGTCTGAATAAACCTCTCAAATTTCAAACCTAATGTTGATCTTGTTTTTGGTACGCTTTCTCTGCAGTTGTAACTTTGTATTCCTCACTCTGTTCAATGACCCTATGATTGTAAGTCCTTGTACATTATCATCCGCCTGTACTGCATGCAAAATAAAAGTTTCAACTGTACTTAGGTACATGTGACAGTAATAAATGAAATCAAATCTAATCTAACTTCTTGTCTAATTGTCAATGGTAGAGGATAGATCACTGGTGAGTCTTAACGCAAAGAGGTACTTGTCTTACAGAACAAGAGGTAGATTAATGCATGGTAGCAACACATACAAGTTACACTAAATTGTTACGTATACTTATTTTACACTGTCAAGGTCTTTTATGGATTATTGTTGATGTGTGTTATATTTGGGTAGTTTCCCTTTAAGAGGTGAGTCAGGTGAACACTGGTGAGTCACAAGGGAGTGTCATCAGCTAGGTTTACTGGCTTGTTCAGATCTGTACTGAGCTGTTACAGACTGCACAACTTCAGAATAAAACCTTCTTGTTAGGTTGCAGAAATTGACATGTTTGTATGTTCTTTAGTTCTGATTAAAGCCCAGTAACTCCTCAGTGCAGACCAGGATTCAACTACATCACTTCTGACCCAGTAAAGATCTCATGCAAAACTGCCTGATTCTATACACAAAAGGCAATGTGAGATCAGGTTGGCTGGAGCTTGATGCAACTTCACCATTGACTCTTTCAGAAACTTTACACAAGAAACTTTAATACTGTTTCTGCAATCCAGTCTAAAAAAGATTTTTTTTAATTGTTATGTAGATAAAAGGAATGTTGTTGCAGAATTCCCATCTGTTTATGAGATTGCATATGGCCTAAATAAATCTATTATGAACAATTTAAGGTTATTAATTCCATTGTTTCCTTGTATTGCATACACATCTTGTTTCACCTGCATAAAATTTTATGCAGTATTATTAGATTAAATACAATGTGTTTGCATGTTACAAAGTGTAATGTAATTTCAGCATTTAATTACATTATTTAAATGTTTATATCCTAATTTACATTGTTCCTTTGAAATTTGCCTTGGTATGATGAGCATACTGCTAACAAAATTCATTACATTTCCCAATATTCTGAATTAGGTGCATTTTTTGTGGTCTGCTTTGCACACTTGAGATTGGAAATACAGTACAGTAAATACCAAGGATTAAAAGTAATTAAATAATATATTACCCCAAGGATGTGAACAGTTAGTTGTATAGTTTATTCAAAACTTTTAACAAGCAACTTCTAATGAAAGATCCTTACCAAGTAAATGAAGTCCCGCAAGACTCTTTTTTGCTGTCTAGATGGATCTACGTGTAATGAGATTCTTGGATTGCATATGTTGAATGACGTTCTGAGAAAGTCCTACCCTATCGGAGGTGTTGACCATATTATTCTTATCATATTTCCCTCATCATTTTATCTATTTTTGCCATTGTGAATTTGAAATATTGCATCATGTTTACCTTCTTGATCATTGTGCCTAAATTTAACGTTATTTTGCTTTATTTTGACATGGTAAATTTTCAAAAATCAAAATTTTATTTCATGAAGTGTCGATACAAATGTAAATCCCACAAGTTAAACATTAAAGTGTATAAAGGGTCTAAGCAAGGTTCACTTAACACTATATTAAAATACTTCGGAATGATGATTGTGAATCCATTGTCAATTGTCATAAAAACCTATCTGGTTCACTAATGTCCTTTAGGGAAGGAAACTGCCATCCTTACCTGGTCTGGCCTACATGTGACTCCAGACCCACAGCAATTTGGTTGACTCTCAACTGCCCTCTGGGCAATTAAGGATGAGCAATAAATGCTGCCCAGCCAGTGATGCTCTCATCCTGTGAATGAATAAAAAAAATTAAAAAAACTTTGAGGAAGAGCTATCTGTCCACCATTGTTGACTGAAACTTTCTCTCTCGTATTGGTTGCCAGTGGGTTCCTAATTGATATATATACGCAGATTGTTATCTAATGACACCAATCAAACCCTGACCTCATTTGAACTGGACATTGAGCAGGGAAAATGCTGCTACTTTCCAGCCAGGAGGTCTGAAGAATAAGCTGTGATGTGGAGATAGGTTTTTACCCATTATGAGGAGGAGCTGCCAGCAAACAATAAACCTGCTGCTAGCTCTATTTTGGTTCCCTCCTGCAATACACTTCCAGAACAATCTTCCTCACACCTATTTGCATTTTTGGTGGATCACCATTAGCTGCAAAATCTTCACTGCCAATGAGGCAACTGATTTCCTCCTTCATGTCCATATATAGCATGAGGTGGACTTTTCTCAAAAAACACGTGATGTGGGCTTTGGTGGCTATACCAGCATTTATTTCCGACTCCTGATTACCCTGTTAAGAGTCGAACCCATTGCTTCAGGTCTAGAGTCAAATGTAGTCCAGACCTGTAAGGATAGAAGATTTCCCTCCCTGAAGGACATTAGTGAAGCAGATGTATGCTTTTTTTTTAATGACAATTGACAATTGTTACATGGTCACCAACTAAGCTAGTTTTTAATTCCAGATTTTTGTTCAAATACAATCTGCCATGGTGAGATTTGAAACCATGTCCCCTGAGCATTACAATGGGTTCTGGATTACTCATCTGGTGACATTTGCTTCCTCTCAATGACAGGGTCATTTTGGAGCTGATGGCCAAAAAATTTCCATGGCTTTTTGCTACTGCCAGATGTGTTAGAAACTAACCACTGGGAGTTATAAAGACACCAAACAATCTTGACTGTATATACAAGGAACAGAGGGACATTTGAACTTGACGACTGACATGTTTTACAACCAATTGAGGCAAAAAAAAGGGAAGTATGGAGACTACAGCTGGCTGGAACCGCAATATTGGTGAAAACTTGGTGCAAGATGCCTGTGCTGCCAAGTAGTTTTCCAGACCTGTAGTTGGACTGTCTATTTCCAAACTGACATTGCTAATCAAGGCACAGCATAACTGAGAAAGTAACCAACTCTGCTGTTTGAGAACAGTCAGTATCACCTAAAACTGGTGAATGTGGAAAATCAGGTCAAGATTGATAGAGAGGAAAAGGAAGAGGTGGAGGTGGCAAAGCTGAATGCAGAAGGCCCCAGTTTTGTCTATGGACAGCATCACCTGGGAAAATGTCACCTTAAGCCAGCAGTACCTGGAAGCCCGTCAGCCACTCACCTTCCCTTAGCCACTCACTCTCTCCGGCCTGCTCACCAAACCTCGGGGATCAGCACCAGAACCAGATGGTGGGCTGACCTGAGAGGTCAGAAATGACAATAGCAAGGTAACCTCAAGGGCAATAGCCCAGAGGGCAAACCAGAGAAAGCCTTGGGAAGCTGTGGGGATTGATGGTGATACTGGTAGGGAGTGGATCCCAGCTCGAGGAAGCTGGAGAGATCAGCCAGTGAGGCTGAGAACCTCAGGAAAATTAGAAAGAGCACGGAGTCTGAGGAATCTGGATAAAGAAGCCAGGTGATGTATGTTTTGCCTCCTGCAGGATATTATCCTTTCTGCCTGTGAGGTGGTAGAGGCAGAAACTCTTAAAACATCTAAGAATTATTTAGATGTACTTTTGTGATGCTAAAGCATTCAAGGTAATAGAGCAAGTGCTTAAAAATACGATTAGAATAGTTAGGTGCTTGTTTTTGACCAGCACAGATTCAATGGGCTGAAGAGTATTTTTATGTCCTGTAGGCCTCTTTGACTCTAAGACTCTATTTTATGTGATGAGCTGGGAGTCGCATTTAACTGCCTTTTAACTTATATACTTTTAAGGAGAGTTAGAGAAAAGTAGAGTTTTCAGTTCATAGTTGTTTGTTCTGCTTGTTTTGCAACTCCAGACTTTATTTTTAAATAAAAACACTCTTAAAAATCTCATTATCTTGAAAGAACTTAGATTTTAATCAAAAATAAATTTACTCGATGTTCTGACTTGTCAACGTCAAATCTATAGGTCAGTACAGCTGTCTGTACTCGTAGAATCAGATACTGCTGATTGTCTGACCTCGCCAATATCAAGAGCTGATGTTCAGCTGGACTTCAATTAGTTTTCCAAATGTCTATCACTGAGACCTTGGATTTTTTTGAATAAATAGCCACCATTTCTAACCATGATGTGTGTTTTGCCTCTAAGATGATATTTTCACCTGATGCAGAAACAACTACATTAACTCATCAAACATATGAAACTAAGACGTGGATAACATGGTATCAAAAAATCCAACAGCCAATTATTACAACTCACAAAGCTGCAAAAAAATTTGTATTCACATTAGACATCAGGGTCTGGGCTCACATTATGCTAGTTGGTTACAAAGAGCAGCTTGCTTCCATCAGTGTGTCATGTTTCAAGTGATCTGAATTAAGTTGGCATTGGAGATCTTTATGCTGTGAAGTCACATGCTACATTGCAATGCTTCAATGAATATATAGTTTACAGGTTTATTGACATACTGTAACTATTTCAGGTATACTGACATATTGACTTTGACACATAATACAACCCAGGACCCCTAAAGAAGTGCAAGGAGATATTGGAGACTGATGTCAAGAGTTTAGGGAAGGGTGGAGCCCAGTGTTGGGAAGCCTGGGTAAACAAGGCTGGGAAGATGGAATGAGGGAGACACAGGGAGTAGGATCAAAATCCTGGGAAGCTGGGTGAGAAGCCAGGAGAATGGGTAATGAAACAGCAAAAATGTGGGCTGTAGTGAGCAAGCAGACAGACTTGGAGAAAGGCAGTTGAAAGGAAGACAGAGAGACAGAGAGAACACAGTGAGAAGGACTCATGGCCTCGTGATCATAACACCGGGCCCAATTAAAAGTTGATTTCAAAATTTGTCTTCAGACACTGACTTCTACCGACGAAACAAAGGCGACAAAAGCTGCAGAAACATTTCCTCATTCCTAAACCTGGAACCTGAATGGTTAGTTGTGCCTTTGGCACTTGTTGTTGACCCTGTCTCCGCAGCATTCAATCAGGATCTGCAAGAAACTGACCATTTACAATGTGGCTGCTTCTGGAGGAAGACAATGAGCAATTTCAGTCTGCAATTGACAATCCACAGAACTCAGCATGTAGGTAGTTATTGAGCATGTTCAGCAAATGTTTTTATTTTCCTGTATTTTCTTTGCAGAAATTTGGAGTGAAGGCAACTGAGAGTAGTTAATTCAGGAAACAGTTACCCTTCTGCCTTTTTTGATTTCCTCATGCTCAATTGAGATTGTTCTGCAATTCTATTGGGTTTTTTTTCACTGTCCTGGATAAATTCAGTGGAACCTCACTCAATTTTTTGCTTCTCTCTTCTCACCACTTTGTTTAATCTACAGTCACCACACATAAGGTCGAAGTGAAGACAATGTGGTGGAGGCAGTTAAGAAAGTGAAAACCTGCATCTCCAATAAAACACAAGATTTCAACACGTAACAACGCTTTCTGGAGATCAATTGGAATGGATGTAAAGTTTGTGAAGCAAGTGTTTATTTGTATGATATATGTAACAATTAATTTAATCAGTTATATATTTAATTTTAATTGTGTTTTCCAATCAAGATTTAGAACATAGAACATAGAACATTACGGCGCAGTACAGGCCCTTCGGCCCTCGATGTTGCGCCAACCTGTGAAACCAATCTGAAGCCCATCTAACCTACACTATTCCATTATCATCCATATGTTTATCCAATGACAACTTAAATGTCCTTAAAGTTGGCAAGTCTACAACTGCTGCAGGCAAGGCATTCCATGCCCTTACTTCTCTCTGAGTAAAGAATCTACCTCTGACATCTGTCCTATATCTATCACCCCTCAATTTAAAGCTGTGCACCTTCGTGCTAGCCGTCACCATCTGAGGAAAAAGGCTCTCACTGTCCACCCTATCCAATCCTCTGATCATCTTGTATGTCTCTATTAAGTCACCTCTTAACCTCCTTCTCTCTAACGAAAACAGCCTCAAATCCCTCAGCTTTTCCTCATAAGACCTTCCCTCCATACCAGGCAACATCCTGGTAAATCTCCTCGGCACTCCTCCGCACATTCCTATAATGTGGTGACCAGAACTGTATGCAATACTCCAAGTGTGGCCGCACCAGAGTTTTGTACAGCTGCAACATGACCTCACGGCTCCGAAATTCAATCCCTCTACCAATAAAACATAACACACCGTACGCCTTCTTAACAACCCTATCAACCTGGGTGGCAACTTTCAGGGATCTATGTACATGGACACCAATATCTCTCTGCTCGTCCACACTACCAAGAATCTTACCATTAGCCCAGTATTCTGTATTCCTTCCCTGTTACTCCTTCCAAAGTGAATCATCTCACACTTTTCCACATTAAACTCCATTTGCCACCTCTCAGCCCAGCTCTGCAGCTTATCTATGTCCCTCTGTAACCTTCAACATCCTTCCGCACTATCCACAGCTCCACCGACTTTAGTGTCATCCGCAAATTTACTAACCCATCCTTCTACACCCTCATCCAGGTCATTTATAAAAATGACAAACAGCAGGGGCACCAAAACAGATCCTTGCGATACACCACTAGTAACTGAACTCCAGGATAAACATTTCCCATCAACCACCACCCTCTGTCTTCTTACAGCTAGCCAATTTCTGATCCAAACCACTAAATCACTCAATCCCATGCCTCTGAATTTTCTGCAATAGCCTACTGTGGGAAACCTTATCAAATGCTTTACTGAAATTCATATACACCACATCAACCGCTTTACCCTCATCCACCTGTTTAGTTACCTTCTCAAAGAACTCAATAAGGTTTGTGAGGCACGACCTACCCTTCACAAAACCATGTTGACTATCCCTAATCAAATTATTCCTTTCTAGATGATTATAAATCCTATTTCTTATAATCCTTTCCAACACTTTACCCACAACCAAAGTAAGGCTCACTGGTCTATAATTACTAGGGTTGTCTCTACTCCCCTTCTTGAACAAGGGGACAACATTTGCTATCCTCCAGTCTTCTGGCACTATTCCTGTAGACAATGACGACATAAAGATCAAAGCCAAAGGCTCTGCAATCTCCTCCCCAGCTTCCCAGAGAATCCTAGGATAGATCCCATCCAGCCCAGGGGACTTATCTATTCTCACACTTTCCAGAATTGCTAACACCTCCTCCTTATGAACCTCAATCCCGTCTAGTCTAATAGCCTGTATCTCAGTATTCTCCTCGACAACATTGTCTTTTTCATGTGTGAATACTGATGAAAAATACTCATTTAGCGCCTCTCCTATCTCTTCGGGCTCCACGCACAACTTCCCACTACTGTACTTGACTCGCCCTAATCTTACTCTAGTCATTCTTTTATTGCTGACATACCTATAGAAAGCTTCAGGGTTTTCTTTGACCCTACCTGCCAAAGACTTCTCATGTCCCCTCCTGGCTCTTCTTAGCTCTCTCTTTAGGACCTTCCTGGCTAACTTGTAACTCTCAAGCACCCTAACTGACCCTTCACACCTCATCTTTACTTAAGCCTCCTTCTTCCTCTTGACAATAGATTCAACTTCTTTAGTAAACCACGGTTCCCTCGTTCGACCACTTCCTCCCTGCCTGACAGGTACATACTTATCAAGGACACGCAGTAGCTGTTCCTTGAACAAGCTCCACATTTCAGTTGTGCCCAGCCCCTGCAGTTTCCTTCCCCATCCTATGAATCCTAAGTCTTGCCTAACCGCCTCATAATTGCCTTTTCCCCAGCTATAACTCTTGCCCTGCGGTATATACCTATCCCTTCCCATCGCTAAAGTAAACGTAACCGATTGTGGTCACTATCAGCAAAGGGCTCACCTACCTCCAAATCTAACACCTGGCCTGGTTCATTACCCAGTACCAAATCCAATGTGGCATCGCCTCTTGTTGGCTTATCTACATACTGTGTCAGGAAACCCTCCTGCACACATTGGACAAAAACTGACCCATCTAAATTACTTGAACTATAGCGTTTCCAGTCAATATTTGGAAAGTTAAAGTACCCCATAACAACTACCCTGTTACTTTCGCTCCTATCCAGAATCATCTTTGCTATCCTTTAGAATTTACATTTACCATGTTTCTTTCATTTTCTTAATTAGTTTTTTTTTTCAGGATTCCACACATCACTCTGATACAAGCCCTAAGTTTGTTCTGGATGTGTTCACTGATAGGTTTTTTTTTAATAAGCCGTGTTCACCTGGGAAGAAAGAAAAAGTAAGAAGTGATTTTTTTTTGGCTGGGAGAAGTCAGCCAGTGATGGAAAGTTTGCACTAGTAATAGTTGATTATTGATATGAAATTGCAACTGGGAGAAACTGGATCTGTTTGTCAACTGGAATTAACTACTTCCCCTGATGTCACATATTGGTTGGCAAGTGTTTCAACTCTTGCCTTTGGATACTGTCTTTCAAAATTTTATTGATAAACTGAGTGTTTGAAGATGGAGACTTCCTGCTGTATTTCTCAATCTTCATGCCTATTTTAAGCTCCTATGTTACTTAGAAATTAGTTCCACGTGACACAATAGCACCAAAATATCCTGAAGCCAACCTTCAGCCAGTTGGCTTTCAATGTTCAAATAAATTGTGATTAGTCTTTGGATTATACAAGCCTTGAAATATTTAGGCAGGGTTATTTATACAGCACTTTAGCTGGTGTCTCTATTGACTAGCCACTGGAATATTTGGGCAGAATTTAATGCTGCCTGAGGCAACACGAAAAGAGACCGATTGAGTAGAATAGAAAAGAATATTGAGAAGAAAAGGAAATTCTGATTTCCATAAACTGTGATAAATGTGCTAATAGTGGCACTTTGGAAGTGTACAAAAGGCATATTGCTATTCAGAAGAGATGTATAGGAGGTGTACAAGGTTACCAGCAGGCCAGGTAAGATAGGTAAGGAAATGTTTCTCCCTTACAGACTGTTCAAAAGCAAAAGGACATGGATTTCAGATTTTGGTAAGAGGTATAGTGGGAATGGGAGGAAGAACATTATTATGCAGTGAGTCACTGCCCATTAGGGTGGTAAATCTGGAAACAATGTTTTTAGAGGAAAATTGAATGGCCATTTTAAGGAAATAACCTTGTAGAGCTATACGGAATGAACCAGGAAGTGGGACCGACTGGATAGATCCACTGGGAGCCAGTATGTACTTGATGTGCCGAATGTCTTCTTTCTAAACCATATGTGACTCTACAGGCAATGTTGCAAACAGGTTGGACTTGTAAAATGCATAGAATGGCCTATCCAACATTTACCAACCCACCTAAGCTGCCTGCCATTTACAGGGGTAGTGGAAGCACCAGGTGGTCATTTGCCCTTTGACTTGTAGAGGTTAATTAATTGCTAATTAATGTCTAATCCCATCCCCACTGGTCTTTTACCCACTGTGAGCAAGTCCAAGGTAGGTAGGTAGTCCAATAGCTTTTGCTGCATGGGCTAGTTTCAGGGAATGGGATCACCTTCAAAGGTCTCCTCTACCCATCAGAGCCAATCCAAACTAGCTCATATCTCTCACCTCCACAAACCTCTTTAACCCAGACCCCACCTCTTTTTCTGAGGACTACTAGCCAGGTTCAGCCAATTACCTAGACTTACCTTCAGCCTAGGGACCATTTGTTCTTCTTTTTCAGGTTCTGCCTATAATCTAGGCAGTGACCACCACTCGAACCTGGGACTACAGAGTTGCCAGCCAGTCAAATTATCTCATAGCATCTGGTTAATCATGAGCAAGGATTTTTATGTCGTTTGATGCCACAGAATGAATTTGGCCTCTTTACAGACTGGTTGAGGACAAGGCAAAACCAATGACTGCCTCCAGGCTCAAATTTCATTGTAACACTATCTATTATACTTTTATATTTAATCCAACTGTACATGATAATCATGGGTAGACCACTCTCTGGTTTATAATTACTGTAGTTAAGGATGAATCTCTCTGTTTGTTTATGTCCACGTGTTCTCAAGATTCTCTCTCATTCTGATGTGTTACTGTCTTGCAGTGTTCTTTCAGAGTGTTCTAACTCTGTTCACCCTGTGCATTTATGCTCAGTGACCTGCAGCTTTGTGACATTATCACAACGTTGTTCCAGGGTACTATCGCCCTTATACACCAAATACATCCTTTGAATTACCACTTCCCACTTTCAACCAGCTAGTCAACCAGTAATCCTCCATGTGAAACAACACATGGAAGAACAACTGAAGATAGTAAACTATTCTAATTGGGAGATTCAAATGTCCATCACAAAGAGTGGCCTGCTGACCATTTCCTGAAGAATATTGTTGCAAGGAAGGACTTATAATTGATGGCAAGAGGCATAACACAGGTGAAAAACTACTTGGAACTCACACTCATCAATCTATCACAAATGGATCTGGCCACGACAATATAGGTCTGGAGACAAATTATCTTATTCATACTGAGGATATCCTCCATAATGTTATGTAGTACAAATGCCTGAATAAATAGTAAAAACTCAGAGAATATGTAACAATGCAAAACTGGGCAACCTTAAGGTACTGTGGACAAGCAACCATCTGAAAGCAACCAATATATGCAACCTCATGGCCCAACATATTCCTGAGTTTACCATCACCATCAAGCCAGAGGAAAATCTGGTTCAATGAAGAGTGTCAGAGAACATGCAAAGAGTATCACCAGGCACAATTGAAAATGAGGTAAATGAAGTAAATGGTGATGCTACAACACGGAAACACATGTATTCTAAATAACCAAAGCAGTTTATTTTCATGCTGAGCAGTTCCATAGCCAATGAATCAGATCAAAGTTCTGCAGAACTGTCACACATAGGTTGTTAATGGTGGTAGACTTTTAAATATCTAAAGGGAAAAGACTCCATGAACAAATTCTTCCGAATAATATCTGAATCCAGCATGTCAATGCAATGGACAAGGCAGAAACGTGCTACCACCATCAGCCAGATGTTCCAAATCAATGCTTCATCTCAGCCTCTTCTAAAGTCCCATCATCGTGGATGCTCGTCTTCGGTTAATTTGATTGAGGCTACATGATATCAATCAGTTTCTAAGCAGACTGGCAAAGGCTTCAGTCCCTGATAACATCCCAGCTGTAGTCAACATTTGTTTTCCAGAACCTGATGTGCCTCTCGTTGCACTTTTCCAGTACAGCTATAATAATGATGTCACCGATCCTAAAAGAAAATTGCTCATTGATGTCTAGTCCAAAAGAAACAGGACAATTGTACTCTGGTCAGCTACTTCTGAACAGTCTATGCACAATCATAAATAAAGTGATGGAAGATGTCATTGACAAAACTATATGGCTGATGTTACTCAACAATAGCTTGCTCTATTCTCACTCAGCTCCACACCTCATTAGAACCTTTAACAAGAGGAGCTAAATTCTAGAGGTGATGAGAGAGGAATTGCCTTTGATATCAAGGCAGCATTTGACCAGAGAGTGGCACTGGCAAAATTGAAATCAATGGAAAGCATGGGGTATGGTTCATAGGAGGAGTCATACATACCAGAAAGAAAAATGATTGTCATTGTTGGAGGCCAATCATCTCAAACCCAGAATATCATTGCAAGATATTCCTCATCATTTTCCTAGTTCTAAGTCCTTTCGGTTGTTTCAGCACAAGATTAGAGCTGGGGGCATTCTCTGCAGAGTAGTCATCTTGCTTACTTAATGACTTAAGAAAAGAAACGGCAGAATAAGCTGGAAAACATCCATTTGGTTTGTTATGTAATCTAGTTTTTCAGTAATGCAAGTGGCAATAAGTATCTCCAACAAGGAGCAGTCTGACTCACTTCCTTCTTCTTACACTTGTAATTCAATGATATTACCACCATCAATTTCCCCCACTATCAATGTTCTGGCTGATAGTACTGGTCAGAAATTTAACGGAATGAAAAATAAATCCTATGGCTGCAAGAACAATTCAGAGCTGGAGAATTCTGGGGAGTCAGGAATAAGTAAGTTACTCACTGCAAAGTCTTTCCACCACATACAAGGTAAAAGTCAGGAGTTGGTGGAATATTTTCCATTTGCCCTAACCACTGTCAAGCAGTTCAATACCACCTCGGACAAAGCAGACTAGTTGATTGGTATGTCATCACCACCTTAGACATTCACTCGTTCTATCAGTGATGCACATTAGCAGCAGTGTCTTTATTTATGAGAGGTACTGCAATATCTCATCAAGACTTCTTTGATTGCACTTTCCAAAGCCAGGACTTCTACCTTTTAGACAATGAAAGACAGCAGAAGCATGGGAACACTGCTATGGACAAGTTAACATACCATCCTGATTTGCAATTGTATTGCAACTCCTACAGTGTCACTGAGAATCCTGGTTCTCCTTACTCAAAAGCAATTTAGGATGATCTCCACTACAAGAACTCAAGCAGTCCAAGAAGGCTACCACCTTCTTTAGAGCAAATAGAGTTTGGCATAGAATTCTGGCTTTACCAGCAACACCCACATCCTCTGAAAGACTAAAAACAAGGCATAATGCCCAACTCTCTCAAGACCTCAAAAATGTTAAAATTTCTTCACTCCAATTATAGAGTCATAGAGCCAGACAGCACAGAAACAACTCATCTGGACCAATCTGATATCTCAATCTGACTCAGTCCCATTTGTCAGCATTTGAACTGTATCCCTCTAAAACATCCCTACTCATATATCCACATAGATGTCTTATAAATGTTGTAATTGCACTGACCTGAACCACTTCTTCCGGTGTGTCATTCCATACATGCATCAACCTCTGTGTGAAAAAATTGCCCCTCAGATCCTTTTTAAATCTTTCCCGTCTCACCTTAAACCTATTCCCTCTCGTTCTGGAATCCCCTATCCTGGGAATATGCCTCCCATGATTTTACTATAAGGTCACTCCTCAGCCTCTGACACTCCAGGGAGCCTCAGCCAATTCAGTCTCTCCCTATAACTCAAACCTTCCAGTCCTGGCAACATCCTTGTAAATCTTTTCTGCATCCTCTTAAGTTTAACAATATCCTTCCTATAGAACGGCAACCATAATTGTATGCAATATTTGAAAAGTGGCATCACCAATGTGCTGTACAGATGCAACATGAGTTAAAATGTCCCACATGTGGGCGTTGATAATGCAGTTTGAATGAGACACATCAAACACCTTGGATTGGCGGTTCATGTATTCCATGTGTGATATTTCATCTTGAAATATGGAACCTCAAAGGGAAAGTTCCTTTATGTCAGACTAAACAAATCATTCAATTGTGAGAAACAACGAAGCATTTGCAATGTATGGTCACACAACATGATAATTGGCAACAAAGGCACATTTCTTATTATAAGGAACACCGAATCCAAATACAAGAGAAACTCAGATGTCCTCATTTTTCAAGGGCATTCCACTCCTGTACAACTCAGATGTCCTTGTTTTTCAAGGACCGCAACTTCCCCCCCTCAGTGGTCGAAAACGCCTTCGACCGTGTCTCCCGCATTTCCCGCAACTCATCCTTCACACCCCCTCCCCGCAATAACAACCAAAACAGAATCCCCCTCATCCTCACATACCACCCCACCAACTTCCGGATCCAACGCATCATCCTCTGACACTTCCACCATGTGCAATCCGACCCCACCACCAAAGACATTTTTCCCTCCCCACCTTTATCTGCTTTCTGGAGGGACCACTCTCTCCGTGACTCCCTTGTCTGCTCCACACTCCCCTCCAGCCCCACCTCACCAGGCACTTTTCCCTGCAACCGCAGGAAGTGCTACACCTGCCCCTACACCTCCCCCTTCACCCCCATCCCAGGCCACAAGAAGCCTTTCCACATCAAACAGATGTTCACCTGCACATCTGCTAGTGTGGTATACTGCATCTGTTGTTCCCATTATGGCCTCCTCTACATCGGGGAAACCAAGCGGAGGCTTGGGAACCGCTTTGCAGAACACCTACGCTCGGTTTGCACTAAACAACTGCACCTCCTAGTCGCGAACCATTTCAACTCGCTCTCCAATTCCGCAGACGACATGTCCATCCTGGGCCTCCTGCAGTGCCACAACGATGCTATCCAAAGGTTGCAGGAACAGCAACTCATATTCTGCTTGGGAATCCTGCAGCCCAATGGTATCAATGTGGACTTCACAAGCTTCAAAATCTCCCCTCCCCCTACCGCATCCCAAAACCAGCACAGCTTGTCCCCACCTCCCTAACCTGTCCTTCCTCCCACCTATCCCCTCCTCCCACCTCAAGCCCCATCCCCATCTCCTACCTACTAACCTTATCCCGCCCCCTTGACCTGTCCGTCCTCCCTGGACTGACCTATCTCCTCCCTACCTCCCTACCTACACTCACCTTTACTGGCTCCATCCCCGCCTCTTTGACCTGTCTGTCTCCTCTCCACCTATCGTCTCCTCTATCCATCTTCTATCCACCACCCCTCTCTCCCTATTTATTTCAGAACTCCCCTCCCCTCCCCCATTTCTGAAGAAGGGTCTAGGCCCGAAACGTCAGCCTTCCTGCTCCTCTGATGCTGCTTGGCCTGCTGTGTTCATCCAGCTCTACACCTTGTTATCTCTATACAAGAGAAACTATTGACGGTTGCTTCAAGAACTATCAAATGTAGATTCATATTATCCAACATAGTATTCAAGGAAGTGTAATCTATTCCATTGTGTATTGCTTTCAATTCAGTCCTAAAGATTTGTACAATTTAATACCGCTATCTTACCTGCTTTGCAAACATTTTTTCATTACAAAAATGTTTGTACAGGTCCCATTACCAATCAAAGTGACCTCATTTTGTTACATAATCTTCATTGTGAACAGACAACAAACCAGTGGTCGTCATAAGTGTCCTTCAACAAATAAATCATCAAAATCAAAGTTAATTGCCGACACTGCTTTCTCTGTACATTATTAATAATGTTACACCCAGCATTTATTACTTTTACTGTAACGTTCACAAATACTTCCAAACATGTAAAACAAAACATGTAATAAGTTCTTTCCTATTTGCAGATAATAATATTTTGTCCATTTTCATTTCTTTTCATATCATCATCAATAAATGTATAATATTGTTAGCAAACACAACTATGCTGGCTGTGTATTACTCAGCTATCTCAAACTTTTACATAACTGAACAATTATGTAATTATCTCTGGTTGTGCAAAGTATTTACATGACAGCTTTTTCCTTTTTCATTTTATTATTTTTATCTTCACATTCACTTTCTTAACTCTTTTGAGCAATTTTTTACGCAGGGAATCTACAATAAATTCCTGGATAATGGTTCATGTCTGTTGCACAGTGGATCTTCATGATACCTGGCTGCCCAGTGTAGTTTTCACTATCATTTGGGTTCTGCACTCCATTTTCTTTTTAATCATGTAAGCAATAAATAAAGTTCAACTTCACCCAGGAACACAATCTTATAAATCTTGTATGACCAATGTATGCCCTTTCTGCCACCAGTTAATATAGTCATGTTGATGGAATCTATCCAAGTGACTCATTGCTACTCATTAAAGAGGTACATTGAATCATTTAAAACGAACATCTGCTTGGGTGTCTTGACATACTGCCAAAAATATGTTAAAATGCATCAAATCAGCATATGCAGTGTTAAGTGCTCAGCAGTATATGTATGTGGTTACTTTACACCCACAATCTAAAAATGGGCTTTTTAATTCTTTTTGATCCTTCATGACATATGCTTTGCTAACATCTTCATCTGTTGTAGATTGCAAAGCCAAAATGACTTGTTCTGGAGTTTGAACACAATTTTCACTTGTGAGGAAAGATACAAAGACTTAATTGAACACATCTGCAATTTCACAAATGCCCATAACATTAAGCAAAAGCATAGACCTCCAGGTTGTTCCATCATTCAATAATATTTAATTACAATCTTAACTCCACTCTCCTGCCTACCTCATATAACCAACAACTCTCTTACAGATCAAATTTTTAAAACACAGTTGAAGCCCCAACATTGATCCTTGATGCACACCACCAGGTATAATTTTTCAACCAGATAACACATTTATCTTGACTCACTACTTCCTAGTAATCAACCTTCTATCAATGTTAAACTATTACCCTGCCACCATAACCTCTTAGGATCCCATCTTTTATAACACTACCCAACCTACGGACTCATTACTTGGTTTAACTGGGAGTAAGCATTCTTTGAATCAGTGAATTGTTTATCAGCCCTCCTTCAAGATTGGGGCACACAATTTCAATTGACACACCAGTTATGACTGAGTATGGTGCTAACTTCTAGCTGAGTCAATATTCAAGAAACTCTTGGTCAGTTCAACAAGGTATTAAAGACCTTGTTGTACTATTTTATGGAGAGCAAGAAAGTGTCTCAGTCAAAAATCTTCCCCAGTAAACAGATTATTTGCTTCGGAATCTCTCTCACTGATGGCTATTGAACTTTTCTATCTGCAAAATTGCTGCTATAATTACACAGACAACAATACGTAATTGTACAAAATTCTTCAAGAAAATAGAGATATGATGAATTCAAATGGTATTACCACCGGACTGTTAATCCAGAGATCCGGGTAATGTTCTGAGGACCTAGGTTTGAACGCCACGACAGCAGGAAGCGGAATTTGAATTCAATAAATATCTGGAATTAAGAGTCTAATGATGACCATGAACACATTACTGATTTTCGGAAAAATCCATCCGGCTCACTTATGTCCTATCGGGACGGAAAGTGCCATCCTTACCTGGTCTGACCTACATGTGACCCCACGCCCACAGCAATGTGGTTGACTCTCAACTGCCCTCTGGGCAATTAGGGATGGACAATAAGTGCTGCCAACCCAGTGATGCCCTCATCCCATGAATGAATGGAAAAAGAAATTAAATGAAGTCACTTTCTTTATCCATTGAGAGTTTTATCTTGTATTTAACACACTATTTACTTTGAGCTAACTACTTTCTTTGGAATATTCTAATTTATACCTAGAATGCAACTTTTTAAACATCATTCAACCAGTACAATATTTAAATTTAAACCTGGCTGTTTTTAATGACTCATTACTTTACAAATGAAAAATATAGTTCTGATGATAGGCCATTGATCAAAAATATTAACTGTTTCTCTGTACCTTCAGCACTTTGATTTTATTTCAGATTTACAGTATCTGAAGTATTTTATTTTGGTTTGCAGATATATTTTAAGATTGATTTATTTAGCCAGAAGGTTGAAAATGTCCTTAGATTTAGTGCTAAAATTCCTGGTTAATGACAAGACCACTCAATTGCTTTTTGTTCTTGTGATATTTTTAATAGTAGCAAAAGATCTTTCTTGAGCAAGGTGACAAAATTAGAGTTTTCATCTGATTTATCAGCTGAAAATGTAAGATTATAATCCTGTTTTAACCAGGTACTAACTTACTTTCAATATTAATGATGGATCGTCTTAAGATTCTGTTCCTAATTAACACCAGCCAGGTGAAAATAAATGGAACTACTTGGCAAACACTTAACAATGGTTCGGACAAAATTGCAACTCATGTGAAGGCACAGCAAACAATATTGTTTATAGTTCTATCTGAAGATTCTTATTTGGGAGAAATATATAACTAATTTCTTAGCTGTATTATTGTTAAATTAAGTTAAATTCGCTCATGAGATTATTCGCACAAAACATAATTTTTAGGACTATTGATTAAAAGCCAGTACATGCACGGGTTTGTCAAAAACATGAGCTTGACACAATAAAGGTCCTGTTCTTTTAATGAACCAATCCACACACATTAACATTTATAAAAAATACGTTTTACTAAGTTAACAAATTCCACTTAAATTAATATTCACTTGTATGTTGTTGGTAAGAAGATATGTTAAATAGGAAAAGTGGAAGCTTTTAGTTTAGTAAGACAACGCTTTGCTTTATAATGGTCAACTCTTGGTTAATTATTTCCTGTTATGTCTCAGAAAAACTCCTTCTATGGAAGTGTCTGCCATATTTGCTTCAAAGACAGGGGCTGGAAAATTCCAAAATTCACTGATTTCCATTTTCTCAGTCAGTTTGATGTTGTCCTATGTTTTCTTAGTCAGCATGAGCATATATTATAGGGTGTAGAGCTGGATGAACACAGCAGGCCAAGCAGCATCAGAGGAGCAGGAAAGCTGATGTTTCAG
>JAHRHZ010000031.1:4619745-4665676 GCA_024137785.1 Ginglymostoma cirratum
GAAACATCAGCTTTCCTGCTCCTCTGATGCTGCTTGGCCTGCTGTGTTCATCTGGCTCTGCACCTTGTTGTATCAGATTCTCCAGCATCGGCAGTTCCTACTATCTCATGGGCATAGATTTGCAGCTTTTGTGATGTGTATATTGACTTCTGCATCAAGTGACAGGCTGTCAGTGATAGTGAGGCCTAGACATGTGAAGTGATGAACAAACCCCACCACCACATTGCCAGTCCCGTGAGATGGTGCTAGGGCAACAAAATCACTGTGACATTTCTCTTCTTGAAGCTGATGGTCAAACCAAGCTCTTTACAGGTATATACAACATATCCATTTTGACACTGATTGCATCCCTCCCTATGTGGCACCAATAAACCATTGTCAATGTGGAACAAAGTCTCGGCACATCGTTGTAGTAGAACTTAGATGAGCAAAGCTGAACAGTTTTCCAACTGTTCTAGTACGGAAATATGCATCTTATGTGGAGGATGTGAAGTCATAGGATAGCAGCAAAGAGAAGCTTATGCCAAAGAGGACTATGGTTGGAGCAAAGTCGTGTTTGACTCTCCTCAAAATCTTAAAGACGTGTAATGAGATCCCATCATAGCTAACTTTACCCACCAATATGTCATGGAAGGAGAAGATACCTTTGCACAAAGCAGGTTGTAGAGATTAAGCATCAAAAAAAGTCAAATGACTCACGTTTTATCTGGAAAAGCTGTTTATTTCAATTAATTTAACTCAATGGTTTAAGCGTTTAACTAAAGGCAGGTTCAGAAGGAAGACTATCCTGTTTCTACAAACCAAGGAATGATTAATGAGGTATAAAATTTATTAACTTTGCTATCCACTTTTTCAGTTATTGCTGCAAGTGAAAAAAAGCTCTTGTTTTTTGTGAAATTTTAATCCGCCTTTTCAATTTCTTAACCTTCGGCCTTGCTGAAATATAATTTAGTATTAAGAATAGTTACAGTATAGTTTATTTTGAGTAGAATGAGTAAAGAGATTGATGTTTAAGCAATTATTTATGATTAAATGATTGTTAGTTTTAAGGTCTGCAGGAAGAACCAGCCCAAAGATTTGAACAAGTTTCTCAATGAAGATACCCGAGAATTAGGAAAGAACAATTGTTTGAATGTTAAAGTGTAAACTGCTATAAAAAGACCTACAGGCTAGAATGAAGAACATGTCAAGTTGAGACTTCAAACAATGTTTTCTTTTAAGCCATGGTCATCTAGCTAAAGCTGCCAGGCTCAGGCGTGGGGCTTCCTAACGGTAATTGTTCTTTGCTCCTACTGACTCAAGAAAGAGGAGGAATGAAAAATCAGATGGCTGCTATAATTATCATATGTGTTATGATAAAAAGTGGACAGAAAGGATCAGGGAAGTATGCAGTCTCCCAGGTTTGAAATAGTCCTGTCATACCTTCAGCTTCATTGTTCTGTATGGTATATGCAGGTACTGTGAGGGATAGGAACACTTAATGTAATGTGCTTAAGTGGAGTGGCAACTGTAACAGTTGGAAAACTTAAGAAAACCTCTTGCTTCCTTGAGTTCATAAGCTGATTTATGAAGATTATAAGCATCCACAATGATTAGAAGCAACTGCAAATGTTTCCATTCAATAAGTTTGTGCTGTGCAATAAATGAGTTAGTTTCATTTTGAATTGATGTTGGAGCATATCCTGGAGAAGATGATTCATAACAAGAAACAAGTCCCACTTTGGATGAAAATACCAAGTATTCCTGAACTGAAGCCATGTTCTAGCTGACAATGAAATCATTGCCACGCTCAAAGATGTAAATTGGAAATTTAGAGATCCGTGTATTCCCTCACCTTTTGCACTGAAATCTCCAGTGCTACATTGGAGAATTATGGTGTGCTTCTTCAGGGGAACTCTTATACTTGATATGTCCTCTCAATGCCTCCATATTAACCTGCTGTCCTTGCTCAAAGGTGTGTGTGTCTCACTTGAAGAAATTCTACTTCTCTTCTTGCGATGGTATTTCTACTGAGGGTCCTCATCTACTTTGGCTAGCTCTCTATAACATCAGACAATTCATGATAGTTCATCTATGATAGTCAGATTTCATTGTCCTATCAAGAAGGTTCAAACTGTTTATGATTTCAATAGGGCAAGTGGCACAGTTTCCTCATGAAGCTTGCCCCAATTTAAATTCGAAATGAAAATAAGTCATTCATAGCACAGCACAAAGTTATTGAATAGAAACATTTATAATTGCTTTTCATCATTGTGGATGCTCACAATCTTCATAAATCAATTTAAAAACTCAAAGGGAATACAGGAGCCTTTCTTAATTTTTCTAACTATTACAATAAAGTCATCATAGTCTTGTGACCATTGGGGTGCTCTCTCATTAGAAAGAGATGACTGCTGGTCATTTAACCTGAGGATGACCACACCTCAGGCAAGGTGAGAGATTGGGAAGGAGCAGCCTTCAAAGGTAACCTCAGCCAGTACAGGAATCGAACCCACACTGTTGGTATCACTCTGCATTACAAACCAGCTGGCCTGCCAACTGTGCTAAGTGCAACAGCAAAGAAACAGATGAGCCTTTCATCCCCTCTGAACAGTGCAGCAATCTTTTTTTTGTCGGAAATAGGACATTATACTCAGGATAAATCACCACTCTGATTAAAATAGCTGAGTGATGAATTCAAAATTAGAGCAGCAGTGATCTTCATAGTCACAGATAGAGCAGTTCAGAGAAATTCCTCTCTCTTCAACTTGCTTCCTTTTGACACATGCTTAGTAAATGATTTACTTATGGAGCCTCAGCATAATTAGAGCACTTCAATCTTCAGCAGGTATGATATTTGACTCTATTGAAATGTCTCCTGTGTGCACTCTCCTTTTGAGAGTCATGCATTTACTTGCCCTCCCCTTTTGCTCATGTTATTCATCATCTGAAAAGATGACAGCAGCCACACAATCCAAGAGGCTGTGCTCGTATGATGGTTAAAAGATTCATCCATCAGTTCTGAATAAAGGATAAGTACAGACCCTTTAAGTGATTAGAAACCAGCCTTATCTGATTTGATTATCCAATGAGTTCAACTGATGTTCTCATGACAGTTTCATGGAACAATAAGAGGAAATAGAAACCTATATTGGCTACAGATGACCAATCAAATTCATTTGAGATTACTGTTTCCAGGCTTCATTTGCCTATTTGAAATATGATGATGCACAATATATTTTAATACTATTATATTTGAGGATCAGTATTAGGTTTAAAAGTGCATAATTGAATGAAAAAAGCCTAGCATAAACATGGCTACAGAAAATCTGTTGGTAAAGAGTTATTTCCTTTTTTGCAAATCAATATGAATTGATAGGTACCTGGTAATCTTTACCTTCCTTTGCAGTTTTAACATATTATCTAATGATTGCAGAATTTATTTCTTGCAAAGTTAACTGAGCAGTTGCTATAACTTTCTAATGGTCGTCAATACTGCAACACAGAATATTCTTAACCCTTTGCTTTAGACATTTTACAGTAACTAATGTATTACTTTTCTCATTTTTATCTATAAATGTCAGTTCATTCAAAACTCTTTAATGGCTATCCGATATTGTAACATCCCATTCATCCATCATGCATGTCTTTGCTGACCTACAGTGGTTTCCGTTTCCCCAATGCTTCACATTCCAAAGCAAATCAAATTTAAAATTCTTGCCATTACATTTAACCCTCTTCATGGCCTCGCTTTGCTCACCTCCTTCCCTCTTGCAATCCTAAAAAATTCTTCAAAAACTCTCCTGAATCTAGGCTTCTTTTTACTCATTCAAGGGAATGTGGGAGACATTGGATAGGCCAGTGTTTACTGGCTATCCCAATTTGCCTTGTAGAAGGTTTTCATGATCTGCCTTTTTAAGCTGCTGCAATCTTTGAGGTATAGGAAACTCCACAGTGCCCTTAGAAAGGGAGTTTCAGAATTTTGACTCAGTGACAGAGAAGGAATGCTAGCATAGTTCCAAGTCAGAATAGTATATGACTTGCATCAGTGGGGGAGGGAATGAATGTTCAAGGTTTTGGATGTAGTGCCAATCAACTGGACTGCTTTATCCTAAATGATGTAAAGTTTCTTGAGTGTCATTGGAGCTCCACTCATTCAAACAAGTTAGAAATTTCATCACATTCCCGACTTGTGCTTTGTAGATGGTGGACTGGATTCGGGAGTCAGGAGGTGAGTTACTAATTGCAGAATTCCTAGCAACTCGTACCTGCAACTCTTGCTACCGTATGCATATGGCTGGTCCACTACAACTGTCAGTCAATGGTAATACCCAGGGTGATGATCATTGGCGATTCAGTCATGGTAATGCAATTGACCTTTAAGTCTTTAAGATCATAACACATAGGAGCAGAAACAGGCCATTCATTCAATGAGATCATGGCTAATATGATAATCTTTAACTCCACTTTCCTCCCTTTTCCCAATAAACGTAATCCCCTTACAGATAAAAAAAACCTGTCTACCTCAGCCTTGAATTTAATGACCCAGCCTCAAGAGGAAGTTCCTCCTTACCTCAGTCTTAACTGAGTGACTGCTTACACTGACAATATGCTGTCCAGTCCTAGACTCTCTCACAAGAGGAAACAAGCTTTCCTTGTCTATCCTGAGAGGTACCCCGAGAATCCAAAAGGTTTCAATAAGGTCACTTCTCATTCTTCTAAACTCTAATGAGTACAAACCCAACACTCCATAACCTTTATCAACTTTCTGAAGATTCTCTGTATTGCTTCCAACACTAGTATATCTTTCCTTCACTGTTCTAGATGTGGTATAACTAATGTCTTGCATAGTTTTAATAAGACTTCCCAATTTTTATATTCCATTCCCTTTGAAATAAAAAAGGATAATATTCCATTTGCCTTCCCTATTACACAATGAACTTGGATATTCTCTTTTTGTGATTTATGCACAAGGACTTCAAAATCCTTTTATTTAGTGCAAATGTTAGTTCCTACACCTTATCAGGCCAAGCCTGGATGTTAACCAGGTCTGGCTGTATATGGACATGGGTGGATTCAGTATCTAAGGAGTCGTGATTGGAGCTGAAGACTGTAATCATCAGCAAACATCCCATTTCTGACCTTATGATGGAGAGAGAGTTGTTGATGAAGCAACAGAAGATGGTTGAGTCTAAGACACTATCCTAAGAAACACCTACAGAGATGTCCTGGAATTGAGATGGTTTACTGCCAACAAAAGCATTTTTTTTAATGCTTAATTTTAACTAGTGGAGTTTACTCTCCCCAATTCCCATTGATTCTTGATGGTGTACTCACCAAATGCTGCTTTGATGTCAAAGGTAGACCCTGTCACTTCACCAAGAAGTTCACCTTCTTTGTTTATATTTGGGCCATGGTTGGAATGAGGTCAGGAATCAAATGGCCCTGGAGAAAACCAAACCAAGCATCAGTCATCATGTTATTCCTTTGCAAGTATCATTTGGTAGTGCTGGCAATGACCCCTTTGATCACCTTGCTGAGGATTGAAAGTGGACGGATAGGACAGTATTTGGCCAGGTTCAATTTGTCCCACTTTTATGCACAGGGTGTGTCTGGACGATTGTCCACTTTGGAGGATTTCAGTGTTGCCACTGGCACTTGTACATGAACAGCTTGGTTAGGTGTATGGAAAATTTTGGAGCACAAGTCTTCATTGCTGAATGTTGTCATGGCTCATAGCTTTTTTAAGTATTCAGTGCCTTCAGCATTTTCTCAATATCACATGGAGTGAATTGAATTAGTTGAAAACTAGCATCTGTGATCCTGAGGACCTCAGGAGTGAGGTGCGACAGATCATCCCATTGCCATTTCTCACTGAAGATGGATCTAAATACTTCAGTCATGCCTCTTGTGTTGGTATCCCTCAGTATTGAAGATGGAGATGTTTATGGAGTATCCAATTACTGTTAGTTGTCTAATTGTCCTTCACCAGTCAGCCTGTTATTGGCTGCTTCTCTTTTATTGGAAGAGAATATTCCATACGTGGAATGCCTACAGGATGGCTTTTTGGAACAGCTTGTGATGGAGCCCACAAGGGAGCAGGCTATTTTGGACTTAGTGCTATGTAATGAGCCAGACTTTATCAAAGATCTTAAAGTAAGGGAACACTTAGGAGGCAGCGATCATAATATGGTAGAGTTCAGTCTGCGGTTTGAAAGAGAGAAGGCAAAATCAGATGTAATGGTGTTACAGTTAAATAAAAGTAATTATAGGGGCATGAGAGAGGAACTGACAAAAATCGACTGGAAGCAGAGCCTAGCGGGGAAGACAGTAGAACAACAATGGCAGGAGTTTCTGGGTGTAATTGAGGACACAATACAGAGGTTCATCCCAAAGAAAAGAAAGATTATCCGGGGGAGGATTAGACAGCCATGGCTGACAAAGGAAGTCAAGAAACGTATCAAAGAAAAGAGACAGCCTATATAGTGGCCAAGAGCACTGGGAAATCAGAAGATTGGGAAGGGTACAAGAACAAACAGAGGATAACAAAGAGAGAAATAAGGAAGGAGAGGATCAAATACGAATGTAGGCTAGCCAGTAATATTAGAAATGATAGTAAAAGTTTCTTTCAATACATAAGAAACAAACGAGAGGCAAAAGTAGACATTGGGCCACTCCAAACTGATGCTGGAAGGCTAGTGAAGGGAGATAAGGAAATAGCTGAAGAACTTAATAAGTATTTTGCGTCAGTCTTCACAGTGGAAGACATGAGTAATATCCCAACAATTAAGGAGAGTCAGGGGGCAGAGTTGAGTATGGTAGGCATTAGAAAAGAGAAAGTGCTAGAAAAGCTAAAAGGTCTAAAAATTGATAAATCTCCTGGCCCCGAGGGGCTGCATCCTAGAGTTCTGAGGGAGGTGGCTGAGGAAATAGCAGAGGCGTTGGTTGTGATCTTTCAAAAGTCACTGGAGTCAGGGCAAGTCCCAGAAGATTGGAAAATCGCTGTTGTAACCCCCTTGTTTAAGAAAGGATCAAGTCAAAAGATGGAAAATTATAGGCCGATTAGCCTAACCTCGGTTGTTGGTAAAATTCTAGAATCCATCGTTAAGGATGAGATTTCTAAATTCTTGGAAGTGCAGGGTCGGATTAGAACAAGTCAGCATGGATTCAGTAAGGGGAGGTCATGTCTGACAAACCTGTCAGAATTCTTTGAGGAGGTAACAAGTAGGTTAGACAAGGGAAACCCAGTGGATGTTATCTATCTAGACTTCCAAAAGGCCTTTGATAAGGTGCCTCACGGGAGGCTGCTGAGTAAGGTGAGGGCCCAAGGTGTTCGAGGTGAGTTACTGGCATGGATTAAGGATTGGCTGTCTGACAGAAGGCAGAGAGTTGGGATAAAAGGCTCTTTTTCGGAATGGCAACCGGTGACAAGTGGTGTCCCGCAGGGTTCAGTGTTGGGGCCGCAGCTGTTCACCTTATATATTAATGATCTGGATGAAGGGACTGGGGGCAGTCTGGCGAAGTTTGCTGATGATATGAAGTTGGGTGGACAGGCAGGTAGTACGGAGGAGGTGGGGAGGCTGCAGAATGATTTAGACAGTTTAGGAAAGTGGTCCAGGAAATGGCTGCTGAAATTTAACGTGAGCAAATGCGAGGTCTTCCACTTTGGAAAAAAGAATACAGGCATGGACTATTTTCTGAACGGTGAGAAAATTCATAAAGCCGAAGTACAAAGGGATCTGGGAGTGCTAGTACAGGATTCTCTAAAGGTTAACTTGCAGGTTGAGTCTGTGATTAAGAAAGCGAATGGAATGTTGTCATTTATCTCAAGAGGGTTGGAATATAAAAGCAGTGATGTGCTTCTGAGACTTTATAAAGCTCTAGTTAGGCCCCATTTCGAATACTGTGTCCAATTTTGGGCCCCACACTTCAGGAAGGACATACTGGCACTGGAGCGTGTCCAGCAGAGATTCACACGGATGATCCCTGGAATCGTAGGCCTAACATACGATGAATGGCTGAGGACCCTGGGATTGTATTCATTAGAGTTTAGAAGGTTGAGGGGGGGCCGGGATGTTGAATGTCTTCAAGGCATTGATAAATTCTTGATCTCGCAAGGAATCAAGGGCTACGGGGAGAGTGCGGGTAAGTGGAGTTGAAATGCTCATCAGCCATGACTAAATGGCGGAGTGGACTCGATGGGCCGAATGGCCTTACTTCCACTCCTATGTCTTATGGTCTTATTGTACCTTCAGCTGCTAAGCTTCATATTCCAGAACTTCTTTCCTAAACCTCTCCAATCCTTCACCTTCTCCAAATGCAGTTATTTAACCAATCTTTTGCTCATCCTTCTAATCATGCTGTATCCTTTTATTATTTTTATGCCCTGTAGAACATCTTCTGATGGTTTTTTAATGTTAAAGGCACTATATAAACACCGGTCATTGTTGTTATCCACCTCTTTAGAATATTTCAAGCAAGATTTATACTTAGTGAACATGACTGTGAATAAAAGTTGCGTTAAAACATATTTGGTGGCCTCCCTGGAGCCCAGCCTAATTGGCTATCAGCTGAAATTATGCATGAAGGCACACATGACAGTTTCTCTACTAGAGATTAAGGGTTCTGCATTTTAATTGACTGCTAACACTTTTATAACCGACTGTGGTTTCTTAATACTTTCTATAAGCTTGTTAAAACGTTTGAAAAATAGTTTGCTACTTCAGGTATTTGGTTTTGCAAACAATATAACAAACATGTTATATATATCAATTTTAGATCGAGACTATGAATTGTAAATTTACCACGTTGTCGTTGTGGGAGAAAATCATTAAATAATATTAACAGTCATCTTATTTTGAAATGTTGGAGATGGAAGGATTCTCAAAAGTTCAGGGTTAAACCATAAGAATTATTAAGATTAAGAATAGACCTTTAGGTTCTGAGTGACCAATTTTATAGATCTCAGTGTACTTGTTTTCCCATCAATCCCTTCTTACCGCAAAATTATACTTAAATTATACTTTAGTAGACATTATCTGGTATCTATCATGCTTAATATTTCTAACATCTTAAATTTGTGTTTCAATGTCCTTAGAGCAATAATTTTTTAAACTAGTGATATGTATTTTTAAAAGACAGAAGTGGAGACTATTAAAATATGATTTCATATTTAATGCCTTTTACTGTGACAAGAAAGGTAAAATCAACTTCAACTAAACATTAAAAACCGAAAGAGCTGCGGATGCTGTCCATCAGAAAAAAAACAGAAATTGCTGGAAAAGCTCAGCAGGTCGGGCAGAATCCGTGGAGAGAAATCAGACTTAATGTTTCTGGTTGAGTAATGCTTCCTCACAGCTGATAGTAGCTAGGAAAAGCTACCTAGGAAAAGGTTTTCCTAGCTACCATCAGTTCTGAGGAATGGTCACTTGACTCAAAGCGTTAACTCTGATTTCTCTCCACAGATCCTGACAGACCTGCTGAGCTTTTCCAGCAATTTCTGTTTTTGGTTCAACTAAACATTACTTGTTAAACAAGTAATACACTAAACTATGGAAAAGTTGTACCCATAAAATTCATAATATCAAAAAATACATGCCATATTGAAACATACGCACTCATCTGAAATGCAGTCTTACGATTAAAGTCCCAAGCTCCTTCCAGCTTTTGTAGATTATCTTATCTCTCTGCTCCAAGAGCATGAATCTTTCCTTTAAATAAAGTTCCTTCTACCAATTTTTTGAGCTAGTCAAATGGCCTTCTAATAACAAAGCATCTGTTGGTGTCTCTTTTACTCTCAACATGCTTTGCTTCACTGAACCAGGAATCCTTCCTCAACAGCAGTCCCTTTGTTGGTTAACCCCAGAAAAGTCCTTTATATCTTCCTCACACAGAAGCACCACTTGTCAGTCCTCTTCTCAACATTGTGCCATCTGACTGACTGTGAAAATGTGCATACAGTAAGGCCAGCTGTCTCCCGTTTAGTCTCACAATTTTAAAGATTGTATCACACTTTTCATAATAAGCAGGTGCCATGAGTTTGTTTCCACACTCATTTTGTATGAAGGTCACATAGGCATGTCCCAAGAAAATTTTATAGGCCATCAGATTCTCCACTCCAATCTATTCCATTTTGCATCGAATTAAAGACGACATTTTAAAATACAGCCATCTTATAAGTCCAGCATTTGTAACAGTTCTGACATTGGTGTTTCAGCTGGTCGAAATGAACAAATGGCATGTTTGTAGTAATGCTAATTGTGCTCAAGTGTTGTGAACAATCTACTTTTAATTCAAAATTGCATAACATCCAGTGCCAAGCAATAAAAATCTCTACCATGATGGAATCAAACCATTCTCTATTGACATTCAATGGCATTACTATCACTGAATCCCCTGATATTAATATCTAGAGGTTACCATCGACCAGAAATTTAACTGGACAACCCAATGAATACTGAGATGACAAGAGCAGATCAGATGCTAGAATTCCTAAAGCCTGCCCACTGTCACACACGAAATAAGGGATTTTGGTGGAATCCTCATCATCTGTTTTGATGAGGACAGTTCTAACGACACTCAAGAAACGTAACGTTATCCAGGACACAATAGCCTACATGCTCACACCACTAAGCAGCACCTTAAGCATTCATTCCCTGTATTACTACCATATAGTGACAGCAAGTGTAGCATCTACAAGACTATCTACAGCATCTGATCAAGATTCCTTTGACAGCGTCTTCCAAACCCGCAGTCTCTACAATCTAGAGATTGTAACAAAGGCAGCTGATGCATAGGCACAACACCACCTGCAAGTTCCCGATAAATCACATACCAGCCTGGCTTGGAACTATATCTCAGTTCGCTGAGACTAAGAGCTGTGACTTTCATTGTGACCATACCAACATGATGTAGATTAAAATGGTTGAATTAAATGGCTCACCAACACCTTCTTAGTGGCATTTATGGTATGGTCAATAAATCTTGGCCTTGCCAGTGATAACTACATTCTACCCTGCACTGTTGTCAATGATTTCCTTCAAACATTTCACTTCAGCAATCCATTGAAATTCAAATTTCTCCTAGATAACATCTGTTTTCTTTAGGTCTAATAGTATGTCACCTTCTGCAAACATCAAACCATTTTATACTTTTCATATATTGCACGAGAAAATGATCATCAATTTTATTTGCCTTTCAGAACAGCAAGGCATCACAATATTATTCTAGTTTATTAAGCGCTTTTGAAATGTACTGATTGGTGAAATGCATGTAAAGGTGATAACCAATTGCCCACAGCTAGGTCCCAGAAACAACAATGAGATAATTGTCTGGCTTCATGATGTTGATTGAGATATACCTGATAGCCAGGACACCCAGAGAACCCAAGTCTTTTACTTTAAACAGGACGGATAACTCGTATACATTTGCCTAACTGAGCTGTTGAGGCCTGAGTTTAATGTACTATTTGGAAGATGTCTCTTTGATGTGGCTGCTTCAGTGTCAGTCAAAATCAACTGCACAAGTATCTGGGGTTTGATTTTTTTATACACTCCATTACATTTGACTATATATATCCATTAAGATGTCATCTAACATGCTGAGGGCGTTTTCTATTCCTTGCGATCAAAAATTTCTTGATATTTTTGCTGTCTCAAAAATTCAATGTTTTACATCACTTCAGAGTAATGATGGTCTTCTGATTTCAGGTCAAATTTGAAGTTATGGACAATCTACTATCACTGTAACAATTTAATATTCAATGGTGACTCATGTCAACCTTGTTTGAATTTCTTTCAGCGTCTATGATCACTTTTAATTAAGCCATATTAATCCTATATTTTGGTGCAACCACTTTTGTAAAACATATAAATTCTCCATTCTATCATCTTCTGTTAGTTTATCTTTTTTCTGAGATTTCTTTGTGGGTAGGAATCAGGATTCCTTACATTACCTTACAATTGGTGGCTTGAATTTATGTCTTTGTAATTTTAACTTTTACTCATTACTACAGCAAAGGGGGAAATGTTGACACAGTGCAACATGTTACTGAACTGGTAATCCAGAGGCATTGACTAATATTCTGAGGGCATACAGGTTCAAGTCCTGTCATTACAACTGATAGAATTTAAATAGAACTAATAAATCTGGAATTGAAAGCTAGCCGTGAAAATATTATCAATTGTTATCAAAATCCATCAGGTCCATTAATGTCCTGATGGTCAGAAGGATATTTGAATAGGTGAGTTTTTAACCTCTGAAATGGATCCTCATGACCAAACTGAAAAATAAAACAATCTGGATCAGAATGCTATGGATTCAAATTCTGTTCCAAAGATTTGAGCGCATAAGCTGTGATGACAAATCAGTGCAGTACTAAATTTGCCCTGCAGTGATGGAAGTGTTGCCTTTTAGATGAATAAGCCTTGCTGATCCTCTCAAATAGACATAATAGATCTGATGGCATTATTTTTGCAAATAAGCAGAGGGGTTATCTTGACCAATAGCTGTCTTTCAACCTATAGCACTAAAATAAGTTATGAGGTAATTTACCCTATTGCTGCTTTGGGAATTTTTCTTGGATCTTGATTGCCTGCTGTGCTTATATTGGCCACAACAGTGACTATGCCTCTCAAGAACTTTATTGGCTATGAGCAGTTTTGGGACATAACATTGTCACAAAAGGTGCCAAATCAAGACAAATTCTTTCTCTTGTCCAGCAATTTATTTAGTAGTGCCTTTCTAGATATTTGGAAACTCCTTGCATTCTTCATAAACAGAATTCTTTGTTTTCACTTCATTTGCACCACCACTGTCTGAAGGATTGTAAGAGACTGAATATTTTTATTATTGTACATTCAGTCTATAATAAATAAGATTTGACATAGAAATTATGTCTTTTCCTGATTTCTTTTACACAAAACAGATACTGCTCCTCTTCTGAATGACCATATATTATGTTGTGTGTTTGAGATGGTGGACATTGCCTTTTTGCTAATTTCCCCCAATAAGCCCTGATTTTAACACAAGGCATGCAGTTCAACTGAAATAATGACCGGTCTTCAAAATTGGCCAGCATCACCACCAGTGTCACAGTGTTGAGTGTTACCACTCTCCAACACTCCATTCCCATCTCCGTGCCGATATTGAAGCCTTTATCTTGCTTTAATTTACAGGAATGATGACAGTGTGAAAAATGACTCTCTTTTTCTGGGCTCTTGCCAAAGGGGCAAATGTGTTTTTACAGAAATAATCATCATTGCCTCTAGCTTTTGTGCAATCTTGTTTTATCTCCCTGTCTTTAATATTTAGCTTTCTAACAGTGATATTAGCTCATTTTCCACACTTTTGAATATGCCTTCTGATATGATATTTCTGAAATCTGCTTGACCATACAAGATCTAGCATTTTAACTTAATCACGTACCTACTTGTACATTCCATCTTTCATATTATTAGAAACAACAATTTTCTGAGTATCCTACAGGCTAAGAACATTTCTTATATTTTTCCCCCACAATATTGCAAAGTAAAACTTGTTTTTCCTCAGGTTCAGAAAGAATAAAATCAACCGTGCCCCTTCTTTGATTATAAGTGAGATGGGTCAGAGTCAGCACTCAATACAATCAGGTCATATATGTTGAAATCTTAGATATATGCTCCAATCATGTCCATTTGAATAATTAGATTGTGAATTTCTTTAGGATTACTCTAATGAGGTGAAGGTGGTGTTATCATATCCTTTGTATATGTGTCCAAAACTGTTAATACTGAGGAACACCATTGGCAACATTCACTTTGATGGACTTGTGTGCAGAACAGCTTTGGATCTCAAAAGGTTGAGACCTACCATCTGGTCTTTCAGAAAGACTCTGTAACAACGTCTGTTATAACTGGTTGCTAATATGCAATACATAGGCAATACAAAACTTGTCTAGTTAGACCAGGAAGTGGTTTTCCTCTATCACATTAGACCAAACAGGCCTTTAGTTTCCTACACTTAAAGAGGGTGGTGGCAACAACTTCATCATGAGCAGCAGCTGATGAACTGTCGTTCCCTTACAACAGAAAACTTATATTCTATCTGCAAAAATGACTCTGAGCTTCCTGTTGTTTGCCACTTTGACACACTACTGTGTTCCTTTCCCAGCATCTCTATCCCAGGCTTGTTGCAGTGTTCCAGCAAAGCTCATTGTAAACAGAAAGAATAGTATTTCATTTTTTTGCTTGAGGACACTGCAGCCTTTGGGACTCAGTATCGAGTTCAACAATTTTAGGGCTTGAGTGCCCTTGCCCGTGCCCTTACACCGACTCCACATACCAGGCCTTGCCATCACATGGGCTGTTAACCACAACCATCCCATTGTCAGTTACTAATGGTCCCATTAGCAGTTAATGATTTTCCCCAGGCTGACCTCTACCCATTCCTTTGTCTGTCCAACTGTTGTTCTGCCTATCTCTTTGCTTCATCTCCACCTATTGTTTCCTCCTTCCTACTTCCCCTTTCCCCCAGCCCATCCTTAGCAAAGGCACTAACTGTTTCCTAGCTACAATCAGTTCTGAAGAAGGTTCACTGGACCCGAAATGTTAGCTCTGCTTTCTCTCCATAGATGCTATCAGACCTGCTGAGTTTTCTCAGCCATTACTGTTTTTGTTCCCCATACAACACAGTAGGCAGGTGTCTGGATTTTATTGGACTGCTCATTGTACTTGGTGAGCCCCACTGTGACATCTTCAACTCTGTTTTCAGTTATCTACTCATACAACATACTGAGCTGCAGGGAACAGCTAAAGATCTAAGAATCAGTAGAAGAAATCCTCATGGCAGTTCTCAACACAGAACAATGCTCTAGCGAATGGAAATGTGTTTCAGACTTAGTAAAAGACATGCTGCGACAGGAGACTGAGCAACGCTTCAGAGAAGAAGAACTCTTAAGCAGGTACAGGCTGTGTTACAAGGTAGTGGT
Source organism: Ginglymostoma cirratum (assembly GCA_024137785.1). Lineage (NCBI taxonomy): Eukaryota > Metazoa > Chordata > Chondrichthyes > Orectolobiformes > Ginglymostomatidae > Ginglymostoma > Ginglymostoma cirratum. The sequence continues at coordinate 4,634,690 of JAHRHZ010000031.1, forward strand.
CATTGAGTGTTGTCCCAAGTCAGAGTTGTGTGGTGAGTGACATCAGAGGCTCCATGAGTAAATCATAAAATCCTTGGTCATCGGGAAACTTTAAGATGGTGCAGTAATTCAGACTGGAAATGTGAGAGTTTACGAAATGACTTATAGCTCAGACTGAGTGTGACCACCACAGTGAGTGAAATGGCACTAAAGAGCCAGACATTAAATATTAATTCAAGGTCACAGACCCTGGTGCTTGATGAAAGTAGTTTCTGAAGTAATCACATTGGGCAGATTAAAACCGAAGGAGGTCTGGTCTAATGGAATCAAAGTGTTTGGAAGACTTAATTCAGCCACAGGAAAGACAGAAGTTTTTCAACAGAGTCACGACAAAGATAGAATTCATTTATTTCAATTACAGGGAGAAGGAATCATTCAGTAAGACCATGATTAAAGTGCAAGTCATTTATCAAAGTCAAGAGCAGGGGAATTCTGCTAAACCACCAGTAATTATTCATTTTATCCATAAGAAGGTGGAAATCCTCCATTTTAACTGTAAAGTGTGGGAAAATATAGTAGCAAAGAGCAGAAGTGTCACTACTAAGGTGAAATACTTCTATTTTAAGCAAACAAAATATATAATCACATCAGGAAAACATCACAGCTGATATCATATTGTCAAGACAACTTAATTTCAGATTTGACCCAAACAGAGCATAGAATTGGGCATCTTGGAGAAAACAATTTCTGAGATGCAGAATAGATTTAAAAGTATATATTATATCAACAGTTGAATAAGTAAATATACTGCTATACACGATTGGGAACATAGTGGATGATGTTATAAACTGTCAAGGTGTTAAAGAAGCAAAAGTTACTTTTGAAGAAGTACAGAAGATTTTGACAATTATTTTCACCACTAAACTCAAAGTTTTTGATAAGGTAAGATTTAGTAGAAGGGTTCAGCACCCAGGGAATATATAGATGAATGATCACTAGCTATAAGTGGAGAAATGCGACCCGGAAGACATTAGGTTACAATTCATATGAAACTGAATTTTTGTAGGAATTATTGATGAGACTTTATCTGATTTATTACAGTTTAAAGAAGACTTCAGGGAAACAATTGAGTTGGTCAGTGAGTCAGTGGTCTGGAAGTAGTACAGATCAATCCTAAGGGAAGACAGGAGATCCATTCAATTCTTAAGGTACCAAAAATGGCATAGATGAGTGAGTACAGTGAGTAGTACTGAAACCAGGCAATAAAAGTCCTGCCACCACTGGGAAGCAAAAGAAATTTCACACAGACAGACAGTGCCCAGTTATTCAAAGTGAATGCTTTATCTCTCAACAAAATGTTGCTTTCAGGAATTGTGCAGAACTGGGATATAGTTTCGGAAAAGCAGGAAATCAAATGTGTTAATGAGGTATAACAAAAGAAAACCATAAAGCATTCCTGTGGGAAATACTTAATACAAACCTTATCTTGTGTCATGTTGCTAATTATGTTAATGGTCATCTCATAGATTTCAAGTTAGACACCAGGGCGTGTATCATTATATCATCAGATAGTGAGCCTGGCTAAGAAAACACTGCCTACAATCAACAGCAGTACAACTGTATCGTCCAGGAGGCATTGTACTTAATATTACAATGATACTACATGCAAATCTCCAGTACTGGGCATGGCAAACTGTAGAAATCCTACACACACTTTACCATCAAGTATTTTTCACTCTTGAATCAGAAGGCATATCTTAATCTTGTTATAAAATGATCTCCTATTTAATAAATTTTATGAACTTGAGTTTAAAGAATTGTGGAGGTCTACATTTTTAAAAGTTTAATAAAAAGACAAACTGAATTTATTTTAATACGAGGCATTTATTAAAAACCGTAGTTCCAGATAATTGCTGTCTTGATTTATTTAGATTACTTTACAGAAAACTTCTGATTGTTTCATGAATGGGTTTATGGTTATTCTGTTAAAGCTGTGTTTGTAGATTATGGTTTGCATTTGATTTGTCAGTTGGAAAAAGCCTATTTTGGACCGAACTGCTAGCTCATTTCTCTTATTTCTGAAACACCTTTGCTGTGAGATCAGGATGGAACCTGATAGCTCTCGAGTGACTGGAAGAAAAAAAAACTCAATATTTTAATTCCTGAGCATGCTGTGTCTATCAAGTCCCCAGAGACAATTATGCATATCTAGAGACTTAACCATATGTGCAAGAACGCCAGACTGACAAACCCCAGAATATTCTATGTATTATTATTTTCCTTTTGTTTTTAGAATCACCACCATTAGCCAGAAAGATGTTTTTATTCATTGAATTTCGAAAGGGAGAAATCTGCTTTTTCTTATTCCGCATAAACTGAAGAATGTGTGTATGTGTGTGTGTGTGTATATGTGTGTGTGTATATGTGTGTGTGTATGTGTGTGTGCGCGTGCGCGCTTGTGTGAGGGAGAGAGAGTGGGCAGGAGAGAGTTGTGGATGAGTTAGATGAACAAGCATTTATATTTTCACTTATATATTGACCATGTTGACCATTTCTGGATCTTCAATGAATGGTTTTTGTGTAACAATAAATCAATAATTTTGTGTTTAATACAGCAACTTGTTTGATGAGAACTTTTTATTCTAAGCCTAATATAAATGAAGCATATTATTTGTCATATTGTAACTTGGATGTCCTATTAATATTGCACACTGCATCCATAACCCTGTTTGAGAGATTTCAACAGATTGCTATGTAGAATTACTTTAGCCTCAGAATTTTTTTAAATGGACTGTGTCTGATATTTCATAAGGTAGTCCTGAAGAAAGATTAGTTTTGTTGAAGCTTATCAGGACAATTTGCAAGAACAACATAAAGGAAAACTTGTTTATACGGCATAAGAGCAGCAAGTTCATTAAGGTTGGCAAGTAGACTCTGATTGGTTGGGACATTGTCATAGAGAATGAATTAGTTACTTGATGACTCACAGTTATCTGTCAAGCTTGTTCCCTTTTACACTGCAGTTATTGAAAATTATAATGGTGAGAACAAAATGAAAAACTTTATCAAAATGTGTACTTTTTCAGGAATACTCAAGTTCTCTGTCAAGTGGCTATTCTACAAGGTCTTCACAAAGAGATGTATGACATGGATAATATGCTATCACATAAATAAACACGTAAAAGACATGATCAGAGGGTACATGTCATCTTAAAGCGCTTACAAGCATGTTAGTATCAACTGTCAACTACCCGAGAAACTTGTTCAGTTCTCGGGACATAATATCAATGGCGAAGGTACAATGGGAGATCCTCTGAAGACTAAAGCTGTACAACAGGTCTCTGCTCTGAAATGAGTTCCAGGATGTCCAAGATTTTTGAGGGATGGTAAGCCAGTTGGTAATTTTTTTTTTGCCTCTCTTGGCAATTACTGCAGAACCCTTCAGACACCTTCCCAACAAGAAGGACGGCTATGGAACTCACATCAAGAGGATGCTGTTCAGGGGATTAAGGTCTTGTTGAAGCTCATGGATGTCATAGCACTCTATAATTCAACCTTTTCATCCATCTTGACAACCTTGCTTCAGATACAGCCTTGGAAGCAGTACTCTTCCAGGAGTAACCAGATCTATTATGCATCACACACAATGTCTGATACAGAGATGCTATGATTGAGAAGAGGATGTTTCATTTACACAGGCTTGAGAGAGAGTTTCAGATTACATATTTCATCCAAAAGTGATCACAGAAATCAATCAGAATTGTGTAATTTCTTTACTGATTGAGAAGGAAAGAACAATGTTGCCTCCAAGAATATAAATGTCTTAATTTTGTCTCATGGGGTTCACCCATGAAATAGAATATTTGTAGGATAACTGCAGAGAATGGCAGATGCGTACTCCCAAGCAAAAGTTGGCAGCACTACCAGACTTGATACTGAATTTATTCACAAAATCAAGCTATAAACGTAGCCTATAATGGCACAATAGTTAGTGAACCACGGTTGACCCAGCCAGATTTGACAATAGCAGCTGAGCGACTGGGGATGTCTTGGCATGTATCAATATCGAAGTTTAACTAAGCCAACTGCCTCTGGGTTTACCATGAAAAACTATTTTTGGCACTGTCAGCATTTTATAATTGTGAACTACATCTTAATGTATGCTGAATTGCTGGTCATTTCAGCTTCAGTTTGGGAAGACCTCCTAGGAAAGCTGAACCATGGATACTTGGAGATCACTACGTGTGGACTGAGACCTGTGATGTCCAACTGAAATGCAACCAGACTTTAGTGCATCATGCAGATCAAGAGTATTCTGAAGGCTGTGATGATGTCATCATTTGGCTGTAGTTGGCAGTGCCAACATTCTTTGAGCCACCAACTTTGAAAAAATGAACATTAACTATAATCTTCCAAAGTTCTGTCAATTCAAGAGATGATCCTTTAGAATATTGTACATGTCATTCAGCTATTTTAAAAATGTGAGAGAGGGAAATCAGGGAATTAGAAATCAGTTCGCTTAACATCTGTCACCGGGAAATCATTCAAGCCTATGATGAATGTTAGGGCAACTGAACACCTGGAACATTTTCAGCTGATCAGAGAAAGCCAGCATGGATCTGTGAAGGGTAGGTCAGAATTGATGAAACTGGTTGAATTTTACTGATGAGGTAGTTAATGAAGTGGACAATTGAAAGGCTATATTTTGTCTAAATGGACTTCTAGAAGACATTTAACAACGTCTTTCATTAGAAATTCTTAGCTCAATAAGAGATTGCGGAATTGAAGGCAAATTATTGACATTGGAAAGATTTTAATTCACGCAAAATCCATTCAATTATTCAATGTTAAAATAAGACCCATTTTAGAAAATTGGCTGAATGGCAGAAGGCAAGGCTTAAGGATAATGGACGCGTACCTTAATTGGCAGCAAGGGACTACTGTGCTTTACAAACATCTGTGTTGGAGTCTCAACTATTTCCTTTATTTAATAACAATTTAAATGATGAACAGGAAGTCACATTTTCAAATTTGCCAATGAATTAAAGATAAATGGCAATGTAAGCTATATAGATGGAAGGGTTACATTACGGAGATATTTATATATTATTTAATTGAGCAAAAGTGGCAATCAGATATCACTGAAAGATTAAATACATACTACAGTTCTGTCCCCTAAAACTTAAAAGGTTAAGAGGTAATCTAATCAAAATCTTCAAGACATAGTGGGCAATAGATAGCACCCCAGAGAAAAAGTTTTCTGCTGGTTAGAAAATTTATGATGAGAGGGTATAGTCAAAAAATTAAAACTAAACTTTTCTGCGGGTATGTTAGGAAATCTCCCTTCATGTGAAAGATGGTAATATTTTGGACCTCTTCCAGTGCAAGGAGATTTATAGATTTTTGTTTGCCAAATTTATTCAAGGTTAGGGAACAATGGTGTATATATGAAGTTTGGTCTCAGATGATTTTTTCTCATTGAATGGGTTCAAGTGGCTAATGTCTGTCCTTTGTTTCTATGTTCCTACAACCAACCAAATAGTATTCTTGTATACACTGGCCTCTGTTAAAATCATCTAGAATACCTCACATAGATTCACTGTCACTAATCCTTTTTTGCTGGTATCAGTTTAAGCTGAAAGATGTCCACCCAAACGCTTCAGCAGTAGAAAAGACTCAATCTTGATGAACAATAATTAGGTTTACTGCATATTACTTATGAGCTAGTTACATTACATCTGAGACACACAATCATCTCATGATAGATAATCAGGTTCAATTTAAGATTAAATACATATTAGCACTTTAGTTGCATGCTGTTAAAATGAAAAATCAATCACTGGAGCACTATGCACACTCAGTAAACTCATGCAAATGTCATTGGACAGACACGGACACACACACACACACACGCACACGCACGCACGCACGCACGCACGCGCACACACACACACACACACACACACACACACACACACACAGCTAATTATCTCCTCCCACAAATAATCCCTTTTGTACTAATTGATGGAGCTTATCATGTGACATCAGTTAACCCTTTCAGGCATGAACGGTTTTAAACAACAGCTATTGGGCATCAAGGGTTATTCGCTCAACACAAAGCTCCTAATGCCAGTGCACAATACACATAAACATAACCAAGATGTATACAAAACAAGATGCGTTAACAAATGAGATGTGACAGAGTAAATGGTGGAGACACAGTCCTTCAGTTGCCTGGACTGCTTGCGAAGATCCTTTGCAATACTTGGTAGAGCCCTTGCACAAACTTGCCATCGTGACAGCACAGCTTTCGCTGCCAGCTAGAAACCAGCTGAGGTATATAAAAATGCAAAGGAAGGAAGAAATCAATAGCTCCTCTTTTTGGTTAGGTTGCCCATAACTGAATCATCCAATTGTAATACCCATACACACAGCCCTAGTTTCCTTCCATTCACTACCAGTCCAATGCCTGCCTTGCCATCCCACACAGATTTTAAAAGTGTTACAGAGATAGTAGGAACTGCCGATGCTGGAGAATCTGAGATAAAACATTGTGGAGCTGGATGAAAACAGCAGGCCAAGCCTGAAGAAGGGTCTCGACCTGAAACGTCAACTTTCCTGCTCCTCTGATGCTGCTTGGCCTGCTGTGTTCATCCAGCTCCACCATGTTTTATCTCAGATTTTAAAAATATTGCTTGACCACAAGCCTAACATGAAAACAACCAAAAATTAATATTACAAAATAAATTTACAAATGAAAGCATTCCAATATTACAAACAAATTTTAATATTTGTACTTTTTCTTAATATCTGTATTCTTTTTCCTGCCACAATACCTGATGCAGTGCTCCCCCAGTAGCTGCAGCAAGGCTAAAGAGGCAAGGTCTGATAATGAGCTTGAAAGAAAGTGGTATTTCTGCTTGGGAGCAGATAAGATTATCTCATTCGATTATGTTCTTCTCAGCTCATTGTGTATGCATTGATGAGGAGAAGTCCAAGTCTAATAGATAGACAAGCAGCAAGTCCTGAAGCTCACTGAGACCTCCAGGGCTCCAACATTTTGGTGCCAGACATAAGAGGCATCTAGATCGCACTTCACCATCTAGAGGCCAGGAGCAATACTCAATTTCTGTTTGTCACCACATCTACCACCCCTGAAGATAACTGACAGCAGAGAGAAAGTGGGCTCATGCTTCACGCTTCAGCACTGCCTCCCTAGATGTTCTTTGGCAGGTTGCCAAGGAGAGAAGGAAAGTTCTGTTCTCCAGGGTAGCAACATGAAACTATCCTGATTAGCAAAAGCAGCATGGACCAAGATTGCCTTGGAGATTTGTGCCTGCGCATGGCTAAAGAGAACCTGATTCCAGTGTCACAAGTCAATGAACAATCTGCTGTGGACTGCCAAGATAAATGACACTGACTAGCTCCTATGATGCTGCTTGACCTGCTGTGTTCATCCAGCCCCATGCTTGTTATCTCGGATTCTCCAGCATCTGCAGTACCTTTTTATCTCTGACTAGTAAGTACTTCATCGTCTCTGTGAGTGGGTGTTACCGTCATAAATTTTCCATTGCAGAGGACTGTCACACACAAGGCCAGGTGTCAGGCATCTCCATTATATTCCTCGTGTGTACTAAAAATGACTCAAAGTAACTGTAGCTATCAATGTTGCATTACTTGCCCCTCTGTAACGCTGACTGTCATACACATGCCAAAGTTCACAGTTAAAACATATAAGGAGCTCCAACACTCTGCAACTCATGCACGATCAGGCCACAAACCTTTCGTTTCAACCAGGAGAACTTCTACATTTCATGCATTTCTCTAAAGAATTATATAGGAGAACCAAAAATATGGCTTCATTTGGAATATTATGAGCGTTTTCAGGGAAACACAATACTCACTGTTTCATTACCTTTCACCTACCTTGACTCTGACCAAACAGAAGCACCATCAATTGAAAACCTTAACACCTCTTTGCCCTTCGTAAACCACATTGTTTTTATCAGTAATGCTGAAACAGAAATTGCAATCTGTATCTATTAGTGTAAGCACAGTACTCATTTACCCATGCTCATGTCTGTCATGCTTCCCTCCTTGTGCAGGAGAAGAAGATGCTCAATAAGCATGAATATGGCAAACAGGATGGGTAGAGGTAGACCTGACATAATGCTCCTGATCTCCTATGGGAAGCAGGCTGTGGAGCTGGCAGGACAGCATCAGAACCATGTCAATGCTGAACAGGAGATTGGATATCTACATCTAGAAGGAAAGAAAGTTTTCAAACTTCTCCTCCCAGCTATACATGATGCAGCAACATCTTAAACATTTTAGAAAGGTAAAAACTAATGATGATTTTCTTTGCAACCTCCAGATCTCAATCACACTTCAGAAAACAGAGAAGAAGAGCCTGTTTCCCCATGCTCATCTCCAGCACCATCTCCTAAGAACAACTAGCACCCCCAGAGAATGTACCATTCTTCCCTTGTCTCCAGAACTTGATTGGACAATCCATCTTGAGTAGGCTTGGTGTCACATTCTGGTGAGCATTTTATTGATATGGGCTGCAGCTACAGGAGGGACAAATGGCTAATTTCCCTGACACATAGAGAACAGTTAGAGAAGTCACCTGACTCGATCATGGAAGAGCTGTTAGAAATGTTTAGACAGCCAGGGGCTCGGCTGGCAGGGTCCAAGAGATCATGTGTAGACTGGAGAGAGGGGACAAAGTGTCTGCCCAAGTTCTGTATGATAATGTGGATCTGGAATGTGTGCGCATTACTGCATGCGGTAACTGCATCAGCTAGGCCCAGTAGAGCTATGAGTATCTGCTGGATATAGTGAGGATCTTCACACCATTACTTAGTGACTAGACAGCTGGCATTAATCCCTAATTCTGTTTCATTGTACTGTCTTCTCATTGTTTGTCTAGAAGACATTTGCAGGAAATACATCTGCACTCCTCCCGACATAACTCTACTTGTGGGTGACACCTCTGCTTCATCTTCTGTACCAAGGCCTCCAGTGCAGTGTCAGAAAATTATAAAGCCCATGTCCCATCATGTAGTGCCATTGTTGAATGTTTGCCATGTCAAAATCACATTTAGAATAGCTTCCAGAAACTTCTCTAATCAAAATCTATCTTTCCTATGGGAGGAGCACTTCTCAGAGTTTCAAGCGTTGTGCTCAGGTGAGCAGTTACTCAAAAATACACAGTAGTGGCTACTCTACACTGTGATCATGTAAATGAGCATGCACCACAAAGTTTGTGTCTGTCTCTATCAGAATTAATGGGCTATCCCACGTTGCAATTCCTTCACTCCTTTTCGGGCCTCTGTTCCTTCCTGTCATTATCTCAGAACAGTAACACAGAAGGACAATAAATAAAACTTATTCAACCACCCTATGATATATTGGGATGTGTTACATGAGTAATTCTAAGCATTAAAGTGCAGCAAAAAGAAATGAGCACAAAATCTTAACAAATATCTGTAAAGCTCAGTTGAATAAACACAACAGTGGCACTGCTCCAAACACTGAGTACGAATAGCAGCTGTGGACTGTGATTTAATCCCTCAGTGAGGAACTGCTAATTAAAGCTGGGTGGAAGATTGCTTAGTAAAGGCTCGATCAAACAGTAAAATTCATTTCTTCTAAATCTGGAGGTCTCAATATTCTTTGTCATTGAGGCTCATGAGGATAGGCACAAAGACTTACTCTTAAAAAAATACAGTTTCTAATAACAGATGTCAAAGTGACTTAGAAGGATTTATGAAAACTCAATTTTCCCTGCAGGTTGCATTTTATTTTTGGAAGAATCAGATTTTTACTTAGGCCAACTGCAGGATCTAAGCTGTCTTCTTGTGAATGGATGCTCATGAAAATTGTTATACAGTTAATGATATGCTTAAAATTTTAAATTATGAAAAAGAAACTTGCAACTCACGTGTTAATTTGAAAAAAAATGCTGAAACAATAAGGTTGGTCAATGGGATTTAGGTTAAAATAGTTTTTTTCACTTGTTTGTTTTGCATTTCTTACATGAATAATATAATCATAAGTTTACCATCCTGCGAAACACTTAGTTGTTTTGATTGCCTTTACATTAAATGTAAATACTTCAAATGTTTTGTGAAACATTGAGATTGTTATGGAACATCAGTAATGGCTTTGGTTTTTCATTGTCTGAAAGCTTAAAATGTATTCTGAGTTTAAATTTCATGGGTCTGGACCTTTCGCCATGTTTAACTAAAGCAGTGGATGTGAGAATGAAAACCTGAAAGGAAACAAAGTAATTTTTATATAACATAACAGTTAAAACTTACAGAATAAAGAAAATTAACTGTCAGTTGTCTTAGCGCCTACAGAATAGTAAATCATATGTCAGTAACAAAATAACATCAGTATACATTTGCATCTTTTCATTCACTTCATCAAAAACATTTACATTTATGTGCTTATTTCTTTTGTTTCACTGTATTTGACCTTGCCTAAAATATTCAGTCACTTTATTTTTCGGCTTATGTATGTAGTTGTCAACAACTTCTTTCAGTAAGTACTGAGCCCATCACGTGCACATCAGATTTCAAACATTCTCAACAATCAGTACAAATTGAGTAACCCTATTATATTTTTAGCAATCACAAATAGTGCCTGGTGTTATGACCTTCATTCATTTTGAACTGGACATGACAGATCCTAGACTGAAATCGGACTTGATAAATCATTATTTTGTTTTTGGTTTTTGCAGGGTGATCTTTCTCTGAAGCACAAATATACAATGCTGTAAATTTAGTTTTAACAATAAAAGAGGTCTACTATGCAAAAGAAATGAAGACAAATTATACTGAACCAAACTATTTACTTATAAATGTTAAAAGATTTTGAAACATGCAGCAAAAATACGATCCCATTAATCCCAACAGTATCTCATTAGAATGCTCAAACACCAGGAAAAATTCCCTACTCTATACCACACAAGGCTTAGTTTAGTTGTGGCTTCAGTTCCCATTCACAAGAATCTGATAGACTCTTGCTTGATTCATCATATAACCGATCCTACACTTTCTCAGCTCCAATGAACCCCTTCAGGATTTTAACCAAAACACTTCTGTTCTGAATCTTTTAAACCAGACTCCTTACACTGAGATAACCTTTTTATTTACCAGTCCTAAGCTGCCTTCTTTTCTCAGCTGCAACTACTTTACATATCCAGGTTCAAGCAAGACTTCTGCAAAACTATGAAAACTGAAACTAAATGTCTTCTTCCAAGCTATGGGTGTTTTACCTAAGCCCAAACAAACATTTCGAGGATCTTCTATCTGAAAACCTAATGCACCCCCTTGTTTACTTTATTAGCATTTAAAGTCTCCCAATATAAATAAATTCCCATTGCTCTCCAGGAAGACTCTCTGGATTACCATGTTTTAAAATATCAGCAGGTACTTGCTGGTTCTCAAAACCCACACTTTGTAGCTGCAGTAGCAGCTGGGAATGACTGTAAAATATATGCAAGCTTGAACTGTCGGTGGAGATAGTCTCACTGCAGGTCAAGAGTGCAAAGACAGAAAGGGAATGGATGATCACCAGACATAGTAAATGCTCTAGCATGTTATGCAGGAATCCCCTGAGTCCATCTCCCATTCTGATAGATTTTCAATTTTGGATACTGCTGGGGCATAAGGCTTATCAACGGAATGGAACAAGAAGCAAGACCCAATTCTGTGTCACCACGAATGGTTCAGCTTTTGGGGTTGGGGAATAAGTTGAGGATGGTAGAAAAAGAGTGAGACAGCAATAATGAGATGACATTCTATCAGAAGGGGAACAGATAGTTGTTTCTGTAGCTACAGACCTGACACCAGGATGGCTTGTTTTCTCCCTGGTGACAGAGACAAGGATGTCAGAGGTCACAGTCGATGACAGTGTCAACAACATATGTAAAATATAAGGACGAACTCCTATGAATAGATTATAGGGAGGTAGGAAATAAATTTTAAAAAAACCCAGAAATTCAAAGGTAATAATCTCAAGATCGTTCTCAATATTGTATGTTAGTGAGATCAGAAACAAAACAATAGATCGATACAAACACACAGAATGCTGGAGAAATTCAGCAGGTCTAGCAGCATCTATGGAGAGAGAAACAGTGTTAACACTTTGAGTCCAGTGTGATTCTTTTTCATTGGTGAAAGGTGCTGGAATTTTATTTTATATCCTCCTTCTAGAGATGGTGGGGGTGTTGGGATGGATGAATGGTACAGATAGTGTAGACTCCCAGTGCAAAAAAAAGTCATTGTTAATGGTGAGGGTGAAAGAATAAAATATATGTAAAATGGGTATAAATTAAGCTGTGAAAGGAAGAGAATGGGTCCTTTCTACAAAATGCAAAGTAAACGAAACACAAACAAAATAAGACTGTTGGAGGGGTGATGGTGATAGACAGGCAGGATATAAGAAGAATGGAGAACAGACGTTTTATGGTCAGTTTATGAAGTTATAGAGTTCAAGATTGATATCTCAAGGCTGCAATGTGACTGAACAGAAAATGAGGTGTTGTCCTTTGTTGGAACACTGCAGCAGGGCAAGGTTAGAAACGGTAGCGTGAGAGCAAAATGGTTTATTGAAATGGCAAGCAACTGAAAGATCAGGGTCATTTCTATACACAGAGCAGAGATCTTCTGCTAAGCCTTTGATCTTTGTTTGGTCTCACCAATGCAAAGGAGACTATGTTGTAACAGCGATGGCATTAGACTAAACTGAAAGAAATAGAAGTGAAATGCTGCTTCACCTGGAAAGTATGTTTGAGGCCTTGATTAGTGAGGAAGAAGGAAGACAATGGACAAGTGTTATATCTTCTGTGATTATCAGACAGATTGGATGAATGGCTGGATGGACAAACGGTATAGGAGAGAAGAATTTAGATTCCTGAGGCATTGGCACCAATTTAAATGAAGATCATAGAATCCCTACAGTGTGAAAGCAGGTCATTCAGCCCATCAAGACCATGCTGATGCTCCAAAGAGCATCTTACCCAGACCCAACACCCCGCCCTCCCACCCTATTCCTGTAACCCTGCATTTCGCATGGTCAATCCACCTAGCCTGTATATTCCTGGACAATACAGACAATTTGCATGGCCAATTCACCTCATCTGCTGACCTTTGGACTGTGGGGGTGAACTAGAGCATCTGGATGAAATCCATGCAAACACGGGAAGATGTGCAAACTCCACACAGACAATTGACTGAGGCTAGAATCGAACCTGGGTCCCTGGTGCTGAGGAAGCAGTGTTAACCACTGAGCCATGTGCTGCCGTAAGATAGGACTAGTAAAAGCTGGACTGGTAGCATCCTAGTAGGATCGGAACCAAAATTCTCACAGAAGCATTCATTAGTGCATTGACAGTTTAAATCCGAGTGGCAGGGGAATGGGAACCTGAGTGGGGAGACGCAAGAGAGGGAAACAAAGAAAGAAGTGAAAAATACTTAAGTAGAAACAAAAAATGGAAGGTAGAGGAAAGGAGAACTAGCAGCAAATAGGGTCATAGTGTAACAACTGACGCACTAGACTACTAAAAATGATTAATCCAAATGAACTGTATTTGAATGCAAAGAACATTCAGAATACGGTAAAGGGATTAACAATGAAAATAGTTGCAAACTGGTACAATATGAATGAGATTACAGAGAAATGGTTGCAGGGTGAAAAAGACTGAGAACAGAATGTATAATACTTAGGGAGGACAGGTGAAAAGGAAATGGAGGTGGGCTATAATTTTTAGTAAAGGATGAAATCATGAAACAGTAAAAAAGGATATTGGCTGAGTAAATGTAAATAGAAAATAAGGAGGACTGAAGCAACAGGGCAGAAATCATTCATGTGGGTGTTATCTATAGGCAAACAGGCAGTAATGGGAAGGTAGGGGCTGGCATTAAAAAGGCAATTAGAGAAGAGTATAACAATAAACATGATGATTTTAATCTGTATATAGACTGGGCAAAACACATTAGTAAATGAACAGTAGCAGGTGAATACCTGGAGTGTGTATGAGATTTTTTGTTCAAGCCAATTGAATGAGGAACTAACCAGGGAACTGACTACCCTAGATTTGGTACTCTGCAATTTGGTACTTAGCCATTCAATGACAGGTCTAGCAGAACCACATAAAGCACCACGGAGTTTTGCTTTCATCTTTTAAAACTGCTCACTATTTGATGATAATTCTTGGAATTAAAAAAAAACCTAATCTTATTTTGCTTCCATTCTTTAACATTGCTCCTCTATCTTCTCATTTGAGGTAAGGCTGATTAAGTACAAGGAGCCTTTGGATCTCTTCACTGATAAGATTGACGTTCTCAGAACTGCTGACTCTGCTCTTCCGTCACTTTTCTACAGCGTTTTTGGCAAAATTTCCTCTATAACTTCTCCCTGATCTAGGCCTGAACTCATATCTTTTCTTACGGGTAGAGGTCAGTTGGTTGGCAAAGGTTTCCCATTGTTGGGCAAATTTTAGCGTGTTGCACCCACAGGTGTTTAAAGTTTTGGCAAAGCTCTGTAGCTCGGGTTTTGTGTTGCTGAGCAAGTCAATAGCTTCATATCTTTGCTTATTTCCTCTCCTATTTCTCTTCATGACATGTCCAAACTCATCTTGTTCTTTGCATTCACTGCCCGATCCCTCAATACCAGTTCCACTAAACAGCTGATTGTTCAATGTGTCTCTTTGGTTCCTATGTTAGTTGATTTTACTAACTATTCAATGTCTTCAGTTGTCCTTCTCTGCTTCAAATGTGCTATCATCACCAATCTTCTCAAAAAAAAATCCTTGATACCACCATTTTTCCAAGCAATTATTGCATCTGCTACCTTTATTTCCTCTTCAAAATTCTTAAAAATGTCCACTCCTCCTTTATTCCCAACACGTCCCCACTCCCATGGCACCTCTCCTTGCAAAGGGGAGGCAATGGTCCAGTGGTATTATCACTGGACTGTTAACCCAGAGACTCAGATAACATTCTGGGGACCCATGTTTAAATCCCGCCATGGCAGATTGTGGAATTTGAATTCAATAAATATCTGGAATTAAGAATCTAATGATGACCATGAATCCATTGTCAGGAGAATTGTCAGGAAAAACCCATCTGGTTCACCAATGTCCTTTAGGGAAGGAAACTGCCATCCTTACCTGGTCTGGCCTACATGTGACTCCAGACCCACAGCAATGTGGTTGACTCTTAACTGCCCTCTGGGCAATTAGGGATGGGTAATAAATGCTGCCTCACCAGTGACGCCTTCATCCTGTGAATGAATAAATTGCAGGATGTGTAATGCATGGCCGCTTACTTCCTCCACCCTCACTATCCCAGGCCCCAGACACATCTTTCAGGTGAAACAGCGCTTTACTTGCACTTCACTCAATCTAGTCCAATGTATTTGCTGCTCACAAATGTGGTCTCCTCTATATTATGATATTATGGAAATGAAGCACAGACTGGGGGACTGCTTTGGAGAAAACCTGCACTCTGTCTGCAAAAATGACCCTGAGCTTCCAATTGCCTGCCACTTCAACACTTCACCCTGTTTCCTACCCAATATATCTCTCTCAGATTTACTGCAGTTCCCCAGTAATGTTCAGTGCAAACTGGAAGAATAGCACCTTATTTTCTGTTTAGGAACTCTGCAGCCTTCTGGAATCAATGTTGAGTTCAACAATTTTAGAGCTATAGCACCTTCCCCCATGCCTTTTCCCCACCCCACACATCAAGGGCTGTGTGGGCTGCTACCACACACAATCTATTGTCAACTTCTAATAGTTCCCATTAGCAATTATTCATTACATCAGACTGACCTTTACTCAGTCCTTCATCTGTGCAACTATATTTCTTTCTCTTTGGGCTCTACCCCACCTATCATTTGATCTTTCCCCCACCCCATCTTCTAATTAATACCAACCTTTTCTGAGCTACCATCAGTTCTGAAGCGGAGTCACTGGACCCAAAATATTAATTCTGCTTTCTCTTCACAGATGCTGCCAGACCTGCTGAGTTTTTCCAGCAATTACTGTTTTTGTTTCTGATTGCCAGCATCTGCAGTTCTTTCAGTTTTCTACCTAATCAGAGCCAGAGTATTGTTGGTACCAGCTTCTTTTCCCACTCCCACACCATTACTTCTCATGTCCCACAGGGGTCTATCTGTGTCCCCCCTGCTATCCCTCCTCTGCATTCTGACCCTTGATACCACCATCCGAAAACATAGAATTTTTAGTTTTCACATTGCTCTGATGCTACATCACCAACATATTTCTCATCCCCTCCACTGCCTCCAAAACTGTCAGATTGCTCATCCAGTACCCAGGAATGAGGAGCAGAACTTTCTTTAAAATAAATATTGGTGGTGTGGTGGCTCGAATCTTCTGGTCTCCATGACATCAGAGACCAGATGTACAATTGGAGATGCACACGAAGATCTTGATGAAGTCCTGATGTGCTGAACTACACACAGTTTCAATTTCTGACTGATAATTCTCCTGCTCCCGAAAACCCTCTAAGAAACTCTCCGACTCTGTATTGCAGCCAGAGACTTCAGACAGTTCCAATCAACTTACGAAGCAGTCACCCAGGAAAAGTGAGACAGTAAAATCTAATATAATCCCTAAGTAACTCCGGAAACAGAAAAGGATACCCCAATCATTCACACTTCTTAAACACCAACCCCTCTAGATTAATCCTCTTTCACTGCCCACTACTGTCTAATAACCTGACTCCCGTGCTTGAACTCCTAATTGTCATCCATCCACCATCTTACCCAAATAAAAACCGAAAGAACTGTGGATGCTGTAAATCAGGAACAAAAACAGAGGTTGCTGGAAAAGATCAGCAGGCCCAAAACATTAATGCTGATTTTTTGTTCACAGATGCTGCCAGACCCACTGAGCTTTTCCAGCAACTTCTGTTTTTGTACTATCCTATCCATTCAGTAATTCATCCATTCACCCTTTTGTGAAGCTTCAAATTAAAGCTTTAAACATGCTGGATTGCAACTAATACTGTCCACTTAGATAACAAGGTGTGGAGCTGGATGAACACAGCAGGCCAAGCAGCATCAAAGGAGCAGGAAAGCTTGACGTTTCGGGCCTAGACCCTTCATCAGAAATGGGGGAGGGGAAGAGGGTTCTGAAATAAATAGGGAGAGAGGGGGAGGCAAAATCTCCCCTCCCCCAACCGCATCCCAAAACCAGCCCAGCTCGTCCCCGCCTTCCTAACCTGTTCTTCCTCTCACCTATCCCCTCGTCCCATCTCAAGCCGCACCCCCATCTCCTATCTACTAACCTCATCCCGCCCCCTTGACCTGTCCGTCCTCCCTGGACTGACCTATCTCCTCCCTACCTCCCTACCTACACTCACCTTTACTGGCTCCATCCCAGCCTCTTTGACTTGTCTGCCTCCTCTCCACCTATCTTCTCCTCTATCCATCTTCTATGCGCCTCCCCCTCTCTCCCTATTTATTTCAGAACCCTCTTCCCCTCCCCCATTTCTGATGAAGGGTCTAGGCCCAAAACGTCAAGCTTTCCTGCTCCTATGATGCTGCTTGGCCTGCTGTGTTCATCCAGCTCCACACCTTGTTATCTCTGATTCTCCAGCATCCACAGTACGTATTATCTCTAATACTGTGCACATCCTGCTTTGTCCCAATTTTACTCAGCTGTGCCAAAGTGCTATGAGGGACATCACACTCTGCATTTTTGTTAAATGGAACCTGAAATGTGAAGCAGAACTGTGCTGGGGGGATAGTATGTGCAGAGCAGCAATACAATGATCATTGCTAATCCTCAGAAGGCTTGAGCCATAGTTTAAACCTTAGAAAAAATACTTGGAACTTAATGTACCAGTCATACTGGAGATCCATTTGAAGCATTCAAGATGAGTTGGACAAGTATATGTGATTCACTTGTTTCCCTTTTTCCTACTAGGACTGCCTCCATGTCCATACTTCTTCATCACTCTGGAATTCTTTCCAACCCCCATATTCCTCTAATGCATCTGAACTCATCTAACTCATGTGCTCATGCCTTCTGTTGGCAAGAAAGATCAACAATTCCACCTTCTCTAAACTTCTCTGCTTCTTGAACCGTCTCTTCTCCTTTAAGATTCTCCCTTTTAACCAAGCAATGTGCCATCATGTGGTTCAGTATAAAATTCTGATTTATAACCATCCTGTGAAGCATCTTGGAATGTTTATTGCTTTAATGTTGCACTATAAATTAAGTTTCTGTTGTTGCCATCAATGTAGCACCAGCAGTCAGCAGCTACAATCTAACTACATCTGAACCACATAGCTCATTACAGCAGATCCTACAGCTTGCCCTGGCAAGCAAGTGAATGATAAGTAAGTTAACCCTTCAGAAAATAGATTTCTGTTCAAGAGGATCATTGTTTTCATAATTGAGAAATGATATCTTTTGACAACCTGCATTAATAAAATTCACAATATAATACACAGGAAAAATGAAGAATACTAAAGCCAATGAGTTCAGTTCCATGTTTAGCAACAGGATAAAAAAAACACTGATATGATGAACCTAGGAGTATTCATGGTCCAGGCATGTCGTAAAGAACGCGTCCAATATTGACCACTATAGATAACAAGATGAAGAAAAGATGAAGGGTCTAGGCCCGAAACGTCAAGCTTTCCTGCTCCTATGATGCTGCTTGGCCTGCTGTGTTCATCCAGCCCCACACCTTGTTATCTCGGATTCTCCAGCATCTGCAGTACCTTTTAGCTCTGATACAATATTGACCACTATTGCTTTTAACTTGACAGGAGAGGACAGAAGACTCAATCACTAGACAGAACACTTCAATTAGTTAGTAACTAATCATGTGGTTTTTTTTTGAAGAATGTATTTGATAAAGCCTATCAGTATTCTGTTCAAGACCACATTAATTAACCATTCAATGTCAATGAAATTCAAAGGTTGGTTAGCAATGATACAGACCTTTATTCACAAAAGATATTAAGATAAAAGAGAATAAACATTCTGAAACCATTTATTGCGAACACAAATTCAAAGATTTTTAAATGCTCAGCAAAATTATAATCCCACTAATCCAAATATTCCTTTAAAAATTGAAAAGACAAGCAACGGCTTTTGTATCTGATACAAATATACCCCTGGTAAAGTACTCAAGACACACCTTGAATTTTAGATGTAAACACCGCTCATACAGTACTGACAATGGAGTGCCTACCTTCAATACTTTGATACGTTGAAGTTCTTTGGGGCTTTAACATATAGACTATAACTGCTTCTTCCTGAGCTATTATACATTGGAGGTTAAACATACTTAGCTTTAAATAACCTCTTCAGGATTTTATGGTCTTGGACTAACACCAATTCTTCATGACAAGGTAACTTAGTTTATTATATCCTCCCCTTCTCAAGAGCACTGAATTGTACATCTATCTTCATCCAAGAAATTCAGAGGACTGTACTAAAACTAAAATTTAAGCATAAAATTAAAACCTCCCCCGCTGAGCTAAGGGTCTTGCACTACAATAAATAAAAATCCATTATTGGTACGCAATATTTGAAAGCAAGGCCTCAAAAGCTGTCTTGAAAAAAATCACCATGGCTGTAAAAATACTTGCAAGCTAACTTTTGCTTCTCTGGGTGCTGCTGGGCCTTAGTGCAAATAAGTCACCTTACCTTCCAAATTCACAGTTGGCCAACTTTATAACCACATTGCTTTTTGTAGTCAATAAACCAATTTAGTCAAATGGTACATATTTCTTCCCAAGGTTAACTAAAAACAACCACATCATTTCTGTTAACAGCACAATTAATCTGTCAAGTAATTTGTAGATTAACCATTGAAACATTGCTAGTTCATTTTTCATTACAAATGTTATAAATTTGCATTGATAAAGTCCACCTGCTTTTACAAAAGCAAATATTTTCTGATCTCTCTTAGTTTCAGGAACTTGCTAGTCTTCCTTGAGCAAGATAAAAATTGTGACAAGCCAGGCATGTTGTTTGATATAATTTCCAGTCTCAGTATTGGGTAGGAGTCCACTTTCATTACCATGTTGACTTTCAGATAATTAATGCACAATCTTAATGACCTATCCAGTTTTGGAACTATCATAATAGGTGAGTGCCAGCTACTTAGATTCAATTCATTAATGTTATTGACCATCATGAATTGAATCTCTTTCCTCACCTGAGCTATTGTTTCTAGACTGAGTCTGGATAGGTGTTGCTTTATCAGCCATGTATTCCCCACAATATTAACAGCATGAACAGCCAAACCTGTTTCTCCTGGCCTATTCTCACAAATTGAATTATAATTCTCGAATCACATCCATAAGTCATCTCAATAGTTTTCTGGTAGTCATAATGTTCCGGTAGTCATAATCTTTTACACATTTCTGTGTTTTCCTATATACTTGTTTAGACAGTTAGTTTTTGAAGTTTTCATTTTAGATTCATTATCTCACCACTCTGATATTTCTTTTATGCTTTCAACTTTCTTCAGTAGCGTAAGTATTATTTTCTCCCGATTATTGTCCCTATCAGGTTCAACACACTTGTTGACTCCATCTCCTATCCAGAGTGCACAGCAAATAACATACATCACTGAGCTTCTTCCTGACTTGATAAGGTCCAGCCAACCCTGTTTTGGATGGTTCACCTACGAGAGGCAACAACAATTACACTCTGAGTCCTGCAACAAAGTTTTGAACATTGACCTTTTTGTTTTCACTATCTGTTGAGCCTAGGTCAAAAGTTTCTTTCACATGCATTAGTTAGTTTCTCTCAGATCCCTCTGCATCTCAGAACTCTGTAATCTCTTGCTATTTAAATAATATTACTTTTACTCTTCTTGTTAAAATAGACAATTCCATATTTTTCCACATTATATTCTAGTTACCACATCTTTGCCATTCACTGAACCTACCTATAGCTTTCTATAGCCTCCTTTTGTCCTCTTCATAACTTGTTTGCTTGCCTATCTTGAGTCATCAGCAAATTTTGCATGAGTATCTTCTATTTCTTCATCCATGTTATTTACATAAATTTGTAAACAGTTGAGGTCCCAGCATCAATTCTTGTGGTGCATCACTCATTAAATTTTACCAACATGAGAAAGACCCATTTAAGCCTACAGTCTGCTTCCTGTTAACCACCCAATTTTATATTCATGTCAATATTCTACCTGGTACTCCATGAGCTTTTATATTCTACAATTATCTTTGATGTGGCAAAAGCCTTCTGGCAATCTAAGTATAGAACAACTACCTGTTCTCCTCTATCCACAGTATATGTTCCTTCCTCACAGAACTCCAATAGATTGATTGGTTTTGACAAAACTGAATTGATTCTCTCTGATTACTTTGTACATACGTGAGTGCCATGCTAAAAGTTCTTTCATATGAGCTTCTGACATTTTCCCTACGACAGATGTCAAGTTAACTGGATTGTATATTCTTGTTTTCTATTTTCCTCCCTTTTTAAATGAATGTGTTATGTCTTACAATTTAAAGCGACCTTGCCCAAACCAAGGGAATTCTGAAAAATTAAAACCAATTCATCAACTATTTCACTGTTTTTCACTGCTGTTTTTAAATGATTTTCAATCTTCTGTCTTGCCACCCATCTTTGTACAAATTTATGCTTTTTCTTTGAGGATAATTCTATCTTTAACCATTCCAATTTATCAGGATGGTTGGTGGATTCACATCTTGGAATCTTTATTACTTTTTGAAATGTATCTATTCTGTATATTCTGAAATCAGGTAATGTTCTGGAAACCTGTGTTTACCATGGCAGATGGTGGAATTTGAATTCAAAATGAAATTGGAATTAAAATTTTAATGACAATGATGAAACCACTGCCGATTTTTGGAAAAACTCATCTGGTTCATTAATGCCCCTTAGGGAAGAAAACTGCCATCCCTACCTGGTCTGGCATGCATGTGACTCCAGACCCACAACAATTGTTGACTTGCAACTGCTGTCTGAGCAAATTAGGGATTGGCAATAAATATTAGCCTAGCCAGCAATGACCACATCCAATAAATGAATGAAAAAATAAAATATGATTTCAGACCCCTTTCCTCAACAGAATGCAAAATTAGATGACCTTACTATGAGTTCATTAACTAATCCTATCGCATCATACATACCAGGTCTATAGTCTGTTCTCTGCTCTGTGCCAAAATGTGCTGTTCAAAGAAACAATTCCTAAACATTCTATGAACCTGTCACCTAGGCTACCATCTGACTGTTTCAGGTTATGTGTAGATCAAAATCACCAATGATTATCAGAGAGCATTTCTGACAAGTTCTCATTATTTCTTCCTTTTAGCTGCACCCTGCTCTTTCAATATGGTTATTAGATGGCTCGTACATCAATCTCTCAAATAACTTTGTACCTTCATCATTTCTCATTTCTACCCAAAGCATTTCCATATCCTGGCTTCCTAAACCAAGGTCGCCATTGTGCCATTAGCATCATTAACCTTCCACAATTTACAAGCCTCTAAATGCCCTTTACCCTTCAACATTCAGGTCCCAATTCATGTCATCCTGCAGCCATGTCTCTGTAATTGTTGAACAATTTTTTTAGTTGTGTTTGCAGTTCATCTGTTTTGTTTTGAATTCCAAATGCATTCAGATAGAGTCTTTAGTTTTATCATTTTATTCTATTTGTAACTTCTAGTTTTGTCTGTTGGTTTACCTTTAGATTTGTACCCTCCAACCCCTTCCTGTCTGTTCACCATTTTCCAAATTAACTCCTTCCTCTTCGGCCTTGGCTCTACTCTTTGATTTACTACATCTTCCCAAATTTAATCCATTGCCCAAACTATTTAGTTTAAAATTCTCTCAACTTCCCTTGTCATATAGCATGCAAGAATACCATTCCATCTGGCCCATCAATATAGATCCCACTTTTGAAAGAACGAGTACCAATGATCCATAATCTGGAACTGATTTTTACCACATTTGTCTCTCTTATCTAAATTGCCTAATGTCAATTTACATGTGACCTATGTAATAAACATGGAAAGACCAAAGAACAAAGAGGCCCTTCAGCCCTCCAAACCTGTGCCAACAAATGTTGCCCTTCCATACTGAAACTGTCCTCACTTATAGGAGTAGAGAGATAGTAGGAACTGCCGATGCTGGAGAATCTGAGATAACAAGGTGTAGAGCTGGATGAACACAGCAGGCCAAGCTGCATCAGAGGAGCAGGAAAGCTGATGTTTTGGGTCGAGACCCTTCTTCAGAAATGGGAGAGGGGAAGGGGATTCTGAAATAAATAGGGAGAGGGGGGAGGCGGATAGAAGATGGATAAAGGAGAAGATAGGTGGAGAGGAGACAGACAAATCAAAGAGGCAGGGTTGGAGCTAGTAAAGGTGAATGTAGGTGGGGAGTTAGGGAGGGGATAGTTCAATCCAGGGAGGACGGACAGGTCAAGGAGGCGAGATGAGGTTAGTGGGTAGGAGATGGGGGTGGGCCTTGAGGTGGGAGGAATGGTTAGGAAGCGGGGGACGATCTGGGCTGGTTTTGGGATGCTGTCGTGGGAGGTGAGATTTTGAAGTTTGTGAAGTCCACATTGATACCCTTTGGTATCTTATAGGATCTGTATCCCTCTATTCCTTTCCTATTCATGTATTCATCCAGGTGCTTCATGAATGCTGCCATTGTGTCTGCTTCCATCACCCCCTCTGACAACGCATTCCAGGTACTCATCACCCTTTATGTGAAAAACTTGCCTCGCACATCTCTTTTAAACATTCCTCTCCCCATACTTTGAACCCAAGTCCCCTAGTAATTGACCCCTTCACCCTGGGAAAAAGCCTCATAATTTCCACTCCATCCATGCCATTCACAATCTTATAAACTTCTAACAGGTTGCCCCTCAACCTCCTGCTTTCCAATGAAAACAAACCCAGTCGATCCAACTTTCTTCATAACTAAAATCCCCCATAAAAGGCAATATCTTGGTAAAACTTTTCTATACCCTCTCTGAAGCATCCACATTCTTCTGGTAGTGTGGTGACCAAAAGTATATGCAATATTCCAAGTGTGGCCTAACTAAACTGTAAAGCTGGAGTATAACTGTCTATCTTTATTGTCAATGCCCCTTCCAATGAAGGCAAACATGCCATTGGCCTTTTTTACATACTTATCTACCTGCACTGCCACCTTCAGTGATCTGTGGACCTGCACAGCCAGATCTCTTTGCATATCAATACTCCTAAGAGTTCTGCCATTCACTGTATAATTTCCACCTGTACTTGACCTTCCAAAATGCATCACCTCACATTTGACCTGATTAAACTCCATCTGCCATTTTTCTGCCCATGCCTCCAACTGATATATCTTGCTGTAACCTCTGACAATCCTCTTCACTATCCACTACACCACCAATCTGTGTATCGTCCACAAACTTATTGATTAGACCAGCCACACTTCCCTCCAAATCATTTGTGTAGAACATGAACAGCAGAGTCCCAGCACTGATATCTGTGGAATACCGCTCATCACAACTCTCTATTCTGAAAAGCATCTTTCCACTGCTACCATCTATCTTCTAAGACTGAGTAATTATCACCTTGGAGGTACTACTTCTTAAGTTGGCACTGAGCTCCTCATACTATGTTTGTCTTACCAATGTGTCTCATACACATGAGTACCAAAGTGACTGGATCGTCCTCCTCCTCTTCCTACTTCAAATTACCTTCCACTCCTGAGCAGATGTCCTGAACCTTGCTACCTGTCAAGAAACATAATCTCCTGCACTTGCACTCTTTGCGCCAAAGGACAGTGTCAATCCTTTTGACATGCTGTTGCCATTTACCACTAAATTCCTCTTTACTGTCCCAACTTGAATGGCTTCCCCACTATGGTGCCGTAATCAATTGATAATCCACATCACAGCTTCCAGTCTCATCCAGACAAACTGAAAGGACCTCGAACGTGTTGGACAAACTTCAAAAGCCAAGGGCCCTGTGTTCCGCCCTCTGGGTACCCTTACCTGCCCCACTCACAGTCACAATTTTCTGTTCCTGAATACTGACCAAATACCGACCACATTGTCCATTCTGCCATTCTGCCATCCTTAAAAGGGGAGACAATGGCCTAGTGGTATTATCGCTGGACTGTTAATCCAGAGACCCAGCTAACATTCTGGGACCCAGGTTCCAATCCCGCCACAACAGATGGTGGAATTTGAATTCAATAAATATCTGGAATTAAGAATCTAATGATGACCATGAATCCATTGTCGATTGTCAGGAAAAACCCATATGGCTCGCTAATGTCCTTTAGGTAAGGGAACTGCCATCCTTGTCTGGCCTACATGTGACTCCAGACCCACATCAATGTGATTGACTCTTAACGGCCCTTCGGGCAATTAGGGATGGGCAATAAATGCTGCCTAGCCAACAATGCCCTCATCCTGTGAACGAATAAAGAAAACAAAAAGTGTGCTAATTAGCTACTTAGTTATATTATTCAATTATACATTTACTTATGTTTTTGTATCTTTTATTCACCTTATTGACAGTTGCTATGTTGAACATTGAGAACAGAATAAACCTCAGCTACTTAACTGTTACTCACCAAATAACTAACCTCTTCTTCTTCTCGTAGAATAAAAATCAGATGGTGGAAGGTGAAAAAAATTAGAAAAAGCAAAAACCGTGTAGCACATCTCTCCTTTTCTCCCTTTAAATACATTAATCAGCCAACTCCAGCAGTTTATTGTGAGTCAAGTGCAAGTACAAAATGACATCAAATTGATTGATTTATGGACACAAAAAGGTCTATTCAAACCAATTATAATAGAACCAGTTTGAGTTGCTTTTTGGATTAGTTATGCAGAACTGCCCATCCAGTGGTGACTTTGTTAATACCCTGCTTAAAGGTGGTACGTTCAAAATTTAAATTGTAGTTTTCAGCTAAATGCTAACTACAAACTGTAAGGAAGGTTAGATTTTTACAAAATAAAACCTTTCTATCCATCTAATTGTGAGCATTCGGTCCCCATGGCCGTAGAATATTAGGATTATTGCACTTAAGAGCAAGGATAAGTCACTTAGCCCTTTGAACCTATTTCACCATTCAATAAGATCACGGCTGATCTCGTTGTGATCTCAGCTCTACTTTCCTGTCTGATCCCATAACCTATGATTCCTTTGCCAAAGCAAAATTTACTTAACTGAGCCTTGAGTAACTTTAAAGTCCTAATCTCTATTTCATTGTAGGAAGAGAATACCACACTCTAAGCAATCTCTGAGAAAAAAGACTGTCTTAAAAGGGAGACATCTTATTCTTAAACCACGTTTCTTGTTTCCAGGACCTGAGCCTCTAGACCTACGACAATAAGACGATGGCACCATTTCCCTATAAAATTATTTAAAAATAGATGATTTACCTCCCTGAATAACGAACAGGATGTGTGATGCTACAGGTATCACAGGGCTTCTGCCTGATCTGAAAACTGTTACAAGAAGGAAGAGGCACATATAATTTAGAGAACATGATCAACTCCTTTAAATTGGGTGCTGTGTAGATGCCACAGTGGGGTGGCTTTAAATGAGACAGTTATAATCAAAGCTTAGATCCATCTTTGTAGTTGTAATATAGAAAGAGGTGGGAAAAAAAGTTGATGTTTTCAAACATGTGCACAGATCCAAGTGAAAAATTAATTCCTCGGTCACAAAAGGCTGCCAAGGTAAGTGCTATTCACATTTTGCTTTACTGTACAGCTTTGTGTTCTGATGCAAATTAATCACACTCCTTTGGAAACTTGCCATGGCAGCATAGAACAGTGACACTCTGCATTTTGCCCAGGTATGTTCCAGCCTTAAACAGCACTGTGCCATGACAAAGCATCTGCTCTGTGTCATATCAAATATGCCAAGTAATAAACACACAGCCTATTAGCCGAAGGTACCTATATGCTGCATGTTTCACAATCTCACTTCAGGTGCCAGTAGAGCTTGAGGGCCTTTTTTAATTTTTACAACATACATCTCTTCTAAATCTGCTCAAAGTAAGATGCTGCTTCGAACCAGCATTAAATACTTGTAAATGATTGGACCAAAAAATTAAGTCAACAGATGAAAAGCTAAACAACTAAAAATCTTGAAACAGTTACAAAAGCAATTAGAGGTGGGAAATAAATGCTGGAATTTAAGATTTAAGATAGCAGCAGGAAGGTAGGAAGTGTTCTGGTTCCAGGCCTATCTGCTGGTATCACCAGGCCTGCCACATCCTTTTCTCCCTTTTTTTAAAATATATTTTTTCTAACATTTTCCTTTGATGGCTTCGGGTAAGGCAGGACGCTCTGAGATGTTGCTACAGTGGAGATTGCAGTATGGGTCTGGCCAGTCATTGTGGCTGCATCCTGGTGGGTCCTTCAACTAGACTGCTTCCGCGGCAACTTTGAAGATGAGATAGGCCCGGGATTCCAGTGACCAGCCTGGGACTCCTTGTGGTGGCTTCGGCGTTGGTCTGTGACTCCATGTAGCGCTGCTTTGGCATCGTGTCCGGCCCAGGATTCTAATGGGGATCAGGTCCTCAAGGCCAGAGCTGTGAAATGGACTAATTTCTCTTCTTTTGAAATTCTTTCTTTTTTTTAATTATACTATTACAGCAGGACTGTTATTCTGATTTACTTTGTTTCTTCATTTTTCTATTTTTGCCCTATGAATTTGTACTCAAGGATCTGTACCTAGGTACCTTTGTACCTAAGTTGGTGCTGTAGGTGGCAATTTGTAAACTTTTCACTGTACTCATTTGAGTGCACGTGACAACGAAGCTAATTCATTCGCTCAATTTACACCCTGAAAACTAAAGAGAAAAAAAAGTAGGTATTTTAATGTGCTGGCTGTGAGATTGTGTTAGCAGTTGCAAAAGTTGTGAATACAAATTCCACCATGCCACATCATATAATGGAATTTACTATGTCTGGTAATTTGTGAGCTGGTGATAAATCGAGTGACTTCAAACAATATTAAAACCTCAGCTATCCATCAGTGTCCCTCAGTGGCCTGGATTGACACTTGACCTCTGGTGAACTAGGATGTGTTAATCAACATCGCACCCATTCCATGAGCAAATAAGACAAAAACTACTTCAGCAGAATGTATCCCATTTTTGGAGAAGAACTCTTCTACAAAGAGATCATCTTATACAGGTGCTGAGCTTCTCAAGCGATATTCAGATATCCCAGTGCTTTAAAAGGACACCAAGTAAAGAATTTTCAAGTTTGAATTTGTTCTTGATATCCAGTAAATTGCCTTTATACCAAGTTCCTTTCATATTGCTCTTATCGCATGAGATTGCATGGGAGGAGATACTGAATTCCAAACCTCAATCTGGTGGCTCTTATTAAATTAAAAGTTCTATGCAATCTTGCACTTCAAACAAGGAATTTTGGTATAATTCAACATCATATTTTCAGATTTTAAGTCTCCCAACAGCTTTTCACATCTTTGTATGTTGTCAATTCCATTCTAGCAACATCATGAAGTTTACTAAACCTCACAGGATTTTTGAACTTTTTTTTCAGTTGCCATGATTTGGGCATTACCTTTGGTTGTTAGAAGTAATGTAAACGTTCCAACAGAAGTATTTTCATATTTGTCAAGCTTTAATGCAAGTAAGTAACTTGCAGTGGAAGAAGTTTGGCTACAGTTGTCTCCATCTGGAGTCGACTTTGTGCCTTTAATGCCAACAATGTATGATGTCATCCTCATTTACATTTACGTCCATGTATTATAATACAAGCACAGGATTTACTCAGTGACTAAAATTCATTTAACCATCATACCTTACTGGCAATGGTATCTCATATTGGTATTATGGGAAAGGTAGCTTTTTTACTGCTCATGTGATGACTTACAGCATGTTACAGCTGGGACCTTATTTAAAGGGTTTCAGCACCCATAAATCAGATTGTCTTCACCGTACATGTTGAATCCTCACTTTAAGGTCATCTGTCTGAAAAGGTCTTCAATTACTATTTAATCTTACTCTGAGAATAAATGACCACTTGTCACTGTCACTGAACTTGATGTGGTCCTAACAAAATTCATAAATTACACCACTGTGATAGTTGCTGTAATGCATTTTCCCTCCTTGGTGTCTCTACAGTTTTTGATGCAACCATTTTCCTAATCTGTATTTCTTTCAATGTCCTTCTTTCTGGTTATATCCTGTTCAATCATAGCTGCGCCTTCTGTTGGCAGGTATCACACCCTGAAATTCCATTCCTGAATTCCTCTGGCTCCCTAACTACTTCTTTTCTTTCTTCAAAACAATGATTTTAATCAAGCTTCAGATCACCTATCCTAATATATTTTTGATTCATTATCCATTTCTGCATATCACATCTACAAAGTACCTTGGGATAATATTCCATATTAAATACATCATAGCAAATAGACCCATCAAGCATTTAAAAACAAATTACGGTTAATCACATGATTAGATTTTACATTTTTAACATGTTTAAAATTGATCTTGGTTTTGATTCCAATTCTAATTGTTACAGTTCCTACTTTATTTTCAAAGTTTGTTGACTGTCCAAAAAAAAATACAGCACAGAAACCATTTTTTCTGTTTCTATGTTGCTGGCATCTCTATAGTGACACATTTGTTCACAGACTTATGCAGAAATTCATAAACTTTATTTTTCTATGAGTCATCATATCCTGATGTGCAAATTAAAAAGAAAGATTGGAAGATTTTATTCAGCTACAAGCAAAAGCAAATTGTTGCTATACAATGGGTGTATACATTGGTTGATAGTGATTTCAGTTGTCAATCATACACCTCCCAACAACTTCAACAGACTTTAAAATCAAGAGAGTTGTGGATTGGGCAGTCAGTTTATATTATTACCCAAAGTCAAAATTATTTCAAGTATAAAAAGAACTTCAGTCCTAATGTTGATGCCATTTAAACAAGTAGCATAGTTACTTTTTCTAGTTCAGGAGATATTGACGTTTACCGTATGATTTCTAAGTGTGAAAAATCATACACAAATTGCTGTTGTTGCCGATGTCGAACAATAATTCCAAGATTGTTTAGGTAGACACGTGTTAGCACTAACACATATCAACCAACATTTCAAAACAAGAACTGGTTTCACTTTATAACAAACCAAAGTCGTTTCACTTTGCCTCTTATCGCAAGGTTGCTGGTCTCGCAAAGCTTTGGAGAACAGTAATAGTTAACCTTCACACATCTTCCCTTTAGAATTTATGAAGATATTTCAGATTCTTAAACCTTGAGTCTTGATCTTCAGTTACCAGTGATTCACGTTTTCTTTGCATTTGTCTTCGGTGAAAGAATTCTTCGCTGAGCAATGTATGCTGAATTACTACTGAGACAGCAATGACACGCTGATAAATGGCAAACTACAGGTAAAGTGATGTAGCAGGAAACATAGATAAAAGGTACTGCAGATGCTGGAGAATCCGAGATAACAAGCGTGGGGCTGGATGAACACAGCAGGTCAAGCAGCATCATAGGAGCAGGAAAACTTGACGTTTTGGGCCTAAACCCTTCATCAGAAATGGGGGAGGGGAAGAGGGTTCTAAAATAAATAGGGAGAGAGGGGGAGGCGGATAGAGGATGGATAGAGGAGAGGATAAGTGGAGAGGAGGCAGACAAGTCGAAGAGGCGGGGATGGAGCCAGGAAAGGTGAGTGTAGGTAGGGGGGTAGGGAGGAGATAGGTCAGTCCAGGGAGGACGGACAGGTCAAGGGGGCAGGATGATGTTAGTAGATAGGAGATGGGGGTGTGGCTTGAGGTGAGAGGAAAAACAGGTTAGGGAGGTGGAGATGAGCTAGGCTGGTTTTGGGATGCGGTTGGGGGAGGGGAGATTTTGAAGCTTGTGAAACCCACATTGATGCCATTGGGCTGCAGGGGTCCCAGGCTGAATATGATTTGCTGTTCCTGCAGCCTTCGGGTGGCATCACTGTGGCA
>JAHRHZ010000031.1:4666076-4704379 GCA_024137785.1 Ginglymostoma cirratum
GGGAGTGTGGAGCGGACAAGGGAGTCGCGGAGGGAGTGGTCCCTCCGGAAGGCAGATAAGGGTGGGGAGGGAAACATGTCTTTGGAGGTGGGGTCTGATTGCAGATGGCGGAAGTGTCAGAGGATGATGCGTTGGATGCGGAGGTTGGTGGGGTGGTATGTGTGGACGAGGGGGATTCTTTTTTGGTTACTATTGCGGGGACGGGGCGTGAGGGATGTGTTCCGGGAAATGCGGGAGACACGGTCGAGGGCGTTCTCGACCACTGTAGGGGGGAAGTTGCGGTCCTTGAAGAATGAGGACATTTGGGATGTACGGGAGTGGAATGTCTCATCCTGGGAGCAGATGCGGCGGAGGCGAAGGAATTGGGAATAGGGGATGGCACTTTTGCAGGAAGGTGGGTGGGAGGAGGTGCATTCCAGGTAGCTGTGGGAGTCAGTGGGCTTGAAATGGACATCGGTTTCTAGGTGGTTACCCGAGATGGAGACAGAGAGGTCCAAGGAGGAGAGAGAAGTGTTGGAGATGGTCCAGGTGAACTTTAGGTTGGGGTGGAAGGTGTTGGTGAAGTGAATGAACAGTTCGAGCTCCTCGTGGGAGCACGAGGCGGCGCCGATGCAGTCATCAATGTAATGGAGGAAGAGGTGGGGTTTAGGGCCAGTGTAGGTACGGAAGAGGGATTGTTCCACGTAACCTACAAAGAGGCAGGCATAGCTTGGGCCCATGCGGGTACCCATGGCCACCCCCTTTGTCTGTAGGAAGTGGGAGGAATTGAAAGAGAAGTTGTTGAGGGTGAGGACGAGTTCAGCTAAGCGGATGAGGGTGTCGGTGGAGGGGGATTGGTCAGTTCTGCGGGACAGGAAGAAGCGGAGGGCCTTTAGGCCATCAGCATGGGGAATACAGGTGTATAGGGACTGGACGTCCATAGTAAAAATGAGGTGTTGGGGACCGGGGAATTGGAAGTTCTGGAGGAGGTGGAGGGCATGGGTGGTGTCACGGACATAGGTAGGGAGTTCCTGGACCAAGGGGGTGAAAATGGAGTCTAGGTAGGTGGAGATGAGTTCCTACCTACACTCACCTTTCCTGGCTCCATCCCCGCCTCTTCGACTTGTCTGCCTCCTCTCCACCTATCCTCTCCTCTATCCATCTTCTATCCACCTCCCCCTCTCTCCCTATTTATTTCAGAGCCCTCTTCCCCTCCCCCATTTCTGATGAAGGGTCTAGGCCCGAAACGTCAAGTTTTCCTGCTCCTATGATGCTGCTTGACCTGCTGTGTTCATCCAGCCCCATGCTTGTTAGCAGGAAACATAGATCCCTTTGCATAGGAGCTCATCACAAAAGCTGTGACCTGTCAGTTGTGGTTTCGGTCTGAACCAAAAGCTACAGAGTTCAGTTCCACTCCAAGGCTTGAGTGCAAGAAAACCAAAGTTCACACTCCAGTGCAATACTGAGGAAGCACTGAGGTCCCATCTGGGTATAAGAGATCCCACACCATTATTTCAAAGAACAGTAGAGATCACTGATGTCCTGGCTAATATCTATCCCTCAATCAAAAACATAAAATGCAGATTATCCGGTCACTTTTCCACAGTTAACCATATTCATAATTTTTAAAACATTGCCAGAAAACTGACATCAGTAATGTTGATGCAGCTTGAAATTGGAGCAGGGAGTTTCAGGGATCTGGGGCTTACCCCTTTTGGGGCTTGTTTTCTGCAAAGTCTTGTGTAAGTGATTCCTGCTTCAGTCTGTTTGTGGCTGGTTGTGCTTCTAATTCTGCAGCATTAGCAGAGCAATTGCTGAAATGGCCTGTGTATTTTCTACATTCTGTGAGTGCATTTTTGAACTCACTGTAATCAATCATTGTAGATTTTGAGAATTGCATAACGTGTTCAAATGGTAAAAGACTGGCTGCACCTATCATCTGTAATATGTGTGTCAGTCCATTTGTCATTACCTTGCCTTGTACAGTCTACTCTTTCACCACATTTAAAAAGAATTCCGCATATGTTTCAGTACAGCATCTCTTCTTCATACTCTTTATTGCTGGCACAAGAGTCTGTTGTGGCCAGACAACAACAGCCAGGTATCCAGTGATTACAAGATAACTATAATTACTCTAACAGCCAGTAATCACCAGTAAAAGCAACAATTGCCTTTTTCTTTAGTAACATTGACTTTGTGACCTTTTCTTTCTCAAGTAGGTCATGTCCTCTGGAAGATAAGGTATACAATAACTGGAAGGTACTATTTTGAGAATATTGCTTAGCCTTCATGTTCAGGAGTCTGCAATTGTTTGCTATTTACTTTACAATAGCATTTGCTTATTCTAATGTCTACCTTGATTCATGGACATGCAAAAATCCTCAAATTCTAAAAGACAATACTTATCCAAGATGATTGTTTTCACTTGTTGTTTCTTGCAGCAGAACAATGACTAAAGAACACATTTTGGGACAGTAAAACCATTTAGCACTCAGGTGGCACGACATATTGTCCACAGTACACTTCATCAGATTGATATACGTTCTTTCCATCTCCTGAACTATCAGAATTTTAATAGACTTAACAAATGCAAATTCTTTGCTTAAAACAATGCATCATCATTTGCAACAGTCCTATCAGATCACACGAAATATGATTTGATTTGGTTTATTAGTGTCACATGTACAGAGATACAGTGAATAATATTGTATTGCATGCTAACCGGATAAATCATACCTTATGTCAGTACATCAGAGTAACAGAACAGAATGCAGAATGTAGTGCTACAGCTACAGAAAAGGTACTGAGAAAGATCAACACTAATATATGAGAGGTCAATTCATAAGTCTAACAATAGTGTGGAAGAAGATGTTGGTATGTGTTTTCAAACTTTATTATCTTCTACCTGATAGAAGAGGATGGAAGAGAGTATAACTGTAGTGAGAGGGGTCTTGATTGTGTTGGCTGCTTTCCTGAGGCAGCGAGAACTGTAGACAGAGTCAACAGGAGGAAAACTGATTTGCATGACAGACTGGGCAGTGTTCACAATTCTCTGTAATTCCTTGTGGTCTTTGGCAGAGGAGTTGCCATGCCAAGCTGCGCTTCATCCGAGTAGGTTGCTTTCCATGGTACATCTATAAAAATTGGTAAGTCATCTGTGGACATGCTGAATTTCCTTGGCCTTCTGACGAAGTAGAGGTATTATTGTGCTTTCTTGGACAAGGATAGATTGTTGGTGATATTTATTCCCAGGAGTTTGATTCTCTCGACCAACTCCACCTCAGCACCATTGATGAAGACAGAGATGTGTCCTCCAAACCACTTCCTGATGTCGGTGGCCAGCTATTTCATTTTGCTAATACTGTGGGAGAGATTTGTGTCTTTACTCTAAGCCACTAAGCTGTCTATCTCCTTCATGTGCTCTGTCTTGTACTTGTTTGAGAAGTGACCCACTACAATGATGTTATCAGCAAATTTGTAAATGGAGCTGAGGGAGGTGACGGCCTTGTGGTATTATCGTTGGACTGTTAATCCAGAAACACAGGTAATGTTCTGGGTTTGAATCGTGCAGTGGCACATGATAGAATTTGAGGTCCAGCAGAGGGTGACTGAGAGGAAGAGGCATCACTTCAGCACATATATTAGAGCCTGGAAACAGTCAGCTGCACTGAGGAGTGGATTGTTGTGGGCCTGGTATCAAGGAGCACTTAAGCCCCAAACATTGCATCACTGTAGTGTTTCCCTCCTCCTCTAACCAAAAAGAAAATCAGGGGGAGAGAGATGTGATATTGAAAATTGGTTGGTAGTAGAGTAAGTAGGCTGTTGGCTCGAGAGGCTTTGGTGAGCAGCGGCTCAGCAAAAAGTACAGGTAAGCTCAGGTAAAGTTCTTTTAATTTCCTCTTTAGTCTTAGAGCATTTGAGATGGTAGTTAGGGCAGTGGGATGCTCCTTCTGCAGGATGTGGGAGCTCAGGGAGACCTCCATCATCCCTGAAATAACAAGGTGTAGAGCTGGATGAACACAGCAGGCCAAGCAGGATCAGAGGAGAAGGAAAGCTGATGTTTTGGGCCTAGACCCTTCTTTTGAAATGGGAGAGGGGAAGGGGGTTCTGAAATAAATAGGGAGAGTGGGGAGGCGGATAGAAGATAGGTGGAGAGGAGATAGGCTGGTCAAAGAGGCGGTCATCCTTGATGACTACATGTGTGGAAAGTGCACCCAGCTGCAGCCCTGGGAGACCGTGTTAGGGAGCTGGAGCTGAGCTGGATGCACTCAGGATCACCAGGGATGCTGAGCGTATCATAGATAAGAGTTTTAGTGAGGTGGTCACACCTAAGGTGCAGGCAGAGAGTAGCTGGGTGACCACCAGGAAAGGCAAAGGGAGTAGGCAGAGAGTGCAGGGATCCCCTGAGGCCAATCCTCTTGAAAACAAGTATACCATTTTGGATACAACTAGCGGGGATGACTGATTTGGGGAAAGCAGCAGTATCCAGGTTGGTGGCATTAGGACTGGCTCTGGGGAACAGCAGGAAGGGGTAAAGGTAAACATGACCTTAGTGATAGGAGACCCGATAGTTAGTGGGACAGACAGGAGATTCTGTGGCCGCAAATGGGAATCCAGGATGGTATGTCGCTTCCCAGGTGCCAGGGCTCAGGATGCCTCAAAGCAGTTGCAGAATGTTTTCACGAGGGTGAGCAGCCAGAAGTCATTGTGCACATTGGCACAAATGGCATTGTAGAAATAGGGATTAGGTCCCGTGGAGTGATTATGGAGAGCGAGGAGAAAAGTTAAAACCAGGGCCTCGACGGTGATAATCTCTGGATTACTTCCAGTGCCATGTGCTAGAGAGGGTAAGAACAG
This sequence comes from Ginglymostoma cirratum, assembly GCA_024137785.1. Taxonomy (NCBI): domain Eukaryota; kingdom Metazoa; phylum Chordata; class Chondrichthyes; order Orectolobiformes; family Ginglymostomatidae; genus Ginglymostoma; species Ginglymostoma cirratum. Next base: position 4,670,913 of record JAHRHZ010000031.1, read on the forward strand.
GAGGTTATGGCAGATGAATATGTGGCTAAAGAATTGATGTAGGGGGCAGGGATTCAAATTCTTAGATCATTGGGATCTTTTCAGGGGCAGAGGTGACCTGTTCAAGAGGGATGGGTTGCACCTGAACTGGAGAGGCCGATGAACTCAGAGCATGGATAGGTACGTGGGGCTGTAATATTATAGCCATTACAGAAACATGCCTAAGGGAGGGAAAGGACTGGCAGCTTAATGTGCCGGGGTATAGGTGCTTTAGGGGGAACAGAGATGGAGGAAAGAGGGGAGGGGCGTTGCATTTTTGATACAGGGGATTATCACAGCAGTAGTGACAGATGAAATAACTCAGGGATCATCCAGTGAGGCTTTGTGGCTGGAGCTAAGAAATAATAAAGGGGTGATGATGTTATTGGGGTTGTACTATAGGCCACCAAATAGTCAACTGGAATTACAGGAACAAATATGCAAAGAAGAATGCAGAGACTTGCAGGGAAATAGGGTTGTCATAGTGGGGGTTTTAATTTTCCTAACATGGACTGGGACCTCCATAGTGCTAAGGGCTTAGATGGGGTGGAATTTTTTTTAATGTGTTCAGGAAAGTTTCCTCAAGCAGTAGATAGAGGTTCCTACTCAGGAAGGGGCAAAACTCGACTTACTGTTGGGAAATAGAGCAGGACAAGTGACTGAGGTGACTGTGGGGAAGCACTTTGGGACCAGAGAATGTAGTTGTATGAATTTTAAAATAGTTGCGGAGAAGGACAAAACTGGGCCACGGGTTCAAGTTCTAAATTGAGGCAAGGTGAACTTTGATGGAATTAGATGGGAGTTTGCAGGGGTTGATTGGAGTAGTTTGTTTGCGGGCAAAGGGACCTCTGGCAAATGGGAGGCCTTTAAAAGTGTGATAGCTAGAGTTCAAGGTCTACACGTTCCTGTGAGGGTGAAGGGCAAGGTTGCTAGGAGTAGGGGACCCTGGATGACAAGAGATGTTGCGGCTTTGACCAGAAAAAGAAGGAGACATGGTTCAGGTACAGGCAGCTAGGATCAAGAGAATCCCTCCAAGACAGAAATTTACTGAAGAAGTAAATCAGGAGGGCAAAAAGGGGGCACAAGACAGGTTTGGCTGAGAAAATTAGGGTGAATCCTAAAAGATTCTTTAAGAATAATAAAGGAAAAAGAATGAATAGAGAGAATATAGGACCCCTCAAGGACCAAAATGGACTTGTATGTATGGAACCGCAGGAGATGGGCAAGGTCCTGAATGAATATTTCTCCTCTGAGTTTACCGTGGAGAAAGACATGAAGACTTGGGAACTTGGGAAAGTTAGTGGCAATATTTTGGGGACAGTCCATATCACAGTAGAAGTGATGTTGGAAATATTAGAATGTATGAAGGTGGATAAATCTCCAGGTCCTGATCAGATATATCCAAAAACACTGCAAGAGGATAGAGAAGAAATTGTGATAGCACTGGCATCATCATTAGCTGCAGGAGAGGTCCTGGAAGACTGGAGAATGGTGAATATTGTGCCCTTATTCAAGAAGGGGTGCAAAGAAAAACCTGGGAATTATAGACCAGTAAGTTTAACATCTGTGCTGGACAAGTTACTTGAGAAGATTCTGAGGGATAAGATATACATGCATTTAGAAAGATAAGGTTTTATTAGGAGTAGTCAGCATGGCTTTGTGCATGGGAGATCATGTCTCACAAATTTGTTAGAGTTCTTCAATGAAGTGACCAGGAAGGTTGATGAGGGCAGGGCAGTATACATAGTCTTATGGATTTCAATAAGGCCTTTGATAAGGTTCCACATGGTAGACTGTTCTGGAAGTTTAGATTACATGGAATCCAGGGAGAGTTGGCCAATTGGATACAATACTGGAAGGATGCCTGTCAGACTGGAGGCCTGTGACTAGTCGTGTGCCTCAGAGATCAGCACTGGACCCATTGCTGCTAGTTATCTATATCAATGATTTGGATGAGAATGTATAAGACATGATTAGTAAGTTTGTGGATGACACTAAAATAGGCAGTATTGTGGACAGTGAGGAAGATTATCAGAAATTGCAGCAGGACCTTGATCAGCTGGGGAAGTGGGCCGAGAAATGGCAAATGGAGTCAAATATAGATAAGTGTGAGGTGTTGCATTTTGGAAAGTCAAATCAAGGTGGGAGTTTCATGGTGAATGATAGGGCCTTAAGGAGTGTAGTGGAACAGACGGACCTTGGAGTTCAGGTGCACAGTTCTTTGAAAGTGGAGTCACAGGTTGACAGGGCAGTGATGAAGGCTTTTGGCATACTGGCTTTCATCAGGAAGAGCACTGAGTATGGAATTTGGGAAATTCTTGCAGTTTTACAGGATGTTGATGAGGCCACACTTAGAGTGTTATGTTCAGTTTTGGTCACCTTGCTATAGGAAGGATATTATCATACTGGAAAGAGTGCAGAAGAAATTTACAAGGATGTTGCCAGGACTCAAGGGACTGAGTTATAAGGAGAGGTTAGACAAGCTAGGACATTTTTCTTTAGAGCATAGGAGACTGACGGGGGATCTTATAGAAGTGTATAAGATCATGAGAGGCAAGGACAGGGTGAATGAACTCTGTCTTTTTCCCAGACCTGAGGAGTCGAGGATTAGAGGGCTACAGTTTAAGAGGGGAAAGAATACATGGGAACCTGAGGGGCAACTGTTTTACACAGAGGGTGGTATGCATATGGAATGAGCTGCCAGCAGAGGTGGTTGAGGCAGGTACATTAACAACATTTGAAAGGCATTTGGATGAACACATGAATAGGAAAGGTTTAAAGGATGTGGGCCATGTTCAGGGAAATGGGGTTAGCATAGATGGTCGGTTTGGTTGGCATGGACCAGTTTGGGTCAAAGGGCCTGTCTCCGTACTGTAGGACACGATGACTTTATGAGTTAGGCCTGAATTTTGCCATGCAATTACGAATATATGAGGAGTATAGTAAGTGGCTAAGTACCCAACCTTGTAGGGCACCGGTACTGAGGATTATTGTGGACGAGGTGTTGTTGATTATCCTTACTGATTGTGGTCTGCATGTGGCTTGTTTATATTTTAACTCAATTCCCTTGTTTTATGAATGGATCCCCGCCCCTTAATGAGATATTCAGCTTTCCTGCCTAACTCAATGTATCCCAACATCTTTCTGACCATCCATGTAAAGAATGCCAGATTTCTGGTGGCCCATCACCTAATTGAGCACAATTGTTTCGTGACAGAAAGAGAGGACAGCTGGCTTTGAAACAGAAATAAAGGCACATTCCAGACTAGTAATTGCCAGGCGAGTAAAATGAGTTCCATTTTTTGTAAAAATAAGGTATGGACTTTAGGTGGGAAACAGAGTTGGCTGAGAAATCCTAACTGAACTTTCTTAAACCTACAAATTGAGTGTAGGTTCATTGGTGAGTAAGATTGGAATGCTCTTAGCTCCAGAATAATATGGTGCATCAGTTGGGAAAACTGTAGCAAGACCGGCAAAAAATTAGATTTGTGACATCAAGAAAAGAAGATCCATTTTTGCACTAAGGTTTTCAAAGGTGAAATGAGAATTTTGCTGGTGAGCAAGAAGACATCTGTTTACATGCATTAGCATGCCCTCAGTACCTAATCTTACTTCATTGATGTGTGTTTTCCTATTCTGCCACATGCCAGAGGGAAACTAGATGGTAACATATCCTGACATGAAAGTCAGAATAGATACCAGGCTATACCAGTTCGCAGCTTGTTCTTCTGGCCTCCATCCTGAACAGCAGTCCCCAGGGCATGATCCATTACAGTGGGTGCCCACACATCTCATCCACAGAGGTAGGGATTGAACATGTATTAACTTCACTGCATTGTCAATCCACTTACAACACAGATCTCCATTAAAATGCTGCACTTTGTAATACACCAGTTTCTTACATTGTCACACTGCTGCTGGACCGCTTTGCACGCAGGGGCACGAAGACATCTCATTGTTTGGACCATGTTGCATATCAGGGTCACTTGTTTGCTCCCTTTGCACTCATCCACACTGTGTACGCTTGGATGGTCACAGCATCTCTGCTCTGCCTTTTTACATTTTGTCTCCCATCCAGAACTTAAACAGTATTTGCCATTTATCACAGACACTAAGCTACCCAATTTATCATTGTTCACAACAGTGGTCAGGAGACAGAGATGAACATGTTGCTGTAATGTGGAGGTGCCAGTGTTGGACTGAAGTGGACAAGGTCAGAAATCACACAACGCCAGGTTATAGTCCAATAGGTTTGTTTGAAAACATAAGCGTTCAGAGCCTCTCCTCTTCGTCAGGTGTTAGTGAGAGAGGTGGAATCAGACACAGAATTTATAAGTAAAAGATCAAAGGGTCACGCCACTGATGAGGATGTATTAAACAAACCTAACATGCTTTAAAATCTTTAATCGGTTAGAAGGTTTTAATTGATTAACATGTGTATGTAAATCCCTGAATTTCATGCAAGTCACGGTCCTGAGAGAACTAAAGGTTTCATCAATGTAATGAAGAGGTGACATTTAAAGGTCAGACAATGATGTGAAGCCTTGTTTAGAATCTGTTTGTGTTTCGGTTTGGAATGAGACTGGTTTTATTTCTAAAGTAGGAATTTATGAAACGCCACATTGACTGACTATTTATAAATTGTGTGCTATTTGAACAAAATCGAATGTATCTGCATGTATCTTTCATGTGTGTCTGTGTGTGTGTGTGTTTGTGTGTGTGAGAGAGAGAGAGAGAGAGAAAGAAAGAGTGAGTGTGTGTGTGTGCATGAATGTGAGGGAGACAGAGTGAGTGTGAGTATATGTATAAGAAGGAGAGAGAGTGAGTGTGAGTGTATGTGTGTGTGTGGAAGAAAGATAAAAAGTGTGTGTGTGTGCAGAAGAGACAGTGTGTGTGAGAGAGACAGTATGTCTGTCTCAGGGCAGTGACTTGAAAGAAATTTGGGGATTTATATATACATATTAATCAATTAAAACCTTTTAACTGGTTAAAGATTTAACAGCATATTAGGTTTGTTTAATACATCCTCATCAGTGGTGTGACCTTTTACTTATAAATTCTATGTCTGATACAATCCCTCTCACTAACACCTGAAGAAGGAACGAGGATCTGAAAGCTTGTGTTTTAAAATAAACCTGTTGCAGTCTGACTTGGTGTTGTGTGATATCTGACCATGTTGCTGCAGAGCAGTGTTACATCAACATTACACCTCCATCAAATGTCAGTACATTAGCAGTAAAGACACTACATGTGCTTCAACAAAATGACCGCACCTTAACAGCACAACCAGTCTGAACTACATCAACACTTATGGCTGATTGAAGATTGTCATCTTTGTGAAGTAGAAATAATCACTGATGTCCTTAAGAGTGGCACCAAAGGATCACAATTCACAATGACTATCCAAGATCTTATATGCTGCACAAGGGCATGGAGCTGATTGCCTCTCACTGTATTTGACAGTGCTATCTTATGCAGTGCTATCTTTCTTGAATGATGATGGTGGGTTGGTGGGGGCATGGTGATGCAAATGAAGTTGGATTGGGGTCATAAGACATCACAAATCATACAACATGTACAATCTTCTCATGTATGTGCACTGTATGGCTTGTGCTACATTCTTGGAAAGAGGTCCACTCTGTCAAAGTTCCTTTCCTTGTTAGAGCCCTCCACGCCCCTCTGTATCAAAGACTATTCTAAACTGTCAGTTGTGTCTGATGCAAATGGTGATTGCTCATATTATGAAGGACTTGTTCCCATTTCTGATATTCACCTCGGAGGTTCACTGGAACCATGACCAATGATGCCAGCCTCATCAGGTGTCAGCATTGTTGTAGCCGTGGTGCTCAGAAGGTGTAGTGAAATCTAGGGGGAGCAAATGAACCAGCAAGGCCAGGAACAGCAGCAATTTCCAGTGGCGGCTGAACAGCATCCACATGAAGAAGTCACAGTAGAATGTAGCCTCAGGATACAGAGAAGGTACAGGAGGTCCAGGGTCTAATATCCCCAGTGCCATTTCCTCCAGGTGATAAGGCACAGTGTTGGCAATGTCACTGTGAATATCCCAGGACACTGTCATAGGACTGTACTAACTGCAGGACCAGGAACTCCAGCCTAAAGGGGTGCAAAGCCATTAATAGTATATCTAAGTGACAGCTGCACTAAAATATTGGTCGCTTCCAAACATCAACTGGGACCCTATGAAGGATGTCACAGCCCTTGACCCACAAATGTATCACGGCTGTTACCAAAGCAATTTATGCCGGGTTATAACATTTCATCTCATTTCTCTGTGACAAGGTAAGTGCTGCAGCCTGGGCTTGGCTAACGTAGCTGATTTCCCCCAAAATCCAGATACCAAAGACTATACATACATTGCATTGAAAGCACCGCATCATAACACAACTTACTTCATCAACAGTAAAAGATACATTTCCATCAATGTATAAATCATCTGTTATCATCAATAATACATCTTAAAAGTGTGTGCCAGGTTTCTTGAGAGTTGCCATGATTTCTATCCTGAAAATGCCCATGTTCCTGCCTTGTTTCATGAGGCAGATAATTCAGAAGGATAGTTGCTGAGAAATGAGAGCTACCCTCTGCAACCATGGCTGATGAGTTCATTATACAACACTCTGATTGAAGCAAAGTGTAAATACAATGCAGGTTATTCTTCATCCAGGGCCACCGCGGAGCAAATGTTGGACCTGCTGAAGATGGAGTTCCAACGCTTGGCTCATTCTGGGGGCATCTTGCAGTACACTCCAGATGGGTGTGCTGCATAGTGCTTGTACACTGCACTTTCAGGTAAAGAAGGGAGGTGATGTTTGCTGAAGAGCTGGGAGAGCAGCAGCAGTCTTCAAGGAGGAAGATGAGAATATTGATCAGCAGGGATCACCTTTAACATGATAAAATGGCCCAGTGTTAGGCACCACAAGCTAGACAGATCAAAACTGACACTTGCTTCCAATTGATGTGAGTTGGGTACTGTGATCATTGATTGACTCTCAACCTATTGTTGATTAAAAGGCAAGCCTTCCCTGTCTGTTAGTGTCATAGTGTCACAGAGTCAGACAGTCATATAGCGTGGAAACAGATCCTTCGGTCCAACCAGTCCATGCCGACCATAATCCCAAACTAAACTAGTCCCACCTGCCTGCACTTGGCCCATGTCCCTCCAAACATTTCTTATCCATGTACTTATCTAAATATCCTTTAAAAGTTGTACCTGCACCTGTATCCATCACATTCTCTGGAAGTTCATTCCATTTACAAATGACTCGCTGTGTAAAAAAAAATTACCTCATTTCTTTTTAAAATCTTTCTCCTTTCACCTTAAAAATATACCCCCAGTCTTGAAGTTCCTGACCCTAGGGAAAAGATTTACTTTATCTTTACTCCTCATTAATCTATTAAACTTCTATAAGGTCACTTCTCAATCTCATTTGGTCCAGTGAAAAAAACTCCCAGCCTATCCAGCCTCTCCTTATAACTCAAACCCTCCATTCCTGGCAAAATCCTGGTAAATTTCTTCTGAACCCTCTTCAGCTTAATAATATCCATCCTATAATGGAGTGACCCAGAACTGGATATAATACTCCTGACGAGGCCTCACCAATGTCTTGTACAACTTCAACATATCGTCCCAACTCCTATACCTCCAAGAAGAAAATGTAGAACTTTTTTGTCTGTTACTTTATTTTTGCTGTTGGTGAATAAAAGTGAATATTTTCAACCACTTGAAGGCTTTCCAATGCAATTTATGCCAGATTACACCATTTCATTTGATGTGCTCCATATTGAACAATGAGAAGATGTTCTGCTATGATGGGCATTTGAGAAAGAATATAGCACTCCCTTAGTTAGGATTATAAGATGGAGTGCTACTAAGGATGTATGACCTCTGTGGCTTGGTTCTTACAGCCACTGTTAGAATGACTGTCAAACAGAGTGTGTAAACAGCAACACTAATGTGAGCCATGAAGTTTCCCTCCCACTAATTTCTTTGCGAAGGGCAGTTGCTCGCCAGCAACATGTGCCCTGCTGCTCAGCTAGGCTTTAAAAATGGCCAGCACTAGGAATCACAAGAGATCCCAAAAATACCTTCACTATTGCTGAGTGCACTATGGTGCAAGCAGGGTGCCATAGAGGCAAACAGTTTTGCTAATGTGGTGAGCTGCAGAGAACGCAGTAAGAAAACTCATTGGAGCTCACAGAGAGAAACTCCATGCAACTTCCAAAAATAGAGATTTTATGAGTTTCTGATAAAACTCAGACCTGTGTCAATTAACAGAAAAATAGTTAAAGACTTCATCCATCAATTTGGCAATGATTTAAAATAGGTTAATAAATTTGATGAATTGGATTTATTCTGTTTTCATGCGCAAGACACACTTACTTAAATACATTGCATTGTTGTATATTTGTCTGCATTGTAGCCAGACTTGAACAGCTTGGCTCGGGGTGCGGCTAGTTCTGGATTCAAGTCTTCAAGACCACAGCTGAAATATAGCCTGACACCACAGTCTTTGCTGTAAACAAGGCATTTATTGAATCAAATTGACTGAACACTGGTTTCTGTGATGTTAGGGACCTCAGGATGAAGCTGAGATTAAACAAGCACTAAGCACTGCTGGTTGAAGATGGGAAGGGGCACATCAGTTTTCTCTCTTGAACTTGCATCCTGGACACGGGCATATGGACATATGGATGAGGATGTTCCTCCATAAAACTGAAAGCGTTAGTTTAATCTATTGGTGTGGGATTGCTTAGGGCTGTTTCTAATATTGTTTAACATCAGGCCTTATGTTGTACTTTCAACAGGTTGGCACCACATCTTCAAGAGTGCATGGCGCTGCTTCTACAATGATTTTCTGCACTCATTATGTTCACTATTACTGGGATTTATAATGATGCTACCAGAATATAATGGATCTTACATCAATATGTAAGTGTGCTGGCACATTTACAGTGGCCAGTTTGAAAGATTTGCTGTAAAATCTAGTTTATTGATCCTTTAGTGAAAATGCTGCACTTCTAATTTAATAGGTGTTGGCAAAACTTCAATCATCAACGTATAATTCACATCTAGAAAATGATTTATTTGGGTGATGAAAATCTGCATGAAGATGCAACCTATGCTGCAAATGTTAGTTGTAAGTGCTGAAAGTTGATTGCCTTCATGACACCAGGGACTGAGGACAGTTGACATTGCAGTTTTCAGCTTCTAAGACTCTAATCAATTCAAAAATGTAAGCACAAATGTTCTACTACTGGGAAATTGTGCATCTCCTCTCAGCTGTGATTTTCTATCCATTAATTTTAATGGACCCGAAATTACAGCCTGATGGTGTACAATCTCATCTTGTACAATTCCGGCATGCAACAGCACAGCAGTGGAAAATTTACCCTTTGCTATTTTCATCTATTAAGGAAGTTGGATTGACAAGGAACATTCCATTACCACTGGCATCAAGAAACATTTAATTGGTTGGTATTCTTCAGATGTTATCACAACTCTTCAACACATCCTAATTGGATCTGGCTGGCCTAAACTGATTTGGAGGTTAATTTAAACAAAAAAGCTGCTTTTCTAATCTTGATCAAATTTCAAATTCAGCAATGTTAATAGCAATGGTCACTGCTATCACTGTCAATGTACAGCATTTAATATTAATTGGTTGATATCATTTGAACTATTGCTCTAAGAGGAGAACTGAAAGGACTGCACAAATGTCTGGACATCATTTTCCATTTCTACATTGCAAATGCAGATTGCCTCATTTGTTACATTAGATGCAATAGATACACATTAGCCATTACTTCAAATATGATGTGAGGTGTAAAAAATATGTTCAAGGTACAGATGAAATAAAAATGAGAAGCTGAGCCCTTCTTAATATTGGAAACTATATTAGGAAACAATTAGTTCTGTTCGCTTTGGTGCATACATGAGAAATCAAATTTTTCTTATTGAAGAACTTAATCTTAAAAGTAATTTTGTTATAAAGAGAGTTATAAAAAGTCTCAAACTAAACACGTCTATCAATAAAGCAGATTGAGGTTTACAGCCATATTCACGTGGTATTATGGGGTTTTTTTTCTATTTACCTCTAATTTTATAAAAATTATTTCTTTCAGCTCCAAAGTTTAATTGTGTTTTGGTTACTACCGATATTATTACATTATCTTAGAGAAAAACTCGTATCAAACAGATCCAACTTCTAGATTATTTCATAGCTTCCAATCATGCTAATTAGTTTATACAATTTTGAAGATTACTTTGAGTCAATTTGCACTTTGGTGTTTACCACAGAGAATTGCATACAATCTAGAGAGTATTCAGTTACCCTGGTCAATGCTGATGTTCAGTCCACAAAGCATGCTTCGACTTCAATGATCTGTCTCCACCCACCCTCTGTACCATTCAGAGCCCATCTCCCACATGTATACAAAAAGTCTTGCCTTAAATCAGTGCTACCTGCACCAAGCACTCTATTTGGCAGACAATTCCATTTTGTCAACAAATTGTTTGAAAGGTAAGTTCTCCTAAATTTTATTTGATCTCTTACTGGGCATTTATATTTCTACCACTTGTGATGATGTTGATGCTTTAAAAGGGTTATTTTGTCCTTTTTTTTTGAAGAGAGGTTATAAAGGCAGTGGTACTGAAGAGTCTAGGGAGTAACAGTTTAACAATGAAAGGGGAGTTGCCAGTTCTCCCAGTTCATGTTTTTTTTCTAGTTTATGTAGCTGTAGCAAACACAAGATGTTTTGAATACCAGAAGCGTTGCAAGCTTCAGTAAAAGATTCCGCTGACTTCCTCTGAAATCTCTCTCTGAACGTTGTTCCCTCCTGCCTGTAAGAATTTGTGTTTGAACTTACCCTTTTGCCAAAGGGTGTGTTTATGGGATGTTACTATACTGGAACAGTTAATTAGTTAAGTTGCTGAATTGGTTTGGTTAGGTTTTCCAATAGTTGTTATCCTAAATTCCACTTTCTTTTGTTCGTGTTTCAACTGTAGCGTTTAAGTAAACTGTGTTTTTCTTAAAGCCAAGTCGTTTGACCAGCTGCACCACACCTGAAACACTCACTTCACATCTGCCTTCAAAATAAGAAAAAGTTAATGTCTAGGCTATCTTCTTAAAATAGTTTTAGGGGTTCTGGCCTTGTCCATAAAAGTTTGGGGGCTCTTGTTGGGATGAATCTATAATTCCAATTTTGGTTTGGTGTTGTTGGAGTCAAAGGCAGCGAGTGGTAGGTGTTAACAAAAACAGAAGTTGCTAGAAAAGTGCAGTAAGTCTGTGAAGAAAAATCAGAGTTAGCGTTTCAGGTCCACTCAGAATTGATGGTAGCTTGGAAAATGTCAGTTTATACATAGAAGATAGGGTGGGGAGAGATGGTAAGGAGTAAACGATAGGTAGGGATAGGGCCCAAAGAGAGAGAAGAGCAGTTGGACAGACAAAGGAGTTGATAACGATCTGGTTAGGACAGTGAATAATTGTTCATGGGGACTGTTAGTGACTAACAATACATTATGTGTAATGGCAGACTTTGTGATAACAAGGCCTGGTGTGTAAGGCAGGGGCCTAGGACATGGGAGTGTTAGGCCCTAAAATTATTGAACTCAATATTGAGTCCAGAGGGTTGCAGGGTCCCCAAGTGGAAAATGAAGTGGTGTTCTTCCAACTTGCATTGAGCATCACTGTAGTGTTTAAATAAATTCTGTTAATGCTTAAAGCCAAGTAGTTTGACCAGTTGCATCACACCCTGTCTGTTTACACTATCCATGTCCCTCATGATTCTATAAATCTCCATAAGGTCACCCCTCAGCCTCCAATGCTCCAGAGAAAATAACCCCAGTCTATTCAGTCTCTCCCTATAGTTCAAACCCTCCAACCCTGGCAACACCCTTTTCAATCTTTTCTGAACCCTTTCAAGTTTCACAACATTCTTCCTGTAGCAGGGAGACCAGAATTGCACACAGTCTTCCAATAGCAGCCTAACCAATGTTCTGCACCGACACATGACCTCCCAACTCCTGCACTCATTGCACTGATCAATAAAGACAAGCATATCAAACTCCTTCTTCACTATCCTATCTACCTGCAGCTCTACTTTCAAGGAACTATGAACCTGCATTCTAAGGTCTCTTTGTACAGTAACACTCCCAACGGCCTTACCATTATGTGTATGAGTCCTGCCCTGATTTGCCTTTCCAAAATGCAACACCTCACATTTATCTAAATTAAACTTCATCTGCCACTCCTCAGCCCATTGGTCCATCGGATCAAGATCCCATTGTACATTCAGGGAACCTTCTTAACTTAAATTACAAGCACAAACACATGATACCGCATTAATATTTTAGAGATGTTATAGCACAGCAACAAAAGACTTTGAGACTTTCAAATGTAACTAAATTATATCTGAATCCTACAGATAAATTCTCTCTCCTTCACTTATGACAGAAGTGCAAAGAAAATCATGACAGAACAAGGAAGATGCAAAAACAACATGCTGTAGGCAACTTGGAGATAAGCCTTTATTTCCTGTTCAAAATTCACAGAGAAAATGACAAACAGATGCATCTCAGATTAGCAGGAACAAACATGTTTGATTAACTTATTGAATTCTTTGATGAAGTAATGGGAAGGATGGATGCGGTCTTGTGAAATTGTACAAACTGTTCAGTAACCATACTGTGTCACTTCAGACAAGCCACTTGAGGCATTCAAGGTCAGAGGTTCCATATCATTTCAGTTTTGGGAGCGAGCCATGTCAGTCCCATCGTATCAGTGCAGCTAGCCCATGTATAAGTGGTAAATCAGTCAGGGAACTACCCACGAATCAGTCAGAAGTCTGGTCAGTCACCAGTCAGGGCTGTCTGTCCAAGTCAGTCAGGGAATGGGCCAATGGGGTCTTGGAGGCCCGTTCACTGAAATTCAAGGTGGGTTATGTTTCAGTCATGGATCTGTTTTTCTTTTGCTTTTTTTTAAAAAAAACATTTTCCTCTTTAAGTATAATACTGCAAAAAGTCCCCTCCGTTTTCATTGCCTCTGATAACTGCAACTCCCTCCCTGATGTCAATGTTTAACATGTGAACAAGCTGTGGAAGTTAATTGTGGGAAATTAAATGTGCTTAAAGGAGGTAATAATTGTGAAAGGGGAAAATGCAACATATAAAGATGGGAGATAAATGCACATTAGAAGGTGTGAGATACTGTGGAAGGAATGTTCATTGCCTGTCATACTACCTTAGCTTCGACAAGGTATAGTGCATCATGATGTTTGGGAAAAACTAAGCCAGAGCCCTGGGGTTCAGGGGTAAAGTGAGGGAAGTGAAGAGTTAAATAAAACATTTTGGCGAGAACATGGTGAGACTCAAATCTGATACAGTCAACATGGACTGCAAGACAGAAAGGAACATGAAGGGTTGGGAGTCACCTAGATTGACAAGTGAAGCCTGCAGCTCACTCTCCGAGGTGCTATTTATGTCATCTTTCATCCTCAGCTGAATTGAGGTGCACAATGAAGATTAAAAATAGCTGCAGATTGTTAGCTTTTTTACTCTTTCTGAGAGAGGAGAGTACTTATGAGTGATGTGAAGCCCTTCAAGGGGAAATTGCATTAATCAGAGACTCACGTAGTATATGTATGTTAAAGACATCTGTAATCACTGAATTCTGTATGTGAGATTCATGCAGTAACCAACTAAGTCAACTATAAATCTTGGATACAAACAATTTTGACCATGTCATTGATCATTACAATTTAATCCTAGTAAATGTTCTGAATTAGAAATAATGTCAAATAATGTTTTACCTATATTCCACGACTTACAAACCATATGCACAGTTCTTATAGCCTACACAAGGTCAGGAACATCACACCATAGCTTGTAGAATGTCTGCACATTTTCTTTTCAATGTTGCCTTTCTTGAGATGGATGGGAGAGACATTCTCATCGTTCTTATCACATTTACATTCTCCTAATGCCCAAGTTCTAAATGGCTTGTACAGCATACATCTGACTGAGGTCTATAATGTAAAAGGTCCATGTCGAGGCTTTCCTTGGCTCTCCTTGTCAGAGGTCTCCACATCTCAGTGTTTGAAAGACAATGTTTCAATGTCATTGTATGTAATTCAAATTCTGACTAGTCACATTATTGAGGACTGCTTTGTTTCTTAGGGTGCCTATGCAAGCTCATAGAACAGTCCCCAGCAGATCCAGATACAGAACCTGTTGTCGTCTCTGTGGCCACAGCACTAGATGTGTCTGTGAGAAGGGTCATCTGGAGTGAGATCAAGGTCCTTTATCCCCCTCCTGGCTGCTCATCTCCCTTGATTATCGCACTTCCTCATCTCAAACTAAAGTAGTTAAGGCAGAATGAGTACCAAATGAAAGCAACCTTTTAAACAAAAGTGTTCCCTACATTATTTAATTTTATGATAATACTTTCCAATCTCCCACTGCCATTGAGAAACATGCCTGAAGTTCCTGATATGTACTGTTGAAGGATTGGTTTAGTTCTCCACAAGCAGCAGAAACTCAGAAAGTTACCTCTTTATTTTTCCTCCCTGCTTAATAGTGCAATTATTAGCTGCTCCAAGATGATTCCCTTTACATCTATGCCTCCCTAAATAATTCTACTTCCATAAAAATGGAGCTCAATGGTTTAAGAAGGCAGGTCACATCATCTCCTCCTCAATGGCACCTAGAGATAGGCAATAAATGCTAGCCCAGCCACAAAAGCTGATATCCCAAGGTTGAAAAATAAAGGAAAAGTAATGTCCAGGAGACACCTAATAGATGTATATAAAACTAGGAAGGATTTTGAAAGGTTGGGTAAGGAGAAACATTTTCCTCTAGGAAATGTGTTGGGCACCAGAGGTCATAGATTTAAACTAATTGGCAAAAGAACAAAAGAACAAAACATTTTGTTAAACAGAAGATCACTAAGATCTGAAACAGAATAGCTGAAGGAATCAAATTCCAAAGGCACTTGGAAATTTACTTGAAGGTGACCATTTTGCAGGGTAATGGGGAAACAGCCAGGGTGTGGAACCAAGTTGGAAATTTCTTTCAAATATCTGGTACAGGCGCAAGAAACCTCCTGTACGATAAGGTCATATGATTCTGTTGGCATGGTACAGATATTGGACATTGTTGCACCTGCTTGGTGTTCACCCAAATTTTTCATATGCAATGCTGGCAAGTCAGACTCCCCACGAGGAGCACAAAACGTTAATTGATGATCCAAGCACAATTTTAATGATCAGTGTTTTTTTCGTAGCACCAATGCAACAGATCAAGTCTGAGATGTGAAGTGTATGTTTTTGCAGTGAACTAAAGGAGAGAATATTATACTGATTTTTCTTCCAGTTTGGTTTTTGTAACAATATTCTGCCTGAATCCAATCCAGTTCATCAAAGAAAATTGTTGTAACAAATAGTAACACAGATCACATGTGAAACAGCATCAAAGTTTAATTGTTTGTAATGACCATGCCTGATAGTTCATGGTAAATCCAAACACTTAAATGTTTCCAGACAGGTAAAACAACGTCTCATAATAAATGTTGGCACAGCAGCAATTTTTGCACAGCTGAATGGTTTTATGAGGCATATGGGCTTTTGCTTTGCTCTGATGGATATTTCATTTTTCTTCCACTCTATAACACTACCATTAATTGTTTTCTCTGTGTCGAGTTCATCATATTTTATTGATGTATTCACTTTTCGACATTACCAAACTTTTGTCCTTTATTTTTTGCCTGAGCGATCATAAATTTCCCTTCCTTATAATTCTTCTGTTCATTTTTGAGACTTGCTGGTTGTAGAGCATTGATCCAGAATTCATATGAAACTGCAAAAACTAACGGTAGTTTCAGTTTAATGAGATCTGACCACAGTCGAGATGAACCATCCCCACATTATGCAGCTCACTGAGTGTAATGCCAAGGTCAGAGATATGTTCTTATGCAAGAAGAAGTCCTTGAAGAGGTAGCAACTAAGTAAAGCTGCAAAGATCCAAAAATCTGTTGCAGTCAGATCTGTATCCAAACTCCCACCATCTGTAAAATCCTATGAGGAACAATTTGATTCACCTTTAAGGCACAGGTAATCTTTTCATTGTCCACTGCTGTTTCAAGAAGATGATTAAAACCTTAGCATTGAAATAGTGATGTAAGGAATTACAGGCTGCTTACATCATGAAGAAACCTTCACAGACATTTCCAATTAAAAGCAAAGTACTGTAGATGATTCAGATTTGAAATTTGTAAAAAAAAGTTCAGGAAAAACTCAGCAGATCTGGCGGCATTTGTGGAGAGATGCACTGAAGCTACCAGAACTGCAGAGTTTCTCCAGCATTTTCAGTTTTTAAATCAACGTTCTCAAGTTAGATTATGGTTGAGAAAGCGGGTAAGGAGTGTGCAGTCCTGGTGCACCTTACTGGAAACCTTATTGTTTTAAATTTACATAAATCACTATGACTGGAAACTTACACCAGTCAAAATTGTTGATGCAAAACTGACAGTGGAATCAGATGATATAGCTCAAACGTTGTAGAGAGTTGCTCAAAAAACAGGTGTGAAGTGCAGAAAATATAAAGTACTGAATGAGGAATCAAAAAAAGAACAAATAGAGTAAACATAATTCAAAAAGAATTCAAGGCAAGTTGAAGGAAGTCATAATCAAACTGTACAGTCTTCTGGGCATAGAAACATATCTAAATAGGAAAGGAGAGAATTGATATTTACAGTCTGGAAAGGAGAGTTCAGAAAGGTGATCTCTTAAGGTGAGCAAGTTAATAAACAGTCATGAATGTCCCTGGTTTGCCCAAGGCACGTTCTGAATCCATTATTCCTACTTGAAATCATTCTGTCTTATTCTCTCTCCAACTTCTATTCTTAAGGAAGTCCGGAAGCATTATATTTTCCTTAATCACTTTTTCTCACTCTATCCCTGGAACTGTTCTTTCGACATAACATCCCTTTTTAGCACATTCAGAAGCTAATTCATTTGCCTTATTTTTGACAACATCAAATTGGATTCTTCTTGTATCATCGCCAAAACCTCCTCATTATTTTTATTTTTATCCACTCTCTTTAGCTTTTCTGCACCTCTTCTAAATCTAGAACTCAGAGCTCCCTAGAAGTTCAAACTCCTCTTCTTTAGCACCCATTTTTCAGCACTAAATACAACATGACTAATCTTTTCTTCAGCTAAACAGTCCAAATATTCTTCCTTTATTACATTTATGAGATTTACAGGACTAGATTTTAGAAATGTCATTTTAAATTTGTATAAGAGAAGGAAATTATGCAAGCTGTATTGCATCTGGCCTGACAGCAAACCTGTTTGGTTCAGTTGTTGAAAATCAAACAATTGCTTGGATTATTTTACTGAGAAAAAAAAGTGCAAAGTTTTTAAAGTAGAAGTCAATGGCAGCAGTGTCTATATTTACTGTGAACACAGAGTCTCCCCAAACCCGAGAAAGGGGTATCAAGTTGCAAACAGTTGTTTTATTTCTGAGATGAAAGGGTTTAAGGGCATAAAAAGTATATTTTTTAATGAGATATAAGCCTATTGTGTTTTTTGATGCCATGAGAAGGAGGCAGCAGAAGGCATTTATGTAAGATCCCGTTACAGACTTTGTTGCACAACATTGAAAATCACAGCCAGGATGGCAGCAGTTCTGCAAGATTACCAGAGGCAAAAAGGCTACTTGGCTTTGCAAGTTGATGTGGAATGGAGATGATCTCTAGTCAAAAAGGCAAATTCTGCAGCGATTTAAGGATTCTAAGAGATTGACACTAACATGGCCAAGGGAAAGAGGAATCATCAGAAAAGGATTTACTATTTAATGTAGACTTAAACAATCTCCTAAAACTGAGAAACAGAACAACAAAACAAATGTAATCTTACCTGGAAATTATCACTCAAAGTTACAACTCTGCATTTGAACCTGAGAATAACAGAGGTCTTATTCCTATCAGGATTGTAATTCCAAGAAGAGTGTGATATGTGATAAGTCGAAAAGGGAGGTCTTGTTCCTCAGTTTAAATTGCATAAATTGCCTAAAAAAATGAAATTAGAGTTTAGCTAACAGAGCTTTTCATAATTTGGTACAGAAAAAGGTTAAATCTTAAATGTACTGTTCTCTAAGATATTAAACCTTAATCTCACCTTTGTGGCATATCTGACATCTTTATTTGTTACATTTGCCGGATATTTACCTTGGCTATATCATCTAACTATTCTTCCATTTTAAAATTCTCCCTCTTTTGCTTGCATTCCAAAAGACTATTATTTATTAAGACTTTATCATTAGTAAATCTGATGTCCTTCGCAAACTGATCTCCAACTTCATTCCTTCTTTTACCTGATTAAGCATTTTCTTGTCATTATTTCCACATAAGCATTGAGCAAAAGAAGTGAATTCTAGGCATACTCTCAATCACTCCGAGTTCTGATTCTCCATCTTTTACCAATAACCTTTGTAATTTCTTCTACGTACCAATCTTGCATCCTAAGCGTCTTTCTCTCTCTCTTTCTCCCTCTCTCCAATTAAAACAATGTTCATTAATGTCTTTGTAAGTTTTATCCAGTTCCATGTATTGAAGGCCTTCATAAAATATCTCTAAGGTGGACATACACCTCTTGAGATAGTAGGAACTGCAAATGCTGGAGAATCTGAGATAACAAGGTGTAGAGCTGGATCAACACAGCAGGCCAAGCAGCATCAGAGAAGCAGGAAAGCTGATGTTTCGGGTCTGGACCCTTTTTCAGAAATGGGGGAGGGGAAGGGGATTCTCAAATAAATAGGGAGAGAGGGGGAGGCAAATAGGAGATGAATAAAGGAACAGATAGGTGGATCTGACCCCACTACCAAGGACATTTTTCCCTCCCCACCCTTATCTGCCTTCCAGAGGGACCATTCTCTCCGTGGCTCCCTTGTCCACTCCACACTCCCCACCAGCCCCACCACACCTGGCACTTTTCTCTGCATCCGCAGGAAGTGCTACACCTGCCCCTACACCTCCCCCCTCACCCCCATCCCAGGCCCCAAGAAAAAGTTCCACTTTAAACAGATGTTCACCTGCACATCTGCTATTGTGGTATTCTGTATCCACTGTTCCCAATGTGGCCTCCTCTACATCGGGGAAACCAAGCGGAGGCTTGGAAACCACTTTGTGGAACACCTACGCTCGGTTTGCGACAAACAACTGCACCTCCCAGTCGCGAACCACTTCAACTCCCCCTCCCACTCTTTGGACAACATGTCCATCCTGGGCCTCCTGCAGTGCCACAACGATGCCACCCGAAGGTTGCAGGAACAGCACCTCATATTTCGCTTGGGAACCCTGCAGCCCAATGGTATCAATGTGGACATCACAAGCTTCAAAATCTCCCCACCTCCGACCTCATCCCAAATACAGCCCAGCTCGTCCCCGCCTCCCTGACCTGTCCGTCTTTTCTCCCACCTCAACCCCCACCCCCACCTCCTACCTACCAGCCTCATTCCCGGCTCCTTGACCTGTCCGTCATCCCTTGACTGACGAACCCCCATCCTAACTCCCCACCTATGCTCATCTTTACTGGCTCCACCCCTGCCCCCTTGACCTGTCCGTCTCCTCTCCACCTATCTGCTCCTTTATCCATCTCCCGTCTGCCTCCCTGCTTCTCTATTTATTTCAGAATCCCCTTCCCTTCCCCCATTTCTGAAGAAGGCTCTAGGCCCGAAACATCAGCTTTCCTGCTCCTCTGTTGCTGCTTGGCCTGCTGTGTTCATCCAGCTCTACACCTTGTTATCTGATACACCTCTTGATTACTCCTTTCATGCAAAACCTATATGACCCTATTCTCTCTCTTTTTCCATCTCCTGTATGAAACTCAAATGATCTCAGTCAGAGATAACAAGCATGGGGCTGGATGAACACAGCAGGTCAAGCAGCATCATAGGAGCAGGAAAACTTGACGTTTCAGGCCTAAACCCTTCATCAGAAATGGTATTCCTGCTCCTATGATGCTGCTTGACCTGCTGTGTTCATCCAGCCCCATGCTTGTTATCTCGGATTCTCCAGCATCTGCAGTACCTTTTATCTCTGATCTCAGTCAGAACTGGTTTTGCTGCTAAACTTTTGGAAAATATTTTATACATAATCTTTGAGGGATATAAAATCAAGCTGATTATATGAAACAAATTATAGTACTCAACTTCTCCAGAGCTAACATGTTGTTATCAGGAAATCATCGGGTCTTTCCAATTTCTTTCGATAAAGAAAACAAAAAGTAGTCAAGACAACTTTAATTCAAATCAATAAAAAGTAGAAGAAACTTCTTCCTTAAACAGAAAATAATCAATATTTCAAATTAATTTCAGCCAGTTTGGTGGAGATGATAACCCTGAATGCATTTTTTATAAATACATATATTAAAAACAAGATGCAGTTAAAGGTGGTGAAGGCTGGAGATGAGGTATAGGAGCTTCTGATCAGATGAACAAATATAGGCCCAAGGTTTCACCCATCTGCATGTACTTTGTCCAATAAGGACTGCCGCCCATTTGCATGACAGCAGTGCCCATTATTATCATTCTCTTTGCTCTCAGAAAACAATTCAGTCAACATTTAATATCTTTAACATTCCTTTCTCTCTCTCAACTGCATGCATCTTAGCTCCAGGACATCTCTGCAGGAGTTCCTCAGGGCAGTGTCCTAGGCCGAACAGCTGCTTCATCAATAACATTCCCTCCATCAGAAGGTCAGAAGTGGGGATGTTCGTCAATGCTTGCATGATGTCCAGTACCATTCATGATACCTCAGATACTGAAGCAGTCCATGTCCAAATGCAACAAGACCTATAAGACCATGAGAAATAGGAATAAGAATAGGGCTGCTAACAACCCATTGTCAGTCACGAATAGACCGCAATAGGGGCTACTTGTGTCCCCAGACTGACCTGTAACCACTCCTTCGTTCCTTCCAACCGTTTTTTTCTGTCTCTTGGGCTCTATCTCTACCTATTGTTTATTTATCCTCTCATCCCACCCTTTCTTCTGCATAAAAACCATCCTTTACTTAGCTGCCATTAGTTCTGAGGAAGGGTCACCAGACCCAAAACACTAACGCTGATTTTTCTTCACAGGTAGTGCCAGGCGTGTGAGCTTTTCCAGCAATTTCTGTTTTTGCACAGTATTCTGGATGTGGTCCAACTAGACTATGGAGCATTAGAATCACAAGAGGCAAGAATTGCTATAAATTATCAAATTTATTAAACATATAAAAGATTTGGTTTTGGTAAAAAGCTATTCAGATTATGTTAGAAGCAGAAATCAGGAAACATCACAGGCAAATCCTGAAAGGAGGACATCCCAGCATAGGACAACAATGAATCTATCATAAGATATAAACATTTTAAAGACAAGCCAACATGAAGACTAGGACAGTAGATTCTAAGATCTAGTTTCAACACTGTGGAACAAAAAGTCCTGACAGGCACAAACAGTGACAAAGGAATATTACAGTTGTAAGCTATAAGTAGCGTCCATGGGATGTGCAAAAACAGGATGGAGTTTAAGAGTAACAAAAATTAAAATGTCTAATCATCCAAAAATATTAAAAAATGATAGAACCAGGATTAGAAAATGTACATAATGCATAACTACTGGATGTTAATAATCCAAATACCTTGAGTTTGACAGAACCAGTTCATGGTCAAATGATATTTTATTCATCTTAAACTTGATACACAGGCAAGTGTCACTGTCTTATCAGATTGAATACAGTAGCGGAAGTAACAGAAGTTACAGCCTATCCAGACAAAACTGCACAGTCCAAGTCATATATCTTTCAAGAATAAAGGTATGCTGTAAGCAACTCTGCAACACAAACAGCATAAGAGAGTTCAGAAGATACATGGTTCACAACGAACACTTCTTAATTTTGAGCCTGCACTCATGCCTTGACCTCAGCAGTCTTTAGGCAGATGATGTTCCACTAGTTCCAAGAGATAGTAAGCTGTTCAAGAAGAAACAAGCCACATCAACAAAACTGAAGCCAGTCATAGAAAAATTGGTCCAGAACAAACTGCTGTCACCTAACTGCAGTTTTGGTCCCTTTACTGAATATATGATATTACTTCACTAGACACAGTTCAGAGGTTCACTTAGATGATCCCCACTATGGAGGGATTGTCTTAAAATCAAAGGTTACACAGCCTGGGGACTCTCCTTGTGTAAATTTAGAAGAATGAGAGGCGATCTCATTGAAACATATCGGATTGTTAAGGGGCTTTTACAGGGTAAATGCTCAGAGGATCTTTCCCCTTGTGGGAGAGTCGAGGACCAGAGGGCATAGTCTTAGAATTAATGGACACCAAATTAAGATTGAGGTGAGGAGGAATTTCTTCTTTCAGAGGGTTGAGTGTCTTTGGAACTTCTTGCCACAAAGTGATGGAGGGATGGAGTCCTTGTATTATTTAGGGCTGAGATAGATTCTTGATCGGTAGAGGTATCAATAGAATAAATTGGAGATGAGGAGAGTTGCAATCAACCATGATCCAATTGAAAGGTGGATCAGGCTTGAGTGGCTGAAACAGCCTACTCTTCTCGAATAGAATTAAATCACTACAGCACAAAAAGAGGCCATATGGCCAATCAAATCTGCCCTGACCCTCCGAACAGTATCCCAACAGATACAGCCTCCCACCTTATACTAATTACACCACACTTGCTATGGTTAACCCTACTATCCTGCACATCGCTAGCCACTATGAGGCAATTTAGCGTGGTGAATCCACCATCTTTAGACTGCGAGAGGAAACTGGAGAACTCAACAGAAACTCATGCATACAGGGAGACCATGCAAACTTTACACAGTCACCTGAAGCTGGAACTAAATCCGGGTCCCTGATACTGTGAGGCAACAATGTGAACCACAATGCCACACAACCACCCACCATACTCCTGATCTTATTTCTTATGTTTTAACTGGTAAAAAGGCAACTGGCAAAATATTTAATTGGGTTTCCAAGAGTCACAATGGAACCTGAAAAGAAGGAATAATCTATTGAAATTACCCACATTTGCATTAGATATTTGTTCCATACTGTGAAAAGAAAGAAATGATACAAGAATAATAGGAAAGTTTTTCATTTTTAGAAGAATGAAGGAGGAGCTCATAGAGACCTAGATAATTCTCACAGGACTAGAAGGCTAAATGCATAAAGGATGTTTACAATGACTAGTGAGTTCAAAACTAGACCTTATATGTTCAGGATAAACCATTTAAGATTGAGAGGAAGAGAAATTTCTTCACCCAGAGTGGCAAGCTTGTGGCATTTTCCGCCACAGAAAGTGGTTGAGGACAAAATATTGAATATTTTCAAGAAGGAATTAAATATCGTTCTTAGGGCTAATGGCATCAAATAGTAGGGTGAGAATGCAGCAACAGAGTTGGATGATCTGCCATGATTATACTGAATAGCGGAGTTGGCTCAGTGTTGAATGGCCAACTCTATTTTCAGTGACCAGGGTTTAATTCCAACCTCAGGCAACTGTCTGTGTGGTGATTGCATGTTCTCCCCATGTCTGCGTGGGTTCCTGCTGGGTGCTCCAATTTCCTCCCACAGTCCAAAGATGTGCAAGCTAGGTGAGGGTTAGGCGAGGGTTAAGGGGTGATCTAATCAAAGTCTTCAAGATAATAATAGTTAATGTTAAAGTTTTTGAGAAGGTCTGTAGCTCAGGTTGTGGATGAGGTTGCAGACTTGCTCACCAAACCAGTGTGTTTGATTGCAGATGTTTCATCTTCCTGCTAGGTAACATCATCAGTGCTCCTCCGGTGAAGCGTTGGTGTTCTGTCCTGCTTGTTATTTATATGCCTCGGGTTGCTGGGGTGGTTGGTATTACATCCGGTTTTGTTCTTCAGTGGTTTGTACATTGGGTCCAGTTCAATGTGTTTGTTGATGGAGTTCTGGTTGAAATGCCAGGCCTCCAGGAATTCCCTGGCGTGTCTCTGTTTGGCTTGTGCTATTATGTGTGCATTGTCCCAGTTAAATTCTTGTCCTTCTTTGCCCATGTGTATTGAGACCAGTGAGAATTGGTTGTGTCTCTTGGTGGCTAGTTGGTGTTTGTACACCCTTATTATCAGCTTTCTTCCAGTTTGGTCTAGGTCATGTTTGGGTAGATAAACATAAACACTGGTTGGAGATGCTAGAACTGGGGGGCATACTCTGAGAATTATGGCGAGAATGCTCAGGAGAGGTGTTAAGAAGCACTTCTACACACAAAGTGTGGGTCGATGTTTAGAACTCTTCCATAAATGGCAATGGATGCTGAATCAGTGTTAATTTTAAATCTGAGATGGATAAATTATTGTTAAGCAAAGGCACCAAGGGATTTGGGCCAAACACAGGTATGTGGAATTGGGTTACAAATCAGTCACGATCTCATTAAATGGCAGAACAGGCTCAAGCAGCTTAAATTCTTATTCTTGTTTCTATGTTCCTCAGGTCATCCAAAGAGGTAAAAGACCATCCAGCAGGGAACAGTTAACTCAATTAATCAATTAATTAACTCAACCCTCCATTCCTGCATGTCTCTAATAATCTTTCATCCACTTAGTAATCAAGAATCTATCCACTCCTACCATAAAAAATTTATAGATTCTGCACCCACTGCCTTTTGACGAAGGTAATTCCAAAGTCTCATAACCATCTGAGAAAAAACACTTTCCTCATCTCTGTCTTAAATTGATGACTCCTGATTTTTAAATAATAACCACTAAATGCTAAATTGTTGCCTTATTTTCAATCCCTTTCCTAGCCTCATCGCCTTCCCTTAAAACTTCACTGCACCTCATCAACTACACATTTCAAAATTTCATTACTTTCACCATTTGTGGCTTTGCCTTCAGCTACTGAGATCTATTGTTAAAAGTCTCCATTTCTGCTTTAGTCTTTGCTCGTTTAAGGCATGCCTTGAATCTACTTATTTGGCCAAGCTTTTGATGATTTCTCCTATTGTCTCCTTATATATCTCAGTTTCATTTTTTATTCTATAACACTGCTGTGAAGCACATCGGAACATTTTCTGCATTAAAGCTGCTGAATAAATGCCAAGTGTTATTGTATTGCTACCAATGTAATTTGAATATCTTGTTTATGATCTCTTCTAGAGATCAAAAAGATTAAAACTAAATGGCTTTAAAAGAAGAACTCACTTGTTTGTTCCCTCAAAGATTGGAAACCACAAAATAAGCTATTGAAATGCCTTTCCTTTGTGTTTTTCTTCAGATTACGAAAGTTCTCCAGTACATTCTTCTAGTCACATGGATAGCATTCTGTGGTTAAATATTAGCCTCATTCAAGTAGTGATGTCCTTGACTCAATGTCAAAGCTTTCTGAGATCTAACCCATCGTCATATTGGATTCAGCCATTATCTTGGCTGACAGTGTGTAAGGAGGAAAGCTGCGTTTTTAAAGCAGTGGCACTTTAGAAAAGTTGTTAAGCAAAGGCCTTAATTGTCATCTTAGTTTTTTTTCTCTGTTATTCATACTTCGGACATGAATACCACTGGCTAGGCCTTAAATTATTCCCAACCACTGAAATCTCCCTTAAGAAGGCTGTGCTGAGCCGCCTCTTCAAACCATTGCAGTCCTTGGAATGTATATACACCTCCAGTGCTCATTAGGAAGGAGTTCTTGGATTTTTTGAGCTATATAAAAGTTTCCATGTCACAATTTGAAGAAAATATCAAAAGTTTCCAGTGTCTTGGCCAGCTTCAACAGTTTAGCTAGTTATTCGTTTGTTACTTATGTACTCACTGGCATTTTTTTTCTATACATGATTCCCTTTGCACTTCAAATGCCGAGCATTGGGAAAGGCTGTGGAGCATGCTGATTCAAAAATCAAATGTTCATTTTTTTTTATTTTGTGCTTTCAGTTGACATTGCAACCTGCACATTGAGATACCATTCTGGTGTATCTCAGGCTGTGGGTATCTACACAGACACTGTTATTGCTTGTTCCTTATCTTTAAGTAAGGCCATTCAACTCCTTATGTACTGCAACACTCCTCTACTTTCTTCTCTGAAATACAAGCATTGATTTGCCACATCTGGCAGGTTGCTTTTGAGTTTTTATGTTTCCAGTCCAACTTAACACCCATGATGTGTTGTGCTCCAGGGCACTGGAAAAATGTTTATGCATTTCCGACCTCATTCCATCATTAGAAATTTCTAACTGCTGCATATTCTTCTCTCGTGAGCAAACTTATTGTGCTTCACGATCTTGGTAGAGGTTTGTTCAGGAGTTAAATCTCTGGTAAGAGCCCATTTGTAATTAGCTGCATAGGTCTGAGTTAATTCCAAAGAAAGTGAGAGCTGCCGTGTGAAAATGCGGTAACTCAGGTGTTCTCAGCAGCGTTTTCTTTGACAGAAACAAAAACAAACTTTTTAAGATGGTACATCTGCTAAACAGGATTTTGGGGCCAATGTTTATTGTGCAAATTGTAGTAGACCTACAGTGCTATCACTTGTCACTAAACAAGCAGCCATATAAGTGGAAATTATGTGCTCACTGTTTACCATATATTTTTGTTTAAAGTATAAATTAAAAGTGCTACAGGACTTAACTGAACAATTTATGACTTCTGATAAACATTTTAAGGAAATGGATCATGAAATACAATCAGCATAAATGTTGATTTGTGAACAGCCAGATTTCCAATTTGCAAATTTAGCAAAAATAGTTTGGCCTCGTTCAGTCTGCAGACACGTCTTCACCTATAGGTATGGCCACATTTATTTTGCAACATAAGCACAATATTTACAATATTTTGAATTATTTACAATACAGGAAACAGTTGCCAGAGAACTTGATCTGTAGTACGCTATGTTGGAATGGTTAAAATCTAGCTAAGAAGTAGGCTGTAGCTCATATAAAAAGGGCAATTTGTGGAAGTGATTCATGACAGTGCAGCTGGCTCTATTTGTCTATTTTATGCTGAAGAGATGACAGTCCTGCTATAGATGATATACCAAACGAGGTATGCACATTTGAAACTGATCAAATCAGGTATCTTGTACCCTGGCTGCAATTGAGTAACAAAGCTATTATTGACAGGTATAAGACAAAGGTGCGTATTGTCCAGGTACACTGTTTAATGCATATGCACGTGAATTGCACTGACCTCCAAACTTTTCCGTGAAGGATCCAGTAACATGGAAGCTTCATGCTGTTATAAGATTCTTTCCTAGAGGAAGAACAATCAGTTTTATGCAAATATATTATGTGACAGTTGAAGCTAGTCTGTAATAGGTTATAATCTAAGAAGAGGGTATTTTACATTTATAATAAATCTACATGAGAAAAGCTTAACATTCCCTCCCCCCCACTTGTAAATCCATATTTTTAAGAATATAAATAAAGGTTCACTAAAAACTGAGAATACATAAAGAAAAACCTTATATGAACAGGTTATAAATCCACCTCCTTTCATTTACACACACAGGAGATAGGCTACCATTGCATGACTCCAACTTGTGAAGCAGACCTACCATGACAAGTTTCTCTGATGTAGCCAGAAGCCCACTTAATATTGGTATTTGACCCTCATTTACAAAGTTCCAGTGAGCTGCTGATGTTTGCTAAACATATCTAGACAGCTTGCCACCGAAAAGATATATCCTGAAAAAAGGAAGGGAGCGTTTCTTGTGTGGCATCACTTCAAATTGTGATGTTATAAAATTGCTTGGTTTAGAAAAATATACAATTTTAAGATGTCGAGTTGATTGAGGAAGGTTTACAAACTTGCTGTTTTACTTGATTTGGTGAGTCAGGCTGGCAATTTTAAATCTAAGGACAAGAGGTTATATTTGTGACCCACTGTGCCAAATCATATTAGGAACACTTTTCCATCTAAACGTTTCAAACACAGCATGTGAATAACAGGAGGTGGATATATATCTTGTTCACATAAGGTTTTCCTTTTTGTATTCTGAGCTTTTACTTATATCCTTAAAAATATGAATTTACAAAGTATAGGGATGTTACGTTTTTCTCATGTAGGATTTATTATTAATGTAAGATATCCTCTTCTCAGTTTATAACCTATTATAGATAAGTTTCAACCGTCCTACAAAATCTGTATCAGGTTGTGGTGGCAACAGGAAACTTGCATCTCAATCAGCTTGTCAATGTTGTTCTTTCATGCATTTGTTTACTTACTTTTGTATTTGTATAAGCTGTTGAACTGTTTCCAGACATCTGAGCTGCATGTACATTAACTCTATTAGCAATCTTCTGCAAAGCCAGTTGTGTTTTTTTTGATCTCAGTAGTCCTAGCATCCATTGCACTAAAAAGAGCTATGCTCGCCAAGACATTGGCATGTTCAGATGGAGAAAGCACATGACAAACTTTGCAGTGAGCAAAACGCACATGTACTTTCCCTTTCAACAGCTAGTTTAATACCACCATGAAGTAAAAGAGGCAGTGGACCTACAAGACAGCAGCTTGGCACAGGACAGTGTAAATCAGGGGTAACGCTTGAAGCTTTCACTATTTACCTAGGAGTTGGAGAAATACACCAATCAGCTGTTTGGCCCATACTGAATTCCAAAGGAGAGTGAAGAGAAAACAACAGTGATATTACAGAAAAACTGTGATTTCATTATTAGGTAAGAAACTATTATTAGGGACTGTCCAATTGCAGTAAATTAAAAGATGTAGCTGTACTCAAAATTTACTGAGAAATTCAGGAATAAGGGAAAGTCAGACCCAATGTAATATAATAATGTAATAAAGTACTATGTAAGTTTTTTGAGGAGGTGACAAGGATGATTGATGAAGGAAGAGCAGTGGTTGTTGTCTGCATGGACTTCAGTAAGGCATTTAATAAGGTACCTCATGGCAGGCTGGTACAGAAGGTAGAATCTCACTGGATATGAAGTGGGCTGGCCAGATGGATGCAAAACTGACTTAATCATAAAAGGCAAGTGAAGCAATGGAAGGGTGCTTTTCAGAATGGAGATCAGCAACTAGTGACTGGGGCCTTTGTTGTTTGTAATTATATATATATATAAAATGTGATCTGGAGGAAAATGTAGGTGGTCTGATTAGTAAGTTTGTGGATGGCACCAAAATTGGTGGAGTTGCAGTTAGTAAGAAGGATTGTCAAAGAATATAATGAGGTATAGATAGAGTGCAGATTTGGGCAGAGAAATGGCAGATGGACTTTAATCCAGACAAATGAGAAGGCGATGCATTGTGGATGATCAAAATCAGGTGCAAGTTATGCAATAAATGGCAGAACCCTTAGGAGCATTGACATACAGAGGGATCTGAGTGCACAGGTCCACAGATCCCTGAAAGTAGCAACGCAAGTAGATAAGGTGGTCAAGAAGACATGCAGCATGATTGCCTTCATCGGCCTGGATATTGAATATGAAAGTTATGTTACAGCTGTACAAACCTTTAGTAAGGCCACATTTGGAATATTGCGTGCAGTTCTGGTAGCCACACTGCCCGAAAGATGTGAATGCTTTGGAGAGGGTGCAGAGAATGTTTAGCAGGGTATTGTCTGGTCTGGAGGGTTTTAGTTATGAGGAGAGGTTGGATAAAGTTGAATTGTTTTCACTGGAGGCTAAGGTCCTGATAGAGGTCTACAAAATTATGAGAAGCCTAAATGAGATGGATAGTCAGAAGCTTTTTTCCAGAAGTGGGAAGGTCAACTACAAGAGAACACAGGATCAAGATGAGGGGGGAGGTTTAGAGGAGGAATGCAGGGAACATTTTTCACACAGAGGATGGTTAGTGCCTGGAATGCACTGCCAGTGGAGGTGATGGAAGCAGTTTATCAAGCAGAGGTGATAGAAGCAGGTTTTCAATATTTAAGGTGTATCTTGATAGACACATGAATGTGAGGCAAATAGAGCAATAGGCACTATGCAAGGACAATAAGTAGCTGGTCAATATAACAGTTAGAAATTAACACAGGCTTGGTGGGCCAAAGGTCCTGTTCCTGTGCTGTATTGTCTTGTTTTGCATTACTTAACATAAGGAAAGTAATCTTGAGACATGGTTGCACAACTCAGTCAGGTGGAATGTGTAGCCTATAACGCTGGGGAGACATTGACCCTACTTGTGCCCTAGATTAACACGTGCTGGGACTGCTGTCAGCTACAGAAGCCCAAGCTCAGACTTCAGAATTCAAAATGGAGCTGGAGTCATTGTGGTACATCCATGAGGTTAGGAGTTACGTGGTTAGCATTGAGAAGAGCAATCATGTCGTAGCTTCAGAGCCTGGAGGCAGAAACGGAATGAGTGATTGCCAAGAAATCCAAAATTAACAGGCAGGTAGTGCATCATTCTCACAAATTGGTTTTCAGTTTAGGAAGTTAGTGAGAGCATTGTGTCCTCAGGGGAGAGTAGTCACAGCCATGTTTGTGGCAAACAATTGGCTCGACTGTAGATGAGAGGAGGGAGAAGAAAGGAGTAATAAAGATAGGGCATTCATCAGTTACAGGAACAGACTGGATCCTCTGTGTCCACAGATATGGCTACCAGATTGCATGTTGTTTCCTGGTGGCAAGGTCAAGGATCACATGGAGCAGCTGCAGGACTTTCTTCTAGCGGAAGGTGAATAGCCAGTGGCCACGGTCCACATAAGCATTATTGACTTGGATAGGAGTGAGATGTGGAGTAGTGATGTCATAGTGGTGTTATTATAAGACTATTAATCGAGAGACCCAGGTAATTTTCTGGGAACCTGGGTTCAAATCCTGCCATGGTCCACATGATGGAAGTTGAGTACAATAAAACCCTGTAATTAAGAGTCTAATGATCACCACTGTTAGTTGTTGAGGAAAAATCCATTTAGTTCACTAATATCCTATAAGGAAGTAAACTGCTATCCCTACCTGTTCTGTGACTGCAGACCCACAGCAATGTTGCTAACTGTTAACCAACCTCTGGAAAATTAGGGATGGGCAATAAATTTTGAGCTAACAGAATTTAGGAGCTAGGTAGAAAGTGAGCAAGCACAATCTCAAATGTATTAATCTCTGGATTTCTCCTAATGCCATGCACAGCTTGTTTGGCATTAATTTCCTGGGACCCTGGACTGGCTGTGGAGAAGGATGGCAGCAGTTTCCATCCTGATGGGTTGCATCTATCAGTGCCAGGTCTGAGTTCCTTGTGAGGCATCTTACTCGTGCTTTTAGAAGGGAGTTTAAAACAAAAACTTGGCAGAGGTTTTGGAAACTATATAAAATATTGGAGCGCAGTCCCATGTTGCACAAAAATACCTGGACAACACTATTAAAAAAAAGAAGAAAGTCAATTGGTTAACTCAGAGTCAGTGCAGAGCCAGGCAAACATTCCTAAATTGTCTTCAGGGATATTTTCTACATAACTATGTGTCCAGACCAACAAGAAGGCATTGGACATTTAAACAGAAAATGCTGGAGAAGTGCAAGAGGTCAGGCAGTGTCTGATCAGACAGAAACAGAGTCAATGTTTAGAGTTCAATAAAATTCTTCTTCAGAACAGATTGTACTTCAGGTTTCTATTAAAAGCAATACATTGCTAGTGCAGACACAATAGGCCAAACAGCCTTCTTCAAAACCTTAATATTTCTGTGATTCTGTAACTAGCACTATCATTCAACCACTCCACGTTAAAGTTATGATTGGGCTGAAGACCCCCAGTCTCTGTATTGTGCGCACAATAGAGAGTCAGTTGGTAAAATATGGTGAGAATTAGAAAAAAATAGATTCTTTACGTTGATAAAGAAAAGTCCAATTCTGCAACTCAAGTTTAAATAGCAAATCGTTAATCTCACCAGTGAGTAGTGAGTGGCCTATTTGTATGCATTAACAGCTCATTACAATCTAAACTCACTTCATTAATATACAATGTCCTATTCTCACATGCATTGAATAGAAACTAGACAGTACCAATTCCTTACTTTAAAGTCAGACAGCGTACCTGGTGGCTCCAGCTCACTGCTTGCTCCTCTGGACCTCCACCTTGGACAACAGTTGCCAACATCTCAGGTTACGCTCCATGGGAGGCAACTGGCTGCACCACCTGTTCTACAGCAATTGGCATTGGACATAGACCAGCCTCACCAGATCTTCATTGCACATCACCAACTTGTTTAGAACATAGTTTACATTTTGGAGCGCAACAGCAGCTTTCACTGTAATGCTGCTGCCAGAACGCTTTGCATGCAGGAAGAAGTAGCCACCTCATAGATTGGAGCAGTGTGCCTTTGTGGGCTCATTGCTTATTATCTTAGTGCTCACTCACTTTGTACCTACTCAAAAGCTTTTTGATTTAGTCACTTCATTCAGAACTTACAGGCTCACAGTCCTTTTGTCCTGCTTTGCTTCTTAGCTTAAACACAAAGCCAGGAAGCTTGTCATCAGCGGTGATCAGTCAAGGAGTGGACATATGTCACTGTGCTACTTACACGATGTGCCTGCAGATTACATGGCAAACACATTGTATGTGATCCAACAAAAAATATGTCTCAGAGTCAAAGGGGAGTAGTCTTCAATCAATTCTAAAGGAATGTCTTCATTTGGGGGATAACAGCATAGTAAGTTATTGCCTGATCTCAGTTCAGGAGGGTTGGACATGATCAGTCACCTGCTTGGGCATCCAGCATCAGGGTGTCCTATTCTCCACAGTCCGGGAGTGGGCCATGATCAGTCCTGCAGTTCAACTAGTCTGCAATTACCAGTAGGTCTGTTGGGAAAGTGCACAGAGATCAGTCAGGATCTGCCAATTTATTGGTTCAGACTATCTTTTCAAATTGGTCAGGGGAGATGGCCACTACCTATCCAAAGGTTTGTTCATTGAAATTCTGTAGCGTTTATCAGAGACTACTGCTGTGGTGGGGACACTGGGGAAGTCAATTGTTGGAACAGGAAAGGTGCCAATAAAGATCCAGCAAGAAATATAGAGGCACACTGAGCCAAGGGAACATCCATGCAATATAACAATTTAACAACGATTGCTAAGGCTCAGGTAACCCAAGTCAATATGATTGTCCAGTCCCAAGGAAAGTAAATTTCTGTTTAACAAATTTAAAACAGATTTTTAAAGTTAGATTATAGTGTAAAAGGGAAACCAGGATGTAGTAAACTTAAATTTTCAGAAGACATTCAATGTAGGAGTTGTTAAATGGGGTTCGAAATTGGATAATCTAATAGCATGGATTGAGGATTAGTTAACAAACAGAAAACAGAGAATAGAAATAAACGTACTATTTAGGAGTTAGTAGCCAATAACTAATGAGGTGCTGCAAGCACCAGTGCTTCAGTCTCAACTATTTGTAAATTACATTAACGACTTCGGTGCAGAGACCACGTGAAATATATCCAGGTTTGTCTTCCATCTTCTTGCACTCCTTGTCTTTTTTTCTGGTTAAAA
>JAHRHZ010000031.1:4704389-4742987 GCA_024137785.1 Ginglymostoma cirratum
TGACAGCTTAATTTTCCAAGGTTTCTTTGGACAACAAACCTGGATATATTTCACGTGGTCTCTGCACCGAAGTCGTTAATGTAATTTACAAATAGTTGAGACTGAAGCACTGGTGCTTGCAGCACCTCATTAGTTATTGGCTACTAACTCCTAAATAGTACGTTTATTTCTATTCTCTGTTTTCTGTTTGTTAACTAATCCTCAATCCATGCTATTAGATTATCCAATTTCGAACCCCATTTAACAACTCCTACATTGAATGTCTTCTGAAAATTTAAGTTTACTACATCCTGGTTTCCCTTTTACATAAAATGAGAAATGCAAAGTTACCTATTTTGGTAGGAAGAATAGACAAGCAGAATAATTTTAAAAATATAAGAACAAGTAAATGTTGATGTAC
This sequence comes from Ginglymostoma cirratum, assembly GCA_024137785.1. Taxonomy (NCBI): domain Eukaryota; kingdom Metazoa; phylum Chordata; class Chondrichthyes; order Orectolobiformes; family Ginglymostomatidae; genus Ginglymostoma; species Ginglymostoma cirratum. The sequence continues at coordinate 4,704,790 of JAHRHZ010000031.1, forward strand.
AGAGGGTTTTGAATGTTCTTGTATGCTCATCACAGGAAGTTAACAGCCAGGTACAGTAAGCAATTAGCAAGATAAATATTATGGTAGTCTTCACTGCAGGAGATAACAAGCAAAGGCTTGGCACAATTATATAGGAATTTGGTGAGGAGATTTGAACTATCTTCTCTCTAAAAATAGAGGTATTTGTTGCTTACAGTAATAATTACTATTCTGACGCATTCTGTTCTATTCAAACCTTCTCATGGGGGCTCAAGCATTTTAGTTAAGGTCTGACCACAAAAAAAAAGAGATATTTGACTATTGTCCCACAACTAATCCAACAGTATAAAGACACTATCTTTCCATAACTTTTAGAATGTTCTGGGTGATACTAAGTGACAAATGAAGCCAAGGTCTCAAATTAATGTTGCTGGAAGTTCCTATTTCTCTGGATAAAAAGGAATTTGACTGAAATTAGTTATGTACTGTACCTGTGCAATTCTCCATTTCAAAGGTGGGCATATGTTGGACTCCCTGGTTCAGTGGAGAAGGAATTGGAAATTCACCTACAGTGATACTAATGCCTACCTTCCCAATGAAAATGATGTATCCTCCCATTAACTGCCCCATAGAGATAGAGGGAGATAGAGGTGACATGGTGCAATGAAAACCATCTGTCTCTCAACTTCAGCAAAACTAAAGAACTGATCATTGACTTCAGACAGAAAGGAAGAAAACACACTCTCACCTACATCAATGGAACTGATGTTGGGAGAGTGAAGAGCATCAAATTCCTCGGAGTGACGATAACCAATGACCTGTCTTGGACTTCCCACTTAAATGCAATAGTCAAGAAGGCACAACAAGGCCTTTTCTCCCTCAGACAACTCAGGAAATTTGGCATGTCCATAAGGTCCTTCACCAATTTCTGCAGATGCACCATTGAAAGCATACCGTCCGGGTGCATAATGGTCTGGTATGGCTACTGCTCCGCCCTGGATCATAAGAAACTACAGCCCAAACCATTTGTGCACAGTCCAAACCATCACAGAAGCCAACCTTCCATCCATGGGCTCTATTTACATGACCCGCTGCCATGGAAAGGCTACCATCATCATCAAAGACCCATCACACCCTGGTAATGACCTCCTACAACTTCTTCCGTCAGACAGAAGCCTGAACACACGCACGAGCCGATTCAGGAACAGCTTCTTTCTGGCCGGTATCAGACTGTTGACTGGACTCTAGCTTCAAATAACGTAACCTGCAATGTAACCTGTATGCCTCTCAGTTTTTTTGATCTGTAAATTGTTTGCTTGCTGTGATCTGCCTGTACCGCTCTTGAATAAAGCTTTTCGATATATTTTGGTACACATGACAATAAAATCAAAATCAAAATCAAATATTTTGCAGTGTTCGCATTACTGGGTATGATCCCACCATCACGATTGATCCTTGGGATTGCCTGTTAGATTCTGTTATATGGTTCTTATTGTTGGCAACCACATTTTAGCGGAGATTTCATTTACTCTATTATAGTCGTACCTAAAGTTAAGCAACCTTCTCTCATTGATTCAAGTTTCTGCTCCCGACAATATCACAGTTGGCAAAGTTATGTTGCATGCTGCCACAAGTGATAATCTTGTGTTATCATTAAGTATGACAAAATAAGCCAGGGGCAACTTTAAAGTCAGTAATCCAGGCTGGAAAAGCAATAATTTAAATCGTTGTTAACAGCGCATAATGATCACTACAGCATAGTGGATGAGCACCACGATGCATAGCCAAAAAGAACAGAAGTACATGGCCATAATGAAATATGAACCTGAGGTCACACACCCTGGCACATGCAGAGCAGTAATTGAAATGATGAAATTGAAATGATTAAGAGCCAAGCAGACCTCAGCTGATAATGAAGTAAAGTTGGGAGAATGTATTCAGGCCACTGAAAAGGCTTGAGATCCTTCAAAACAGCAGCAATGAAGATATGAATTATATAGATAATCTCCAAGAGCAGGAATTACTGAGTAAAACTGTGATTAAAGCTGGAATCGTATATTAAAGTCCCAGCCTCTGCATTCATGGAGTTAAACCACAGAAAAGGCAGAATTTTCCACTTCACCCATGGAGAATGGGAATCTTCAACATTAGCTACAACAGGTGGGAATCCTTCACCACCTACAGACACGGGAAACACTCCAGTATGGCATCAAAGAACAGTGTAACTTCTATTGCTCAAAATAAGAATCTTCTGAGCAAGTAAAATACATAGTCACATTGGGGAGGCGTAGCATCATAAATTACATTGTTGTAATGACTTGCTTTTAGAGATGGGCCATATAGAATATAGAATTGGACATCCTGGCGGAAACAATTTCTAAAACCACAAAATCTTCTCAATTAGATGCTAAGTCAGAAGACGTACAAGGTGGAGAAGGTAAAGATTTGCTTCCATACACAATTAGGAGTGTAGCCGATGATGTTATAGCTAGCCAAGGGTAATAGACATAGCAGATAATTTCTAAAAAAATACTAAAACCCTTTGACAATTAAGCCTCAGAATGTATAAAGTTCTTGAAATAGCAATGCTATTTTTTATTAAGCTTTTGCGATTTATGGACAATTTTATGCATTCCTGCATAAAACAGATGAGCAACAGTACTGTTCATGGACCAAGGCTTGAGAATGAGGGCCTGGTTGTCATAAATTACCAAGCCACAAAACAAGCTGATACACATTTAACATCTATACAGTCTATGGTTGAAGGTAATTAGTTTACACAAAGACAGCAGCATCATATCTCATGCTTACCCACCCCTAGTATCGGCCTCAATACATTGGCAGATGGAAAGAAAACTAATTCCAGTTGGGTATTGAGCTCCTGATCACATGTAGCATGTCTAAGCTGGAGAGAATAGAGCCTATGGCCTGTGCAACCATGGTACATGCATTCCTGATTGATCCTTTAACTGACATTACATACTGTGCCACAGGGTTCTCAGCTCCACATGGTCCAGCTGCAGCTATGCACTTTTTGGTGAACTGCAATGTTTTAATGGTCTGCATCAGAATTCCACACATAGGCTGTGGCATATTCCACATGGGTTGCTGCCCACAATGAACCAATTGCCTATTTGTACATAACAAAATAATGAATGCAAATTGATCCCACAAAATGCTCCTTGCGGTGTTATGTGCACAGTTCTTCATTCATTGAGTACCTGTATAAAAATACTCTCAGAGGTCTGCCAGCTGTTCATTGAAGGACTCTACCACTTAGAGCCAGATTTGCATATTCTGATGTATTCCTTCTGTTGTTTTTGATTTGTGTAACTCCATTTGGACTAAAGCTTTCTTTTCCCTGCTGTCCGTTGCTGCATTCCTTCAATTCAACATTCCTTTAGTGTAACCCCACAACTAGCCTCCTGAGAGCCCCATCTAATAATAGTGTTCCTGCTGCGACATTTCAGCTCACAGCTGCAGAAAGCAAGAGCTTTGGGTATTCTAATAGGCTTCTGCATTTGTCCTGGATTTGGAAGTAAACAACAATTGCTGAAGAGCAAAAGAAAGGCAGGTGCTCTGACAGAGCAGCAGTTGCCTAGCACCCACCTGCTGGTGGCCCAGGAATTATGACACATGATCTTGTTATAATAGTTCAGGCAATTTGGAAGAGACCTGCAATCATCATCTCTGTTTCAGCGCAGAAACAGCTCCTGAGTTGCACTGTATGCTGGAACATGACATGCAGATGACATAAAGTGCAGATTTTGCCTGTTGCATTTAAAAATTCTTTTATTTTATTCTGTTAATATTACCAGCTTAATTCAAACTTCTACTGGAAAAGATTTTAACCCAGTTAACTGAGTGTGTAAAGGTAAAGAAAAAAGTTGCCATTATCTTACCAGAATATGGAGCTGCTCTCTCATTAAGGACAGACGACTGTTGGTAGTATAACCTGAGGGTCATGACAGCTCTGGTAAGGGAATAGGTTGAGGAGAACAGTCCCTTTACAGTAACCTCAGTGAGAGTGGGAATTGAACAATTGTTTTTAGCATCACTCTGCATTACAGACCAGCCATCCAGCCAACTGAGCTAATAGATGCATTAAATAGACAACTGCAGTTCCTTTTACAGGTCAGCTCAATGGTGGCTTCCAGGATGGAAGCAGGCTGATACAATAACGGGTAACAAGCATGGGGCTGGATGAACACAGCAGGTCAAGCAGCATCATAGGAGCAGCTCATTACCTCTGACAAGTGGCTGAACACCACAGAGTGCAAGGTGTATCAGTGCCTAGATGCCTGTGATGCTGCCAAGCTAGCCACACTCCCTCCTCCTGAGCCTGAATAGAATATTGCCACTGTTGAAAATCTGAAATGAGAAACAAAAATGCTGGAAACATTCTGCAAGTGTAGCAACACCTGTAGCAAGAAATGGTTAACAGTCCATGTTTATCATATATTCCCTTGCCTTGTTTATCCTGTCCAAATGCATCACCTCACATTTATCCAGATTGAATTCTATTTACCACCCGATCTGACCACTCTATCTACACCCTGATGTAATCTAAGGCTATCCTCCTCACTATTTATCACTAATATAAAGCATGTTGTTGGTTAGCAAAAGTTGAAACCATTTTTGTGAGCTCCACACAGTAAACGCTCTTCTCGTCAACTTAATTACTATTTCATAGAATCCCTACAGTGTGGAAGCAGGCCATTCGGCCCATCGAGTTAACACCTACACTCTATAGCGCATCCTACCCAGATCCACCCCACTAATCTATCCTCGTAGCCCTGCATGCTCCCATGGCTAACCCACTAGCCTGCACATCCCTGGACACTATGGGGCAATTTAGCATGGCCAATCCACCTAACCTGCACAGCTTTGAGAGGTGGGAGTAAAAAGGAGCACCCAGAGGAAACCTATGCAGACACGGGGAGAGTGTGCAGACAGTTGCCTGTGGCTGGAATCAAACCTGGATCCCTGGTGCTGTGAGGGAGCGGTGCTAACCACTGAGACACATCCATGTTGCCAAACAAGACCAATGCCATGCTCAAATAAAAGCAAAATACAGTTAATGATGGAAACCTGAAATAAAGCTCAGAAGAAAAGTCATACTGAACTCAAATCATTAACTCTGTTTCTCCCTTCACAGAGAACATGCTGAGTTTCTTCAGCATTTTCTGCTTTGAACATAGTTGACTGGTTGTCTCTCTGGCACAAATTAACACAAATAATCACTAAAGACTTCTAGCCACAAAGCTATCAATCAAAACTACCACCTCCATTCAAGCATAATCCCTTGATCTGCCCAAATGTTTTTACCAGTCAGTTTCAAGCTGACACTATTTTAGAACAAAGGTCAAAACATATTTATTGTACTTAACTTCCCAACCTTAAAACATACTCCAGATATTACTCTTAACCTGAATTGTGATAATCCTATTGTAAACAGATGGATGTACTGACTCTACACAGAATCAACATTGGCAAATGTGTTACATTGTATAAAAAAAACCTACAGTAACCATAACAACCATTATGAACTGCGGCTATGTTTCTAAAAAGAAATCATTAAATTGAGAAAGGCTAAAATGTTTATTTTTTTGTCACACCTGCCGAAGCTACCTGGTCAGTTAATTGATTTTCTTTTGGCATAATGTCTGCTGTTTTATGGCTTATGACCTCTGAGCAACTCTTTTGCCCAGTTTGTGGAGGAACGTATGAGATATAATGTTGAACACGACCAAGACTCCCACTGTCCTGTTTCGAAATGAAGGCAATCTCATGGTCCCTTGGCTGGTTGATAAAACATTAGTAATCCTAACCTCATTTACTGCTGCTTTTCTAACAGGAAAATATAATATAAATCCTTTTGAGGGCTGCAGAATGATAAGACCTGCCACTCCCAAATGAGCAAATTACAATTGCAGGCACTATTGACATCTGTATTTCTTCCACAGAATGACGCTGAATTCAAGAACTCGACCATATTTAAACAAGTCCATTCATTTTGGTGCTGAGCTTAGACACACACTCTACATAGTAATTCTAAGCCAGCAGATCAGGGCCTCTGCCTGACAACACTTTATTTCAGCAAGAAAACTTGTCAAGATATAGTGCATGGTGAGAGTTTAGTGAGGAGCTGATTGAAGTGCAATTAACATCATTCCCTCTCTCTCACAAACCTCACTCACACCAAAAGAAACATTTCCCTAGCTGAAAACCTCCCTTCAAATATTTTGCATTCTATCATGTGTTATAATTGAGTTTGGACTCATAATGTTAATACAAGTTGAATTTAGGTACAATTGTAGAAGTTCTCAAGCTTTATCGCAGTGAAATACATGGAGAAATTGCACTTTTTCCACCATTACATAAAATTGTGCTGATCAATGATAGTGTTGATGGATCATAATACGCTATAGCCAAGCCACACATAGTTCAATCACATAGGGTATTGCAATATCAAGTGCTGTGATAGTGAATGGCACAGGAAATCTCACATTACTGGACCTATCTCAATTTGAAGGACTGGTGATAAAATTAAGCAGAATGGAGTCCTTCAGACTTTCCTGAAACTACAGCTTAGATTTCCAGTGGCCAGACAGTTGTTCTGCCAGCACAGTTAGGAGTTGAAACTGGGGAACCTGCAGAATCCCCATGACAGCACAGTCTGAAGCAATTGCTCAAGAAATCAAATTTTCCATCAAGTAATTCCTGTAAATGTTTTCATTTAAATTGGAAAGTTCTGATGAAATTAAGTAAACCAGTTACTCAGGAAAATATAGACAATTAAATACAGTCTAACTTCTAAAAACTACTCAACTGACCTCATAATTACCTCACACACCCCCAGCTATATCCTATTCAAGATCTCTTACACATCCCTGATCTTGACCTGATACACCCCAGGACTCCAAACTCTCTTCCTTCCCACCAGACCAGACCTGATTCAACTCCACACCACACAATGGACCAGACTAGAACCAACTCACTGTGACATGATGGACCAGGCCTGACCCAAGTCTTCCCTCAACCCAGCCCAGCCCTTGCCTGCCGAGTCTATTCCAAACCCCAACCAGCCAAACCTGACCCAACCCAGTTCTCCCTAACGCAATTACCTCTCATCCTTCAGAAGAGCTGACGTGACCCAAATTGGCAAAAGTCTCCCCACCCTCTTGAAACCCACTCATCCACACACCCCAACCTACCCCAAACATTGCATGACCTACCTTGGCACCTTGCACCTTGGCACCCTACTCCCTTCCCACAAGACACCCTACCAGCTGGCACCCTATTCTCTACTCCTCTATTTCTTAATCATCTGACACCTGAGACCCCCATTGTTTAATTACTGACTTATATCCTTAGCAATGCTGAAGTTTGGAGATATTATTGAACTCTCAGTGAAAGGTTATCCTCAAGTTTTTTTCCCACAGGGTGTTGTCTTCTGTCATGATGAGGACGAGAGAGAGAAAGGCTTCCAGTTTCTGCTGGTTTCATTCTATCATTCCTTCTATTGCCTCTGCTACTGAAATATGGTTCTTTGTATATTTTCAAGTCTGGCTCCAGTATTTTTCCAAGCTGGCTAACTTGTACATGAGCTTTTGGTCTCACAAGATCTGAAATTATCATTTGAGCATGAAGTAATAACAGACATTAATTTTGTGATGCTGACTCAGTTGCCCAATTTCAATGTCTTAAGATAAAATGGTAATTTCAGTGCACAAGGTTTCATGTATTCCACAGTGGTCTCCTGGACTTTCCTAAATCTGCGGTCAGGTGATCACAGTGGCCATTTGAGGTCAATATTTGTTATTGTTTTACAAACCAGGTATAACAACCAAATGATGGAAGTTAAAATTTGACAGTCCATTACCACTATCATAGCAGACCAAATTATCAACTTTATGATGCATGAGGCATTTCCCAACTTTTTTTCCAAACAAGGGAGTATTTAACAATCTCAACGAAGGTAGTATAGTTTCCTCGGCAGTCCAAGATCTGGAAGCAGAATTGGGTGATAATTCGAAGAAAATTAGAAGACTTGTGGATGATGCCAAGTGAGTCTGTACAATTGTACTAGCCACCATTTTAAAATGCTTTATATGCCACATGAACAAAACATATAAATGTAATCACTGCACAGCTGGGAGTTGTGAGTGCCGTAATTACAGTCAATGTGGTGATTTTAATAAAATACTGTTGTCTTAAGTCTACAAGTAATAGAGTTGAATGGCAACAGAGTTTTAAAAAGTTAGTGTTAAAATATACACAGAAGACTGCAGAGAGGAGGAATTAGACTCTGACCAGAAGACAAAGCAGGCTCTAGAAGCTGTTCAAAGGAGATTCAGATCAGCCTTTGCTATAATGTAAGTCTCACTTAAGAAGTCATATGATAGAAACTAGTCTAAAGGTTGGAATGAGAGCAGTTCAGGACAGATCTCTCCTGTGAGATCCTCTTAATGAATCCAGTGTGGAAAAAAATACATGGAGTTTGGCCTGAACTTAGCTGAACAGATGAATCCATGGTAAAACAGAGATACCACATCTTCTGCTACATCTGACATTCTCAAGCACACTTCAAAGGTATTAACTAGAAAGTTTTAGTTTGTACGTGGGTATTTATGATCTTCAAAAGTGCAGGAATAGGTAGTTTTTCTGTGTGGGGAAAAGTGATGAATGTTATGTGACTTGGAGGATGCAAAAGCTTTGATGTTACGAATTAGAGTAATGTGGTATCAATGCTGGCTTACATCTTAGAACTACAGGAAATAGATATCTTACTTATTGGAACATCAGCCCTTTAGACAGAGTTTGGCACATTTAGTTTCCCTAACCATACAAGAGGCAATCCTACAAATTTCTGAAACCAGCATCGTAACGTATTGCCAGTGGTATGTTCAGGCACTAAAGCAGAAGCTAATTGGTATAATTCAACTCCACCATCAGAGTGAGTCACTTTATGCATACTGATGTGTAATAATGAATGTTAAAAAATGGAAATGAATGTGATATCACACACTGCTAGTGCAAAAGCAGTGCATAAAATACCTTAAGCATAATGCCAATAAAGCTTTTAAAGTCTCAAATCTACATACAGAATATCTTTCTAAAGTAGTCCATTGTGTACCTCATCTGCATAATCATAATGCACATGCATTCTGCAAATTTCTCTTTCTGTCTTCACAGGTGAGTGGATAGCTACTTCCAGCTCTGTTTTGATGAGAGGGTATCGACCCCATAATTTCCACTCTGTTTCTTGGTCCACGGATGTAACTAGAACGGCTGAGTGATCTGAGAATTTTCTACTTCTAATTCAGATTTCAAACATCTTCAGTATTTGCTTTTGTATTAAGGTGACACACCATCTACAATACAGAGCTACTTATTTTATGCATCTTCACTATCCACTGCAATACAGTGATAAACTGAACACACAATGTCAACCATCATTAAAAGTTTCTCAATATTAATTTCCACTAACTTACATCCGCACAATAATTATAACACCTTGATCATTTTCATTTAACCCACTTTGAATGTTGAAGGCAAGATTTGATTGTACATCATACTTTCAGGTGCATGTGTTTGAGGAACAGCAGTGCAACTGTAGTGATCTAGCCGACAGTAGGTTCTTAATTCACTTCTCTGCATGTTGCCTTCTTGTGCTTTAGAAAAAAACTCCTATTTTCAATTTATAGATCCAACATCATCCTCCTCTTTCTCTGTCTTAGCCTACATTGGTCTAATCTTCCTCAATCACACCTTTAGTAAGTTGTCATGCCTTAAAAAATGGTTGATCTATCCTTGTTCTCTCCTCCTTAGTCCTGTGAATTTGCTCATTCCTCATTTATTGTCTGCAATTGACCTCCTCCATCCCTCTGCAGAACCACTTTGAATGATTTTTTTTTCAAATTCCATGTTTTAGGCCCAAATAAGTCTCTCTAAATCAAAGTCTTAGCAATTGTTGTCTGACCAATTCTATTTCTATGTGAGCAATTGTTCATGTTTTGTACTTACTATGAATAGTAAAAGTTTCTGAAACAAATGTTCATGTAAATGAGTTATGAAAATTGGAAGAAAAACGATGAGAAAACAGGGGTCAAAATAAACAGTCAAAAGCCAATACAGGTATCACGATTTAAGTATCTAAGAAGACTGTTACTGACATAAAGAAACCAGTGTTAAAATAGCAATAGTAAAATGAGCACCATTTCAAATTGTAGTGTTGCTGATCTTAATTGATCCATCTTACCTTTAAAAATTTACTGAATTGATTTAAATTTGACTGCTGCACAAATCTTATTGCCTCATTGTTTTTGGCTAAAATGTGGACTGTCATTAGTACACTCAAAGTTTCATGTACACCTCGGAATGTATTGTTGCTCTATTAAGCTGAATTTGCTTTATAAATGAATTTATATGCAAAGGTAAGATATAATCTTGTGATAAGTACAGTGATAAGTACAGTTCAATGATGAATTGATTATACATGAATACTTGAAAGCCAGGTCGCTTTTTGTTAATTTTTTTTGTAATCATTATGTGGATACATAAAGTAAAATATGAAAATAACGTCGTTACATTTACAACTGTTACAATCTTGAGCTGAATTTTAAAAGGAGGAGTCTATTCCTTGCTCATACTGCTGGTCCCAGAAGAGAAGTCAGGCTTGAATGCATTGGTTTAAACAAGGCTCTACAGCAATAGCAAGCTCCAGGTGGCCTTATGCACCTGAGTTGTGTTATATGTCACCATTAGCATGGCAGTAGATTTTTAAGAGACATGTTCATGATATCATCACTGTGTCATAGCATATGACCTGAGGGTATAAGTTCTCAGACTCCATCCTAATAGTATTAAGGAAGTTCTTGAAAAGATTTGTTCATTTTGGCCATACAAAAGTGAAGTTGGTATATCGCAACAAGCAATTTCCAAGGGCAAATGAATCTTAGTACTAAGAGCATCACAAAAAGACATAAGAGATAACAAGGTATCAAGCTGGATGAACACTGCGGGCCAAGCAGCATCAGAGGAGCAGGAAGGCTGACGAAGAAGAAGGGTCTAGGCCCGAAATGTCAGCTTTCCTGCTCCTCTGATGCTGCTTGGCCTGCTGTGTTCATTCAGCTCTGCACCTTGTTATCTCAGATTCTCCAGCGTCTGCAGTTCCTACTATCTCTGAAACAAAAAGACATAATATCCATTGTACTTGATAACCACATGAGCACCGAATGCACAAGACAGTTAATGGGAATCTTTGTACTGCCCAGCAATCAACCAGGATATTCAGCAACTCAACAATGCATCTGAAGCATGCCAAAAGTGTTAACCCTTACAGCATGGGGGGACTCAACATAAACCTGACGTTCCATCCACTCCTTGGATGAAAATAGCAACAAACCTATTCATAGTAGAGGGAAAGACTATTTCCTTGAGACAGATTAATTCTCCAAATTGCCTGTTGTCCTATAACTTAGCAACACAATGAATGTGACCAATAACTTATTCAATCCCTGGAATGGACAATGCCTGACAATGGACAGCAATTTACTGGCAAACTACTTATGTGAAGTGTGGAGTGACCTGTATCACATTGCCACCAGTATCCTTTCAAAAACTGATTTAGCTAGAGGTCTGGCATGGGCTATCAATTCAAGATCATCAACTTTTGTGCATCAAAACAAGAGTTTCACATTGCATTGCTGTATTTTTGTGCAACACCAATGGCAAAAGTACGAGTTATGTTTTGAAGGTGAGGTCTAATAAGCTTACCAATTACCTAACCATTCTGAGACAAAGGACTTTCTTTTTTAAAGACTGGAGTGAACAAAAGAGATACATGATAAGCAAACAGTGTCTTGGACAAAAAAAAAAAATGCCCGGCAGGAATGAAAATAGAAATATTTCAATACCAACAAAATTTTCTAGAATATGCAACCCACCAATCATATGATGTTATGGCTGATCATGGTAGTATATAGGGAAAGAATGGAAGATGGCTCAGATCACTCCATGCCACACCAATCATACATGAAGAGAGTAAGGGAGAAAACTTCGATGATGACTTCATACAGCTACTATATCATGAGACAGTAAAACATTGGAACAGAAGTAGGCCATTCAGCCCACTATTCAATAAGTTTATGGCTGATCTGATCCACATTTCCACTTTCCTGTCTTTTCTACATAATCCTTGGTACTTTTACTGATTAAAAATCTGTTTATCTCAGTCTTGAATATACTTAATAACCCAGCATCAACAGCCCTGTATGGTAAAGAATTCCACAGACTCACAGCCCTCTAAAAGAAGAAATTCCTTCTCATTTCTACCTTAAATGTGTAACCCCTTATTCTGAGATTGTGTCCTCTGGTCCGCAATTCTCCAACAAGGGGAAACCACTTTTTCGCATCTACCCTGTTAAGCCCTATAAGAATTTTATGTGTTTCAATGAGGTCATTTCTCATTCTACGATATTCCATTGAGTACAAGTCCAATTAACTCAAACTCTCCTCATAAGACAGTTCCTCCTTATCTAGTATCAGCCTAGTGAACCGAGTGGACTGCTTCAAATGCTTAGCATATCTTTCCTTAAATAAAGGATCTAAAACTTTTCACTTATGGTCTGATTAGTGCCTTGTACAGTCTTAGAAAAAAATGGCCTTACTTCTATACTCCTTTCCCTTTTAAATAAAGGCCAACATTACATTTGCATTCTCTGTCACATACTGAACTTGGATGTTAGCTTTTTGTGATTCATGGATGAAGACTCCCAAATCCCTATGTTCTGCAGCTTTATGCAGTCGTTCTTCATTTACATAATAGATTCTCTACTCTTCTAGCAATTGTGTGTAACCTCACATCTCCCCACATTATATTCCATCTGACAACTTTTTGCTCGTCACAACTTACTATCCATTTCCTTCTGCAGACTCTGTGTCATCCTCACCATTTGCCTTCTAAACTCTATTGTGTCATCTTCAAACTTGTTTACAGTACATTCATTTTCCTCAAATCCAAGTTATAATATGTATTGTATATAATTGTGGCCCCTACACTGATCCCTAGTGTACACCAGTAGTTACAAGTTGCCACCCTGAAAATGCCCCCTTAGCCCAACTTTCTATCTTCTATTTCGCCAATCCTCTATCCATGCTAATATATAATATCCAACACCATGAGTTCTTTACTTATTAAGTAACCTATTAAGTAGTATCAGACACATTCTGAAAATTCAAATATATTATATCCACAGCTTCCTCTAATTCCTGCTTGGTTACTCCTCATTCCTATGTAGTAAATTTGACATAATTTCCCCTACACGAAGCATTTATAAATATTCTACTGTTATATCCTTTAGAGTAGAGTCTCATATTTTCCCAATAACAGACATTAAGCTAACTGACCTGTGTTTATTAATTACCTTACCATTTTACATAAAGGTGTTACATTGGCAGTGTTGCTATCCTCTATGACTTTTCCAAAAAGATACTACCAGTCCACCCATTAACTCTGTAGCTACTTCCATTAATATCACAGGAATGCAATCCATCAGGTCCAAGCAACCTATTGTCCTTTAGCCCCATTATTTCCCCAGTACTTTATCTCTAGTGATTGTTGTTGAATTCATTTCTTCTGTCCCTTCCATCCCTTAAATATTACATAATTTTGAGATGCTATCAGTGTCTTCTGTTGTGAAGACTGATGCAAAGTATTTATTCAAGCCACCTGTCATTTTGTCATTCCCTATCATTATTTCCAAGCGTTATTCTGTAAGAGACCTGTGCTTACTTTGGAGTCCCTCTTTCTTTCCCATATATTTGAAGACGCTCTTGCTGCCCATCTTGATATTATTTGCAAGTTTGCCCTCATAGTTTTTCTTCCCAATTTTATTTATTTATTGGTCATCTTTTGTAGGTTTCTAAAACCTTTCCAAGCCTCTGAGTGGCAGTAATCAGCAGCAAGACAAACAGTGCAACAGGATTAATGTATACTTGTCCAAATGGGGTAAACTTCCAAAGTATTGCATTGAACTTTGAACTTATCTTATAAACCCTCTTTTCTTTTCTTGGATAATTATAAAATTGACAACACATGTCCATGCACAATAAAAACATATACATACCAGTTTGGGATTTATTTTTGGAAAAAAATGTGATGTTGTGTTATGTCTCGAAGTTAGTACATCAATATACCTTTAAGAAATACGCTCATATCCTCACTGTATTTTAGCATGTGATTGAGTGTATTGAGGTCTCAGATGCTATCTTAGCTGCAGTCACTTGAAGCATGACACATTAATGGTAGCATGCTACTGTTTGAAACTGAATAGCTTCAAGTTAGCCCAGGCACAGATATGCAAATTAATCTAATATTTGTGCATATTCCTGAGGTGTAATCAATAATTTCTGGATCTTTCACAATTGTGCTGGCCTTTTCTCAGGGGCAGTGCGGTGGCTCAGTGGTTAGCACTGCTGCCTCACAGCGCCTGGGACCTGGGTTCAATTCCACCCTTGGGTGACCGTCTGCATGGAGTTTGCACATTCTCCCCATGTCTGTGTGGGTTTCCTCCAGGTGCTCCAGTTTCCTCCCATAGTCCAAAGATGTGCAGGCTAGGTGAATTGGCAATGCTAAATTTCCCCTAGTGTTCAGGGATGTGTAGATTAGGTGGGTTATAGGGAGATGGGTCTGGGTGGGATGCTTTGAGTTTCGGTGTGGACTTGTTGGCCGAAGAGCCTGTTCCCACACTCTCGGGATTCTATGATGATCTTCTATGAAGAGTTAACATAATAATTGCCACATCTAGTAAAGATACCCTCCTATGAGGATCAGACTTACACCCTGAAGAACTGTCAGTCAATCTAATTGGCAAAAGATCTAGCAGTTTCAGGTGTTGCTAAGTCTGTCTCAGTATCGGGTGTTGCTAAGTCTGTCAGAAGGAGAACCATGATCAAGTGTGGATTCCAGGCCACTTAAATCTAGGGCTTTTTAGGTGGGGATGAATTGAGGAGACTAGGGAGATGGATGAGTGGCAGGCTTTGATGGCCAGATAGGAGTGATAAAGTGGCAATAATATATTCTGGAGGTTGCCCCAAAAGTGCAGAGGACACCTCACCGTAGGATGCATGCCATAGACTTCCTTCTTTACTTTTACTTTAGGGTAAAATAAATGGCTTCCAATGTCTACCAGCCTTCGAATGCCAACAATGTTATGCCTTGGGCAGCATAAATTTAAGTTAATTGTCTTGTTAACAAACTCAATTGCTCACTAATTATTAACTTAATATTGACTGATGGGCTGCCAGTTCCAGCTTCTGATGATTAACATAGCTACCATGTCATGTCAACTGGGCCAGAGATGAGCAGCCACCCGAATTATAGTATGTGGGTTCCATGCTGCCACTGGCCCACCGCTAAAGCACTGACAGTACATCTGATGTGGGGTGTGGATGAATATTATTCGATTATGTTATTCATTATTATGCAGTATTATTCAATTTCTTCTAACGGATATTTTCCCTAATATTTTATCCATTTTGGGAAATTATTTCCATGTCATAAACTGGTCACAATTACAGCTATTTTGTTTCCTGGCCTTTAGAATTTACAGCAACATCTTTCTTGTCTATTACTATACGGATTAGTACTGGGGAAATCAGACCAAGCCATAGGTGAAGAGTAATGTACAGCTGGTAATTTGCTTGCGTTGCCAACAGTACAAATGGTTGTTCTGGCAGGAGAACAGGAGTAAAATCGATAGGAAAGTAATTTTTAATTTTAAAAATTATTTTCGATTGGCACATATCCAGTGATGGAATTACGGTAGCACTAGATGTACGAACATCAAATTCCAAAACAAAAGTATCACTCTCCCTTTTTTGTATCAAATGCACCTGAAGAACTTTCCGTTCCAAGAATGTAAGTAACAAAGTAACATTTGCCTACAATGCAAAGATGAAACACAAGCCACAGAAAAGTATCTATCTGCTTTATGCTAACTTGGCACAATCAGCAGTACTTGTTTCTGGGACAGAATGTTATCTATCCAAATTCCATCCAGAATTTTAAAGCCTAACCTGGGGCTAATGTTTGAGGCCAGTGCTGAGAATGTTTTCCAGATGAGATGTTGACAGGAGGTGCAATTAACTTGTTCATGCATTTTAAACATGGCATGGAACTACTGTCAGAAGTGAAGGGAGCTCTTTTGGTATCTGATGAATATTTCTCTTTGACCAATATCACATTAAAAGACTTAATGATTATTTGCTTTACTGCTAGTTCTATGACATTATCGATTGAAAATTGCTACTTCACGCGTCCACGTAAACCAGAGTGCTACAAAAACAATTTGTCATTACAAAAGTTTGTAACACTGTAACATGGCATAATGTTATTTAAATTTAAGCGTCGTAAATCTTAGTGAACACTATTTGCACTTTTTACTTTTTGAAACTGTATTCAGAGACACTGCAAATGTGATGTTTTCCTTCTGCGCATTAAAATGTCATTATTTTAGATGTTGCTAATGAGTCAAATATTTCTAAAGAAAGACAGTGTATTCAGCTTAGCCAAATTAGTGCCACAGCCCTGATTCCTGAAGCATCACTCCAGAAGCAACACCCCCAGTTTTCACTGGATAGGAAACAAGGACAGGTTGTATATTTGTGGTTCGTGAAAGTAGTGACACATTTTAAAATGCAGCTGTCTACAATCAGACACAATTTTCACTGGTGAAGTACCTAAAACATGATTTATACTTTTCAGGAGAAGTTCTGAAACTGTTATAGTTATTTGGAGTGGTAGCACACTCTTTAGGATAGCTCTGGGGCATCTTTGAGAGAGGTCAGGTCCCTTTTGGACAGGTCAGATATCCTTTTGGATTGTTAATATAGATATGAATATGTGAAAAAAAGTGGATAAACCCATTTGAACTAGGGAGTATGAAAGGAAATTCAAGGTATTTATATTTCTTAGCTTTAATTTTTTGAAGAACAAAACAGAATACGGTGTCAAAAAAAATCAGTACTTGCTATTTCACTTTCTCTGTTGATATAAGCCTAAGAGATTTTATAATAGGGCTTGCATAACTGATTTCACAACCTATCATTATTTCAGTGGGGTGCTTTAGGTATCATGATTGGTTGACAACTCCAAATGTTTATAAAGTCTTTGAATTAGGACTGTGAATACAAATGTTTGTTACACTAAATGATTATATAATTCAAGGTAACAATGTGAATGGGTTTTTATCAATGAGAGTGTTTTTTAAAATAGTGAATTTATTGATAGATAGTTAAGAATTTTATTTTGCACATGCTTGGCATGAAACCTGAGATCTTCTCAAGGTGGATATTGGGTATGTTGCGGTAGGGTTTGTAGGGCAAAGGGTGATACGTAGAGGGAAAGCATGGGTTTGCATGAGTTGGTGCTAAGTTAACATTGGGCTATAGAAAAGACTTTGGGGGTGTGTAGAGGGGCACA
The DNA here is from genome assembly GCA_024137785.1 of Ginglymostoma cirratum. Classification (NCBI taxonomy): domain Eukaryota; kingdom Metazoa; phylum Chordata; class Chondrichthyes; order Orectolobiformes; family Ginglymostomatidae; genus Ginglymostoma; species Ginglymostoma cirratum. Next base: position 4,722,257 of record JAHRHZ010000031.1, read on the forward strand.
TATTGGCATGAAAACTTTGAGCGGCTGTTGGGATTGGATAGAGTGGCATTGATTGGCATAGATGATATGAGGGGTCATGAAGGTAGGAGTGTGTATGGAGTAACTTAAGTTGGCATCAATGGGGCATGGGGACTGTGTGGGTTTTGAGAAATGGAAGTCTTTTCTTTTTTTTTATAGCAGCAGTTACAAAGTCCTGGCTCAGTGAGGTAGATTTTTCCCATAGCCATCTCAGGCCCTGGCATTACTCCTACTGTATAAGCTGGTTCACAGGCTAAATTTTGAATGAGGCCAGAAAACCAACAGCCCCTGGGCAAGCAAGCTGACAACCTGCTTAAATATAGAGGAATTATTTTCTTCGCAATCATGAGAAGAAATGTGCCCAATTTTTCCATCAAAATACCACATCTATGAAGTGAGAAACGGAGTTAATATTTTGAGTACAGTAACACTTCATCAGGAGGTTCATTGATGCCTGGTTCAGATGTGTGATCACAGCAGTGGTAAGAAAAGGAAGACAAAAAACATGAAACAGAAACAGAAATAACCAAGTGAAAAAAAACTGAGAACATGCACAAGAGGCCAGGAGTATGGAATACCTGAAACTTTTCTGATGGATAAGGTCAAAAGTACTCCATATCTCACAAACATCTCTATGTAGAAACTTAGGTTATGAATTATCATTGATATTAAAGTTGTCAGTTGCTTTGCCATGACAGAATGATGTGGAAATTGAGGCATACCCTTTCTGGAGTTTGTGGGTGCACAAACAACATTCCCTGGGCCTTAATATGACCTGATTCTCATTATGCAGATGGAATAGGTACCAATGGGTTGGTGGAAGTTATCATTACCTGAGTGGTATTGGAGCGTTGTTTCTTATTTTATTTGATGCATTGTCAAGAGTTGTGTTCTCAAGAATGACATTTCCAAATCAGCGTTCTCATGTTTTCTTCGATGGTCAAGTATTTTGATCAAAAATTGGGCACATTTCTTGTTGGTTATCAGGCTGACTTGCTGCTGGCAAATGGAAGGGGGAAAGGACAAAATTAGTACGAGAGTGAAAAATAATGTGACCCAAGACAACAAACTATTAGAGGTTTCAGACCTTTATCCTGGCCACTGTCTTAGGTTGAACCAGACTATTTGTACTCTTGGTTCTCTTTTCAGCACTGAGCCTTTACCTTGCCTCTTTGAGCTACATGTTTACTATTCTAATGTTCTTATGAAAGATCATTGACTGGAAACTTCTCTCTCATTCTCTCCACAAATGCTGATAAGACCTCTCAAGTATTTCCAACATTCACTTTTTTATTGCAGATTTCCACCATTTGCTGCATTTTGTTTTTGCATTTTAGTGGTTTCCTTGTGTTTTCAAATTATTTTGATAAAAAATTGGGCACATTTTTTTTGTGATTATCAAGAAGAAAATAAGTCCTCTGTGCTGAAGTTGTGATAGTTGGTTGCTTGCATTTCCAGGTGCTGTTGGTTTGCTATTCTTATTCAAAGTTTAGCCTGTGGACCTGCCTACACATTTTCCAGTTCAGTCTATGTTATTGGGTGCCAGATCTATTTTAAATTATTACCACTTAGTTGGCTTCAACGCTGTGAGTTAATGACAAGCATTAGTCATTACTGCGGTGGTGGAAAATTAGCAATTAGTCCAATAATTGACAAAATAGACCAAATTAAGATCAACAATAATTTTGTATCTTTTTGGGTGTTAAATATGCACAATTAAGACCTATTAGAAAAAAGCTTGTGTCCTTCAGTGTGAAGTAAAATCATAGACACAAATTTACAAAACATCTTCTGCCATATGTAAAACCACGAGGATTTATTGCACTATTGTAATTTATTGATAATGATTTTGCTAAAACTTCTGCAAGCTTTATGCCTCAATTATAAATTGAGTGAATTGTTTGGGTAGTCGTGGTGTCAAAAACGAGTGGAAAGTGCAGTGATTGTAAGGAGGTCAGCCAGGTGGGCCTCATAGAATATGAGTTCCTTGATTGGGTCTACTAATCTGGTCCAATCCCGTAACCCTGTCTGAGAGATATAAACAGGATTGTCAGGCATTCTGTTCATTCTAAGAAGTGGTTCTGAAGGAGCTGGACCAGTGTCAAGGATTCACCAGTAAAAATGAAAGGCAATTTGGTCATCGGTTACCCACCTCCGTGGAATTAGTTTAGTGACAACGCGAGCAAAGCACGTTCCTGAAGCAATTTGCTTACAGTCATCTTTGAATTGGGGTAAGCATTTTTGGTATCATGCCGTTATTTGGGATGCTTGATTCTGCGGTCAAAGACTGGGTGCAGAATGTGGAAACAATCCGTTATTTTTTTCAAGGCAAATGACATTGGGACTGATGAAAAGCAACAAGTAATTCTCTTGTCATCTTGTTGTTATGAGCCTAACTTTCCTGAGGCTCCAGATACCAAAACCCTTCGAGTGTTAACGGATTTAGTTAAGGAATATTATGACCCTCAAGTCTCCTCAGCTTCTGAGTTGCTATCATTTTTACTTGGAAATATGAAAACCAGGAGAATCCATATCGGGACTTTTGACTAGGTTAAGATGACTGGCAGAGATACGTGACATTGTTTTAACCCTTATTGAGATGCTGAGAGACCTCTTGGAAAGTGGGAGTAATGACGTGATCATACAAAAGCACTAACTAGCTGAAGCCCAACCGGACTTCAAACAGGCACTACAACTGGCTCTATTATTGGAAGTGGAGCATATGAGTTGCAGGGTATTCCGATACAAGTAGGCACCCTCGCCAGTCAGGCTGAGCTTGGGGAACACCACTTGAGTGAAGGCAATTGCATAGCCTCACTCAGGCCATATCCTGAACAGAGGGACTCTAAGCCAGCCCACAGCAAAATTTCAGAACAAAGCCAAGCCTTAACCAAACTGTTAAAATTTTCTTCAGGATCTGAGCTGGCGAGCCATTTTAGTTGCTGCTAGAATGCAGACTTGATGGCAAAAGAATCCCACGGGCTTAAATTGAGTAGGAGAAATCATAGGCTGGTATCCAGGGCAGTGCACACCCTGGAAAGTCAGACAGGTAAATTGCTCAGCAACATCTAAATCAGAACCAATCAAAATAAACATTTGGTTAAATGGCCAATACCAAGCTTGGCCATTTCGGTGACCACAAGACCAGACTTTAACAAAATTTGTTATGGACTGCAACCTTATAGTTCGCGTAAAACCTCAGCTGGAATGTGAACTTCCACTGGGAAACCTTTACAAATTAAGGATACGTCTTTGGCTCTGGTCTCTTATGAGAAGCAGCTGTTTCAGTCAATACTGATTGTGTTAAAAGTCTTGATGGTGTGAAATTGGTTGAGAAAGGTTCATCTAGATTGGCTCAACATTTGCAATTAGAAAATGGCTGCCTGAGTGAACATAGAACATCGAACATAGAACATCACAGCGCAGTACAGGCCCTTCGGTCCTCGATGTTGCGCCGACCTGTGAAACCAATCTGAAGCCCATCTAACCTACACTATTCCATTATCATCCATATGTGTATCCAACGACCATTTAAGTGCCCTTAAAGTTGGCGAGTCTACTACTGCTGCAGGCAAGGCATTCCACGTCCTTACTACTCTCTGAGTAAAGAATCTACCTCTGACATCTGTCCTATATCATTCACCCCTCAATTTAAAGCTATGTCCCCTCATGCTAGCCATCACCATCCGAGGAAAAAGGCTCTCACTGTCCACCCTATCTAATCGTGTGATCATCTAAGTCTTAATTAAATACCCAGAAATTTTTCAGGAAGGTCTAGGGACTATAAAAGGAGCCAATGCCATCATGCATGTTGACCAGGATGCAATTCTCACAATTCTGAAAGGCCTACGGAGTAGAGGCAAAAGTAGAGCCAGAAATCAGAAGGCTGGAAGGCGAAGGAATCATCAAACCAGTCCAGTTTGTGGAATGGGCAGCACCAGTCATACTGATTGTGAAGTCCAATGGGTCTATTCAGGTTTATGGGGATTTTAAACAAGTGGTAAACCACTTTCCACAACTGGATAAATACCTATCCCTTGCAAAGAAGATTTATATGCAAAGCTGGCAGGGGATCTATTCTTCATGAAGCTGGACGTGAGCCATGCATACTTGCAATGGTGCAAGGTACAACCGACCTTCTACTTATAACTAGTTGCAGTTATGGTTAGATGAGGACTCCCAGAAGTATGCTACAATTAATACCCATAAAGGTTTGTACCAATATATAAGACTGATTTCTTCAGGTATTGTCAGCCCCTTTTTCAGTGGTGAAAGGAGAATACTTTATAAGGTTTACACCAGGTTGCTATTTATCTCGATGATATGCTATTAACAGGAAAGGACAATAAAGAGCACTCAGAGAATTTGGAGACAGTCCTAAGACATTATTCCATGCGGGCATACACATTTGAATGGAAAAATATGTGTTCCAGTCACTCCAAGTGACGTACTCAGGCTACATAGTCGACAAGCCTGCATTACATCCATTGGAAGATAAAACGACGACAAACAAAGGCGCCCCGGCTCTCACATCTGTACCACAGCTTATGTGTTTCTTTGTATTGGTGAATTATTGTGGAAAGTTTATACATAGCCTGGCCTCTATCCTGGCACCTTTGCATCATCTCCTAAAACAAGGAGTCAGCCTTGGAAATGGTCACATAACCAAGCCATAGCTTCCACGGAAGTGAAGAAACAGCTATCATCCTTTAAGGTGTTGGCACACTGCATGTCAACGCCACATCTGCCTTGGGATGACAATGCCTTCCCGTAATTTATTGGGGTCATATTAGCTCATAAGTGGCTCAATGGAAAGGAATGGGCAATATCGTATGCATTCAGGACTTTGGCTAATGCAGAGTGTAAGTATGTCTAGGTAGATAAGAAAAGAATGGTGGTCATATTTGGCCAGGAAGTTCCACCAAACCTTTACAGACAATAATAACAGACCACAAACCTCTGGTGGTTCTACTTAAAAAGGACAAGGCAGTGCCACCCATGGTTTCGGTTGGAAAAAAGAGGTGGGCTCTAATACTAAGTGCATAATTACATGTTGTAACACTGTCTGGAAGGCCAAGTACATAAAGCCACCTCCCACTGGTAGATACACCACCCGGTGGTGCTGTCACTGGTAGAGTCCATAATAGTCTTAATTTTCTGGACACACTTCCGGTCACAGCTGCAAGACCTGGTCCTGGCAAAACTGAAACAGCTGGTGGTGATGGGGGAAACCAAAGGGCCATTACAGGTAGATAGATCAGAGGATGGCATATTATGGGGAGCAAGGGTGGTAGTTCCATGCAAAGGTTGCTGCCGATACTGTCTGAACTCCACCAGGGTCATCCATAGGTTTCCAAAGTGAAGATGTTTGCGCGAATGTCTGGTGGCGAGGATTGGATGTAGACATAGCCACATTGGTGGGGCAATGCCCACAGTGCCAACAAGAACAAATTACTGCCAGCAGCATCCCCCCCCATTGATAGGAATGAGTAAACCCTGGACTTGGTTACATGTTGACTATGCAGGGCCTTTCATGGGCTTAATATTCTTAGTCATTGTGGATACCCACTCAAAGTGGTTGCATGTGCATGGAGTTCATTCATCAAACACGGGAACGATAGAAAAACTGCAATGGGCTCCTGGAAGTTTCAGTAACAGACATTTGGCCATCATTTATGAGCAGGGAATTTGAGTATTTCCTGAAGTCAAGTAGCATTCAGCATACAAGGACAGCTTCATACTATCCATCATCCAATGGTCTAACAGAAAGAGCTGTTCAAACTTTAAAGGCAAGCTTAAAGAGATAGCCTACGGCTTCACTAGATACCAAACTATGTCAGAGTCTATTTGATTACAGGACCACCCGTCATGCAACTACAGGGATAGCTCAAGCAGAGTTGTTAGTGGGGAGAAGACTCCACAGCAAGTTAAAACTGATTTTCCAAGACTGATGTTGGGGGTTGGGAGGTTGCAGGGCAAGGGTGAAAAGACATCAGGAACACCAATGCCAACACAAGAGTGAGAGAGACAGTTTGTTCAGGGGACGAAGTTTGGTGTAGGAACTGCAGGAATGGCCCTGCCTGGGTAGGAGGCATGGTCGATACAAGATCAGGCCCAGTGTTATGTAAAGCCAGGTAGGTACAATGGTCTTGAACAAGCACGTGGACCATATGAAAGCTTCAAACCTGCAAAACAAGGCAGGAGAAAAACATGTCCCATTCCTCGCAACAGCCAAAAAGGCTGACCGAACCCATGTGTTCTCCCTCTCGGTCAAGCATTGAACAGACCTAGGAATCTGAGATGGACACAATGGATATTGCTGCCTTGACATCATTGTTGCCTGAAGAAGAGATCAAATTTCTTCCAACACACTCCAAGCACAAGAGGCAAGCTATTGTGCGTTACACACCACCCATTTCTGAGAGAGAGTCGGAGGAACCTGGCCCGATGCTAAAATGCCCCAGGAAGAGCAACCAGAAAGACAACTGCCTTATGTCCTTGGACTCAGCAGGGGAGGGATGTAATGATTATTAAGAGGTCAGCCAGGTGAACTTCACAGAATACCAGCTCCCTGATTGGGACAGTTAATCTGGTCCAATCAGGGAGCCCTGGCAAACAGATATAAATAGGAGTGTCAGTCATCTTGTTCATTCTGAAAGCTGGCTCTGAGGGAGCAGGATCAGGGTCAAGGACTTTCCATATGTAAATAAAGTGTGACTTGGTGACGGGATAACAGGCTCTGTTGAGTTATTTCAGGAAGAATCCATAATATCTTGAATATGGTGCCCATGTGATTTTAACTCCCAGCCTCATTTCAATTTTCTACCACACATAAGCAGTAAAAAGTAAAAACAGTTCTCTCTGTACCTCTTGTAACATATAAATAACAGCACTTCTTTCACCATTCCCAAAAACTCCCAAAGGATTCATCATATCTGGCAGAATGAAAACATAATTATATACTGCAGTAGCTCTCTCACCCCAAGCATTTTAATTTTGATATACTATCACCAGTCTCCTCACACATTATAAATCAATCAAAATAAAAGCCAAAAGAACTGCAGATGCTGTAAATCAGGAACAAAAACAAAGTTGCTGGAAAAGCTCAGCAGGTCTGGCAGTATCTGTGAAGGAAAAGACAAAGTTAACATTTCAGGTCTGGTGATCCTTTCTCAGAACTGATGGTGGCTGGGAAAATGTCAGTTTATATGCAGAAAAAAGAGGGCGGGGTATAGGGTAGGGACTAACTGATAGGATAGAGCCTAAAGAGAGAGAAGAGCAGTTGGACAGACAAAAAGTTGATAATGATCAGGCTTGGAGCGTGAATAGTTGTTAAGGGGGACTATTAGTGACTAATAACAAGAAGTGTAATGGCAGGCTATGTTGTAACAAGGCCTAGTGTATCGGGTAGGGGGCTGGGACATGGAAGAGTTTAGGCCCTAAAATTATTGAACTTGACATTGAGTCCAGAGGGCTACAGGGTCCCCAAGTGGAAAATGAGGTGCTGTTCTTCTAGCTTGCATTGAGCTTCTCTAGAACACTGCAGCAAGCCATAGACAGAGATGTTGGTCAGGGAACAGGGTCATCCGTTAAAGTGGCAGGCAATGGGTAGTTCAGGGTCTTTTTTGTGAGCAGAATGTAGATGTTCTGAGAAGCGGTCACCTAGCCCACGCTTTGTTTCCCCAGTGTAGAGGAGATCACATTCTGAGCAGCGAATGCAGTAGACTAGATTGTGGGACATGCAGGTGAAGTGTTGCTTCACCTGGAAGGTATGTTTGGGCCCTTGGATACTGGGGAGGGAGGAGGTAAATGGGCAGGTGTTGCACCTTCGCCGGTTACAGGGGAAGGTGCCATAGGGCTGTTGGGTGGGTGTGTTGGGGGTGAAGGAAGTGTGGAGCAGGGTGTCCCGGTGGGAATGGTCCCTGCGGAAGGCAGATAAGGGAGGGAAGGGGAATATGTGTCTGGTGGTCGCATCTTGCTGGAGGTGGCGGAAATGGTACCTGATGATCTTCTCGTTGTGGATGCTGGTGGTATGATAGGTACTGCCATTTCCGCCACCTCCAGCAAGGTGCCATCACCAGGAGTCACCAGACCTGAAACGTTAATTCTTTCTTCCTTCACAGATGCTGCCAGATCTGCTGAGCTTTTCCAGCAACTTTGTTTTTGTTCATAAATTAATCAAATACTTCCAAACCCCCTTCTTGATTTCCCGCGGCCCGAGTTGGTTTAGCGTTTATCACTTCCATCTCCTAACATCTTTCACTTATTTCAACGGCTATCAATGCTATAATATTTTTGGTATTGTTCACTATTACCTAATATTTACTAAGACTACAGAGGTAGCTAAAACAGCAAATGTACTGGAACACATCTGAAGCTATATCAGATGGATAGTTCTGTTATAATGTGTATTGGCTGTAATGCGATTGATGAATAGTGGACATTATTTGGATAACACGAACCTTCTGCAGTACAAGTATAGCAATTTTCTGTAGAGATTTCCCTATAATGCGATTTTCTATAATGATCTTCTATAGCACAATTTTCTATAGCGTGAGGTCACGCAAGGACGCAACTATTGTATTGTAGGAGAACTACCTGTGACTCAAGATTGCAGGTTGGGAAGGAGGGAAATTGGTAAATTATTGATGTTCACCAGTCATTTAGTCATCTGGATTAGTTGATAAGTGCAACATTTCTTGTTGGTTCAATTAAGCACATGACTACTTTCAAAGGAAAGGAAGTTGGGTCTGTTCTACCTCTCCATGCCAGTATCTGTTTGGATACTGGTTAGACCATTGACATGGTGTCTGTTCAAATATCTGTCCATAGTGAGCTTGGTCTCATATTCAAACTGACTACCAGATTGGAGGTCTGGCAGGACCCAATGGCACTGAAGTTAAAACAATTTATGTCCATGTTAAGATGGTAAGAGGTTTGGAGACAAACTTGCAGGTGGTGGTGTTCCCTCGTATCTGCTGCCTTTGTTATTTTAGATGAAAGCGGTCATGGTTTTGGAAGGTGATGCCTAAGGAGATTTAGTGAATTTCTGCAGTACATTTTATGGACAGTACACACTGCTGCTACTTTATACATTTTCAGTATGGGTTTCTTACTATGGCATACAGCCTGGTCCTTTTTATCTACGTAAATGGGATTTGGCTTCTTTGGCAGGGCTATTTGTACATGAATGGGCATGGAAGGTTCCTATGGGGGAAGGAGAGCTTAGGAGGTGGGTGGAATGCAGGAACTTGGCATGCAGTGACATGAATGGAAATAGACTGTGGGTGGGGAGACACAGCCTGGCTGTGGAGCACATGAGGCCATATAACTGGATGGGGGTAGCATGGCAGAACATTTGTTTGATGGGAACAGTAAGAAGTGCATTGAGGGGTGAGGGATTGATAGGGTTAAGGGTTGGATTAATTTTCTAATTTTGCTGTTGCCACAGCAGCCCACGTTGTTATCTCTAAAATGTTTTCCTCAGGTTAGCTGCTCCTGACTGCAGCAATCACCAATCCCCACCAAATAAAACTTCAGTTCTTGAGGCACTTTCTCCAGAGATAGGCAAATCAAACCAGGATTTTTCCCAATAACTGCTACGTGCCATGTTTGGGAAATGCATGCCGTTCTGTTGCAGAGGAAACTTTCAGTGATGGAAAGTGACATTCGCTGACAAGGTTGCAGCTCCAGGGGAGTAGGGTGAGGTGGAAGGTTGAACATGGGGCCCATTTTGCTCTTCAATATACAGTATTGTAATGTTGCATTCATATAGTGCATTTAACATGGTTAAACCCCTTGGGTCATTTTATTACCACTAAATCACGAGGTAGTATCCTGGAAGTCCCAATCTATCACTACAATAGGAAGCATCATCACAAAACAAGCTGCAATTATTAAGGATCAATCCCATGACCACCTTTTCAGAGCATCCGCGCATATTAAAGACAAATAGAACAAAAAATTTTTATTGTAAACTTCAAGGAAAATATGCTAATTTGAAGGAGCAATGCAATTCAGAGCAGTGAGAATTTCTAATTAAAGTGGACAAGCAGTGAAAGTGGGTAGTGCAAAATGAAATTTAATACAGTCAGGGAAAACAAGCAATGCACATAATCGAAGAATGCTGTTGAAATAGCCTGGGATGCAGGTGAAAGAAGTCTTGGGGCAGACTTTGTTCTGTGGTACATTGTTCCTGATGGTAGAAACAGAAGTGTGTACGACTTTTGCTCTCATCTTTTTCTATTGCTCATGCAATCGTAATTGAAATTTAAAGTTCTGATGGTATGCATGGAAAGCATGTGCGACTGCTTGAAGATTCATTGATGAAAGTCGTGGGCAGCTAATATTGCTGCAATGATGGGGTTCTATAAAGGAACGTCCTAGACATACACTGAGTCTCCCATCATGGGCAGCGCATTCCTGTCCAATTCCATTTCCATTAACATACGTCTTATCGAGAAAATAAGGTGCTGCTCAGTTTTGTTTTCCAAATTTAAATTCCACTTGTAAATAATTCACATTATGCACAAAAACGTACAATATTTGAATGAGGAACAGGAGTAGGCCATTCAGGCACTTGAATCTGCTCCACCATTCAATGAGATCACGGCTGTTCTGGTTGTAACCTCAAATCCACATTTCCATCTTTCACCCTCAAGCATAACAAGAATGTCACTACCCCTACAGTAACCATATCCAAGGACTCTGTTTCTTCTTCCTTTTCGGGAAGAGAGTTTCAAAGATTCAGGACCATCTCATAGCAAATAACTTGCCTGAGTTGTTTTAAATGAGTGAACACTGATTCTGAAACAAAAAAATAGATATTGCTGGAAAAGCTCAGCAGATCTGGCAGCGTCTGTGGAGAGAAATCAGAGTTAATGTTTTGGGTCGAGTGACCCTTCCTCAGAACACTGATTCTTAAACATTGATTTCACTTTTATTCAGGCATGCATCGTTGTTATTTGTTCTGACTAGTTTAGTTGGAGAGATGAAGATACTGGCCTCATGGTTGGCAAACATTGGCTACAGGGGAGTTAGGGTTGTTAGGGTTGTTAGCATCTAATCAAATCTGAAGCAATGCCTCAGATCTAATGGAATGAAGAAATAAGTGACGGATATTGTATAAATATGGGGAGGCAATAATCGGTGAGGTGTGAGCTTTATAGAGCATGGTTAACTGAAATAAAGTTCTTATTATAAGTATGTGCTTGGACTCTGTTCAAAAGCATTTTATATTTTATTACATCAAAGGCAGCAGATGATGGCAAAGTCAAAATGAAAATTTCAGGATATGATTACCCAGCCCTCTTTTATGAATGTGAGCTTCATGATATATTGAAGAATACACAGCCAGGAGTACTTCAGTTACTTCTTTACCAAACAGAAAACAAAGGCAGGCCTTAGCTTTCATTAACGCGCAGAAGGAAATAAGAAAAAGCACTTTTTTGGGGGAATTGGAGCCATCTGAATATAGATGAAGGCATGGACAAAATGTTAACTTTCATACATAAAATATATCAAAAGAGATGATTATTTTGAGGCATAATTAGATTTTGACAAATTTAGAAAGACTGAGAATTGCATCATGGAAAAGTTTGTAATGGAGTTCAGTAGGCTGTATGCAAGACTTGTAGAAATATCATTTTGAAATTCCCTAGTCTGTGCTGGCATTTAAATTATTTAACAGTGCCAAGGTATCAAGTATAGACAGATAAGGATATTCTGCTAGAGCAAATAACAGAAGCATTAAAAAATTGCAAGGAAAACATTCCTTTAAACAGCATTTGTAGCACAAATGGGCAATCAATGAATGGAGGCCACAGTCTTAACTGTGGCAAGACCATCTACATAAAGGTCTCAGGCGATAATGAAAAAGAGGAACTGTAACTGACAGAAACAAGGACAGAAATACAATTGATAATTTTGAGAAACAAAGAGAATTTGGGATTGACAATAAGAGAAAGAACGTAAGAAATATCCAGCATGCAGTCAATCGATGTTCCAAGTGAGGTTCAAAGTACCATTCATGTCAAGAACCGTCCCAAGTGGTAAAATAGACTATTTGAAATGAAACATGAAAGGAAGAATAGGTTGAAGAAGATGAAAATATGAATCATTGAAAGGGCACTAGTTGGTCACACGAAGTTTCAATGCAGTGATAAATCAGTTAGTCACAGAGTCTTTCAGTTGTGTAGTACTAGACAGTGAGCGCAGTGTGTGGAATAGACTGGCTAAAATGATACCTAGACACTCTGAGTAATAAGGATCAGGACAAAATTAAGGAAATTAAGAGTTCCACCAGTTCAAATTTGAGATGATAGCACACTAAAATTTTTGAAAAGTATGATCATTGCTTGCAAAATAATCCAACACCTTATCAGCAAGGATGCAGTGTCCAGTGAAATGCCATTATTATGAAGTAGCCATCAATGAAGAAAGCACAGATAAAACTGGAGATGGAAAACTAAGCAGCCAATGTACTTTGGAGTCTGTGAATTTGCAATTTAAATAATTGGGATACTATTTGATGCCATTAATTGTGAATAATGTCCCTGCTGAAGAAGTGAAAGAGGTGTTATTGATATCGGGGTGTATACATTTAGAAAACAAGAAGTCAATTGTGTTAAAATTACATAGACAAGTTGCCTATCTGAAATAACTCCACAGAGACCAGTATCCCATCACCAAGTCACCCTTTATTTACACAAGGAGAGGGTCCTTGACACTGATTTAACTTCCTCAGAGCCAGTTGTTAGAGTGATTAGATTCTATGTCACTCCTGTTTATATCTATCAGCCAGGGCTCCTTGATTGGACCAGATTATAGCCCAAATCAGGGAACTCATATTCTACAAGATTCACTGACCTCGTTACAATCACTACATCACACATTCCCCAAAAAGTAAAAAAAAATTGAGTAAATGATGCAGGGATAAGAGATGGGGAATACAGGAAGCTCATAGAAGAGATGTGATTATTGTGAGATTAGTAAGAAAGAGCAAAGGACTCCTTCACAGCTTATTGTAAATCTATCCTTAGCAAGAAAGTTCAACCAGCTAGTAGCTATGAATTTAAAGATATAGAAATGTATATCAAATTTAAAGACAGTAAATCATGTTGATTTGGCAATCAGGTTATGTCAGTTAACAAAATACAGAGTAAAGACAAGAAAATTGAGCATCAAACAACAGAAGAATGGATAGGGAACAGACTGGACAACAGACAAAATTTCTCATCAATAACGTGGGGGTGGGCGGGAGGAGCTGCTATTAATTTTAGAGCTGTATGTGTAAATATGAACATAATTAGGACTACAGCAACAGAAAGGTGTGTCAAAGGAACTGTGCAGTAAAAGACTAAATGATTGGAAAATTTTGACAGAACAGTTTATCTGTACATTATCATTTGTACAAGTGTGGGTCTAAGAATCTGTGCAAATGGTTGGAAGATAAGTCCCTATCAATCAGTTGTTGGTCAGAATTCTAGAATTCTATCAGAAACAAATGATCAATCCCTGGTTCTGAAAACTCAACAGTCTTGACAATATCCAGGACAAAGCAGAACGCTTAATTGGTATGACATCCACAAACATCCAATTCCTCCAAAACTGACACAGTGGCAACAGTGTGTGCTGACTACAAGATGCACTGTAGAAATTCACCAAAGATCCCTATATACCAGAATCCAAACTCACAACAACTACAAGGAAAGGGACAAGGACAGCAGCTACATAGGAACACCATCACTTGCAAGGTCCACCCCAAGCCACTCACCATCATAAATTGGAAATATATCACCATTCTTTCAGGACCATTGGGTCAAAATCCTGGAATTCCCTCCCTCACAGCATTGTAGATCTATCTACTGCAGATGGACTATTGTGATGCAAGAAGACAGACCACCACCACCTTCTCAAGAGCAACTAGGGATGGGCAATAAATGTCAGCCCAGCTAATGACACCATGTCCCACAAGTAAATAAAAAATTGCTACGTTCTCAGAGGCAAAGAGGCTTTCAATAAAACGGAAGTCGGAGAAAGTATTCAATGAACTTTGAGATATAAGATTAGGCCTTGGGAACCAGTTTCAATCAGGGCAATATGGTTTATCTGAGGCTTTCCTGAAATCAGGACCTGGCAGCAGTGGAAATCCTGACCAGCAAAAACTGCTGACAAATAACAGGCTGGCAGCTTGTTCTCAGCAGGACCATGGAGGAGGCTATGTCTGCTGATGGAATACCATCGCCAATGTCTAAGCATCATCAGGTCAGATGGGTATTATGCTGGGGGAGTATGATCCTCCAATTGGTTCTGTGGACAAAAGGAGGCAGTAGGTTTGGAAGCTCCAGTTGGCACCACACTGCTCGATGTTCAGTTTCTCACACAAGCACCAATTGTTTTTGATTGAGGGGCCTCCACCTCAAACTCATGGATAGAAGCTATTCTTAATGCTGCACAGAAAGAGGCTATTTGCAGCTGGATTAATGCCAGCAGCAGCAGGCTGAGGCCCTTGAGTGGTCCTCAAGATCAACTAAGGGCATTCCCTGCCGGAGCTTAGTTCTGGTAGAGCGGGGAAGATGGTAAGATTAAATCCATCACCATCCTATCTAACCGAATGCTCACTCGACCTTTAAACTCGCCGCTTCTGGAAGCAGAAAAATTCATCCCTTGCATGTTAGATTTGGTTACTTCTAAGACCTTTGCTTGACGTGTACAAATTCCAATTTTATTCCAAGTACAGGAGGATTGCATCCAACATGGTGTAGCAAGTTGCTATTAAATTACTGAATCTATGAGGTAAACCTATCAAATTTTAAAATGTCAGTATAATTTGTTGTGTGCAACTCTTACCTACTTGTGTCATTGAAGATATGCCTTTGCCAAGCATAAAGAAAATCTATCTATTTTAAATGTTTTGCTTTACACCTGATTAACTGTATCAAGAAACAAAACAAAACTGACCATCTTGAAGAAGGCCTTAGTCCAATCAGTATTGCAGGTATGCTGCAAATGATAAAGTGGATAAGTGAGAGCTGGGGAGGTAGCCTTTAATACAAGAAATTAATGAAGGCAGGCAGTTTGACCTTTAATGCAAGATAATAGTGAAGGCAGGCAGTAGGACCTTTAATGCAAGATAATAGTGAAGACAGGCAGTTGAGTTTCATCAGTCTGATTTTACCATCACATGTAAGGCCACATGCCAATGATAGAGAAATGCCTCAGGATGACAATTGAAGAATGTAGCCAAATTGTGCCATTAGCTGAATGGAAAAATTGCAGACCCAATCTCCTAACAGATAATGATAGTGGAACATAACATTTCCATGAATTAATATTGCTTAGGTCAGTTAAACTATCTCTGGTGATATATAAAGTGTTAGCCTCTTTGCTGTACACAGATCCATCATGGAAATGACAAATGCATCCATCTGCTTAGCCAACACTTTAATTTCTCTTCCAGTTCTTGCTTTGGAATGCTGTCCAGACACTAAGTGTGTGGAGAGGCTGGCTGTTGGTCACACACCTTCACCTCAGATCTGATGAAGACCTGGCAGCATGGTTAAAGATGCCCTCCCATTGTGACTGGTCCTTTTTATTGTTAGGACCATTGAGCTTAAAAGACCTGCAGTTACTGCTTTCTCCAACCAAAACCTGAAATGACCTGAAATGTCATTTCCCATAGCTGCATAATAATTTTATGAAGTCAAGGCTAGTACAAACATGATGTTTTACAGGAAAATTTTTATTTAAATATAAAACTATTCACAATTTACCTTTTGATTGATATCTGCAAGAGGACTGTTGAGACAACTCCTGAAGCTTACCCATCAGGGGAGATTAATTTATAAAATGAGTCTTCAACAAACATTCACCACTTCATTTTCAAATTCAAGGAACCTAACCCCTGCTTTAGATGTCCATCTGGAATGCCTATAAAAGTCCCCTCAAATCTACCATTGAGACTAATGCTGGTGAAAATTGACAAAGAAAGCTTCACTGCCAAATTGCTATGCTATGTGCTTGTTTTTATCTCCAAAAAATAGCTGCAATGCCAATTGATTTCTCCCTATCCCTATTGTTCATTATTCCCATGTTCAGTTGTTTCTGAAATGTTTGCAGGACCTTCACTTTCATTGTCTACCTGGAAGTCCGTTCCCTATATTGTCCGTACATTATAACAAGTTTCCTTATTATTATTCCTTAATGTACTGATTTTACACAATCTAACCTATTTTTCCTTATTTTATTTCCACAACTTAAAGTAATATTTCAAATCTATCTTTTCTATTCAGTTTCTTCAGTTCTTCCTCATGAATCAAAGCTGTAAGACTACAGTAAGCAGGTGTATTTTTTTCTCTCTATACTGGTTCCAGTGTTTGGCTGTTGGCCTTGCTTCTTGGTGGCCTGAACTGAATGCATTCTTCAACTTGCAGTCCAAACAGAACATTCTACATTTTGGGTTCTGGTGTCTTCTGATTTGAATGCTGATATTTTGATCAACTCTTGCAAAATTTGTTTACCACTGCTGATTGCTGTTACACAGTGGTTGAACTGTTCAGCATTACATTACTTAGACCATGGGAGGATGTTATGAAACCTGCCAAAGCTGGAAATGCGGGACACAGAGTGACTGAATCAAGCAGGAGGCAAAATTGTGACCTCCTGATGGTGGATTGAGATGTAGAGATAAGGTCAGTAGTGTGCTTGTGGTGGGTCAGGCCTCACTCCAGCCTGTGATAAGTTGGTTCTTGTAACAGAAACAGAGGTGCATGACATGATATATCTAGAACAGTTAAAAATTATGAACGCTGTTGAATGCAACCCCAACAGCGCACAAGAACCTTAGTTCATGTGTTTAAAGTTGAAGTGCACCAATTGACATTGTGCAATTGTGTCTGAGATCAGTATGGAGCTGGGTAAGTAAGGGGGCAGAGTGGCAGGTGGGTCAATTGGGTATGGGGATAGTCAGAAGGTTGTGTGGCAGATATGGGGATGGGGCGGAGGTGTCCAGTGGGGATACCATTTAATTTGTATAGTTACTAGGGAGTTGGACATAATTCATTTTTTACTGCCTATCTTTTCCCGGGTAAATTGCAAGGTCAGCGAGTCAGAATATTAGCCATTACTCAACACAGAGTTGGAGACCTCTTCAGAGGAGTCAGGATGCAGAGTAATTGTCCATTGAAATTCTAAACTTCCCAAGCTATTCCTGGGTAGTCAATGGTTGGTTTCAATGCAGGATCCTGACAAGTGTGTTTTAGAGTAAGACCAGACTCCAACTCAATGAGTTTCAGAAGATCCAACCCAATATTATTTCTTACACAAGAAAATGTCTCCTTGTTATACACTGTTAGGTCTCTGTTTTTGATCAGAATCCAAGTCCACACTTTTAGTGAGAGCTTTATTTCAGTTAACCACACTTTAGAAACTTCATATTTGAATTCAAATTTCACCATCTGTCATGATAGGATTTGAACCCACATTCTCAGAACAGCAGCTTGTGGTTCTGGAGTCCTGTTCTGGTGAGATTACTGCAAAGCCACCATTTATTTTGGCTAAATCTTTTGATTATTAGCTCCCCACTTTTATTTAACCAATTCAAACCCAGTAAACCTTTCAGTAATTTATCCAACACCTGTCGCCTCATTCGACAGGCATACCTTTTGAGGATTTTAGATGACGATGTTTTAATTAAACCAATACATTTAGTAAAAAGACAAACAAAGTGACAACATAATACATTTCTTTTTTACATTGCAAATTGAAGTTCCAAGCATCCTTTTCCACTCTGAACAACAGTTTCTTAAAGCTTGCTATTTTCTTAGGAAAACAATTAGATAACTAACTGCTGCTATCCACCCATTTCAATTTGGAGATTTCTCCATTTTCAGATTTAAAACTGTAATATTAATCCAAGACAGTTTTCATTCACACATTATATTAAATTTGCATTATCCTATAGGGATTTATTGTTGCCAATATTAGTCCTCAATGGGTATCACTGTTGAATCCCTTATTAGAATTTTTCCAATAGTTTTGCGCACGAAAAGATGCCATATCCATTAAGACGGTTGGGGGATGGGGTGAGGGCTAGGTTCTGCTGCTAAGATACTTTATATTGCTTTTCTTAGCTTCCTGCCCTACGGGTGATATTTTCCTCCCTTCCCCATAAAAAAATTATAAATCCTCTTGTACTTGAGAACCTATGCAATGATTTATAAAAGAAGCTTGACTGAAAACATTGAGTTTCATATGCTTAACATCTCCTAATAATGGAAATTTCAACACACAATATTCCACTTTTAAGTTTTTTTAATGTTTTGTTCACCTAAGTAACATTTTTACTATGGGATTTTTCAGAGCTGTATTCAATTCTGTTACTTCAAAACTGGCATCTGGTCTTGTCTGGGTACTCTGCCAACGCAGTTAATCAATGGGACTTCATAACTCCTCCATTTCAGTTTTGGAAGTCACAACATCTTTTTTGTGAAGTTCTGCTTTTACAAATAGCAAAGTGAGTAACATTTTCAGAATAAGTTTGCTGATAAAAAGTGACACTTCATCCATTCTGTCTGATCTCCAATCCAAGGTAAAGACCACAGAAGGCTGACTTCCAATTTTGAATTCTGTTTTCAGCCCATTTATGACAGCAATTTCAAATTCACCACTCCCACTCCACTAAAAAATAAACAATGTACATCATAAGGATGCCTGAATGCTTCCCTTGTGGATGGATAAAACATGACAGGGTCTGTTTTCAACTGAAGTTTTAATAAGACAGACTTTACTGAGAATTATCAAACTTTAGAGGCATCACTGAAGCCAAATGAGCATTTATTGAACTTCAAGTACCTCCATCGCATTTGCTGCTATACATGCTCAATAAGTTGCCAGACACAAAAGTAAACCGTATCTTCTTGTTTCACAGATGTCTCTTGACAAAGATTGGGGCTAGACGTCTTCAACTTTCAAGGAAGAGCAGACTTAATCATAACAGAGTACTATTCCAGGTAGTTTATAGTCAAGGCTTCACAGCTGAGAGCGTGACTAAATCACTGAAGAAAATCTTTTGAAAACATGGATTCCAGATATGATTGTTTCAGACAGTTGGCCACAATTCATGAGTGAATACTTTCAGAGATTCATGACAGAGTGTGGAATTCATCATACCGCTAGTTCACCACTTTAACCTCAGTGATTGAGAAGCTGAGATTGGAGATGCTAATGATTAAGAGCAGTGACTGGGATTCAGGTTTAATGAATTACAGAGCAACTTCATTAAGTAGCATATATCACTGACTGATATGTTTATGGGCAGTGGAGAAAAAAGGCAAATCTATTGCTGTGGAGAAAGCTCAGGCCGAGAAAACATCTCAAGACGATGAGATAGTAGAGTCATTTGAGAATGACCAAGTGATAAAAAACAGAAGAATGATATAATCTGACATAGAGCAAAGACTTTATCAAGTTTGATATCAGGCCAAAGGGTGTATATCAGTGATAGGAAGTCAGAGGCCTCATCCTCATACAGGCACAGCAGTTGTGTTCTTAAACAAAAACAGAAATTGCTAAAAAAGCTCAACAAGTCTGGCAGCATCTGTGGAGAGAAATCAAAGTTAACGTTTCGGATCGAGTGACCCTTCCTCAGAACAGCCATGTTCTAATATTGTTACAACTCAGGTGGGAACGTTCAGAGGAACAGAGAGGCATTCATTCTACTTGAGACATTGAGATTGAATGAACATGACTACTACAAACATTGGGACAATGAGAAAATAGCTACATTGAGTATCTTCCAGGATGCGATCAAATTACATAAATGGTTAAAGACCATCATGCTCAATAAACATTGACAAAAACAAGATTAAGATGTGCTGTAAAAACACCACAGGATCGGACTAATCAGCTTCTTTGTTAAAAATATTCAACTTTGTCAAAAACTGCTCTGTTACTTAAATGCCAAAGGCAGTGCTCAGTTTACCTTGAACAAGGCACCAAAAGCAATTATTACACTGTTCAATCTAATTATTTGGACACATGGAATTTGCTTTTAATTTTGCTTGTTAAATAATCCTTTGACTAAAGCTTTACCTGAAAATTGATAGTCACTTCCCTCTAGGTTCTTGAGGGTTGTCTATCCTCAGGGATAGGAAATTTTTACTGCGAGTGAGGCAAATATTGGGATCCAGAATGAGATAATAATGTTTCTATAGCACATGCACTTATCCAAAAGATTCAAAGATCCTTGTGTAGATAACAGCAGGACTACAGGAAAAATGAGAAAACTGAGCCCATTGCTGTTGTCCAGGGACCAGTTCAGTTAGAGGTTTAAAAAAAAGGAATGCAGTTGTCTTAGGGAACAGCATAATTGTTAGGAGAGGGTATGACTTGGAGAATAGATGTTGTTCCCTGCAACCAAGGCCATCATCTGTGTTGGCTGCTTGGTGCTGGGGCTAAGGACATCTTGTGGATGGACAGAAACTTGAACAGCAAATGGAAGGATTCTGTTGTTCTGGTCCGCATGAATACTTATGACCTGAGATAAAAGGTACTGCAGATGCTGGAGAATCCGAGATAACAAGCATGGGGCTGGATGAACACAACAGGTCAAACAGCATCATAGGAGCAAGAAAACTTGACGTTTCGGGCCTAGACCCTTCATCAGAAATGGGGGAGGGGAAGAGGGTTCTGAAATAAATAGGGAGAGAGGGGG
>JAHRHZ010000031.1:4743387-4804517 GCA_024137785.1 Ginglymostoma cirratum
CCCCTACCTACACTCACCTTTACTGGCTCCATCCCCGCCTCTTCGACTTGTCTGCCTACTCTACACCTATCCTCTCCTCTATCCATCCTCTATCCGCCTCCCCCCTCTCCCTATTTATTTCAGAACCCTCTTCCCCTCCCCCATTTCTGATGAAGGGTCTAGGCCCGAAACGTCAAGTTTTCCTGCTCCTATGATGCTGCTTGACCTGCTGTGTTCATCCAGCCCCATGCTTAATACTTATGACCTAGCTGGATGACTGGCATGCAATGCAAAGTGATGCCAACAATGTGGGTTCAATTTCTGTACTGGCTAAAATTGGCATGAGGAACTCTCCTTCTCAACCTCTCCTCTAACCTGAGGCACGGTGAATATCAGGTTAAATCGCTGCCAGTTATCTCTCTTCAGTGAAGGAAATATCCCTATGGTCTGGTCGGCCTATAACAAGTTTACTTTTACCTTTTTATGACCTAGCAGGACTAAGAACATGCTTCTGCTGAGAGTGTATAAGCAGCTAGGGGCAAAATTAAACAGCAAAAACTCAAAGATAATAATCTGTGAATTACTAAATGAGCCATGAGCAAAGTGGTATTGGTACATAAGTTCAAATAATTGAATGTTTGCCTTAATTCTTCTGCATGGAATGGGTTTGATTCATGGGACACTGGAGAAAGAGTAAACTGTACCACTGGGTGCTCTTCATCTGAACCATGCTGAGAGCTTCATAGTCAAGGGTATTCAACATTCTGGCAGATCAGAGATGAAGGAACAGAGGGTGGGAAATAGCTATCAATAGGGATTAGATTAGTACAGATGTCAAAAATTATTTAGTCTGGACGATGTTGGTAATTCAGTTTGGATGTTGATAACCCATGTCAAAGGAAAAAGTTCCTTTGTACAAATCATTTATAGACATTCTAACTATAATTACTCTTAGGACAGAGAATCAATCAATAAATAAAATGGCCTGTCAAGGAAGGTAGTTTTCACATAGATTAAATGGAACAAATTGGCCAAGAAGATATTTGGAAGGATTACACAGGTCTGTTCGTTAGAAAAAATATATTCTGGGAACAGAGAACAGGCTACTTTAAATCTGGTGATATGTAATAAGACTAAATTAATGATAGTCTCATAGATTTTCTTACTTGGTCATAGGTATGTACAATGTTGGCTAGGCCAGCATTTATTACCCAACACCAATTGCCCTTGAAAATGTGGTGATGACTTGCTTTCTTGAACTGTTGCAGTCCATATGGTTTAGGCATACCAATATGCAGTTTAGAAAGTAGTTTCATTATGTTGACCCAGTAACAGTAAAGCAATGGTGGGCAATATGTTTCCAAGTTAGGATGTGTGTCACTTGCAGGTAGTGGTGTTCCTATGTATCTGGTGCCCATGTCTAGGTATTTGTTCAGGCGTCATTCAATCATGTAAATCTTGCATATGAAACATCACAGCCATATTTGGGGTAAATGGTCAATCAAATAGATAAAATCATGTGACAACTAACATCATAAAGGCAGCTAACTCTTTGGGTATATTTTAAGCATCTGTTTTCTCTGCATATCAGCACAAGCAAATGAGATGTTGACATAGTAAGATCCTTGTGGTGTTGTCTTTCTCCATCCACTTTTGAAGTTCTTTACTGCACTCCTTACAATGCACAACGCTTACACATTTTGTATTATCAAACTTTGAAACTGTGCCAAGTGCACCGATGTCTTGTTTACGGCGCTCGGTGGCTAGCACTGTTGCCTCACAGCACCAGGGGCCTGGGTTTGATTCCACTATAGGGTGACTGCCTGTGTGGAGTTTGCACATTCTCCCTGTGTTTGCATGGATTTCCGCCAGCCGCTCTGGCTCCCTCCTACAGTCCAAAGATGTGTAACTTAGGTGGATTGGCCATGCTAAATTGCCATGGTGTTCAGGGATATGCTGGCTGCGTGGGTTGGCCATGGGAAATGCTGGGATAGGTAAGGGGTTGGGTCTGGGTAGGATGCTTTTCAGAGGGTCAGTGTGCACCTATTGGGCTGAATGGCCTGTTTCCGCACCGTATGGATTCTATGATTCTATTAATATACATCAGGGAAAGCAAAGGTCTCAATGCTGACCCTTGGTGAACTCCAATACACACCTTTCTCCAGGCTAAATAACAAAATCCACTAACGTCAAGTCTTTGTTTCCTCATGCTCAGGAAACTCTGTATCTATGTTGTTGCTGTCCTTTTTACTCAATGATTGATAGCTTGGCTCTTAAGTATGCTGTGTGGTGTTGTATCAAACACCTTTTGGAGGTCCATGTACATCATATCAACACTTCAAAAAAGCTCCAGCAAGTTAGTTGGACACAGTTTTTGACTGTTCACACAACTGTTCTTGTATTTCTGCTGAATATCCACTGCAGTTAAGGTAGCAAAATTGATAGAACACTTATGGGAGTTCTTGGTGTTTATCACATTTACGAAGTTCTTGTTTATTCTCTATGGTTCCAGAATAAATTAAATAGCCAAGTTTGGTCCACACACACAGACTCAGAAGACTGAATTTTCCAACCTGAATTAAGTTCAGTCTCAAATAGTTAAAAACAAGTTCAAAGTGCCCAAAAATTAGCCCAAGGATTTTCCACTTGCCTTTTGATAAGATTTCAGGGTAGAGTGATCCAAGTGACTGTGTGGTACTCTTTAGATACTGGCCAAGTGGATGGAAAAGAATCATCTGAGTGGATAACACTGTCATCTCCCATAGAAGCAAGACCAGTCAAGGGACTTTACCAAGTAGTCTTAAGGCTCTGTATGAGAGCAGAGTGCAAAGGTGATGTGATACATGCGACCACTGCCAAAACTGACCCCACAGACCAAAGATAGAAGTGTGAGCTGCTTTCCAAGCTGTCATAATTATGAACAAAGTCTCCATTATGGTGGGTGAGCTTGTGTCTTCATGGATCTGTTCACTTGGTCTGTACTCATTGGAATTTCCTTCATGATTTACACTCGCTAATTGAGGCCATACTCCTCCATGCTTTGACCTATTATTTTAAGGCTTACTAGCAGGCCACTCTCCATTTGTTATATTTTTGGATCTAGTTAGATTTCTATGCTGAAGAATCAGATGAGGGAAAAAATGAATGAAAGGCTGAATTTTACCAGAAATCTGCCAAGTTTCATTTTCATCAACTTCATGGAGAGTTTGTCTCCATGAGACCCTGCTAGTTTTCTTTTGCTAATGTCCCAAATTCACTTCATTAACTATGTACCACACCATGATGTTGACCTGCTGATCTGATGTTAGCTGGTTCTCCCATCGCCATAGGCTGATTTACTTACTGCTGCTAGACATACCCCAGAATTCCTGAGTTCCTGAGTGGCTGACTGATCATGTTGAAATGCCTGGACCACTATCAGAGGCTGCCTTTTCCTTACTGTGCTAGAACATCATCACTCTGGGGACTCAGTCATACCAGCTAGCACATGCTGCAGGCGTGGGATTAACATAGCTTGGTGACACACAGCAACATATCTATCCCTTGAATAACAACTGCAGACTGCTGACAAGCTGCTTAGGTTTGTGTCCAAGTTAAAAGTCCAGTCATGACAGAAGTACAGTGATCCTTTAAAGTCTGGCTGAGATGGTAAGGGAAGGCAGAGATGCTGGCACATCCAAATTGGTGCACAGTAAGCGAGCACTAAGAGAGAAAGCAGTTTCCCTGAGATGCAGTTTGGTCTCTGCTGTGGAATGTGCCCTGAGATATTGGTGTCCATTATCCAAAATGGAGAAAGCAGTGAAGTGGAGTCACCAGTTAACCACTCTGACTTTTATGTCTGGAATTCTCGGTGTCTAATTTCTACCCAGGAGGTGGGAGAATGGGAATCTGCATATAAGTGAGGGAGGTTAGTTAATAATGAGGATGAAATGGATACCAGTGCATGCTAATAGGCCCCTCACCACAA
This sequence comes from Ginglymostoma cirratum, assembly GCA_024137785.1. Lineage (NCBI taxonomy): Eukaryota > Metazoa > Chordata > Chondrichthyes > Orectolobiformes > Ginglymostomatidae > Ginglymostoma > Ginglymostoma cirratum. Next base: position 4,747,334 of record JAHRHZ010000031.1, read on the forward strand.
ATGAGTGAGGATCCTAACTTGCCTTTTAACACTTGGTTGGAAAATGGGGCTTTTTGGTCTTCACATCAAAAAACTGCCTGCTGGAATTCTCACCCGATATTCCCAACTTTCTTACCATGTTTTACAATGTTCAGGATTGGGAAGATTCTATGTCCAAAGTTGGGTAGCTGAGAAATAAGCCCTTGCTAGTAACAGCTAAATACAGCAATGTGACAACTTGCCCTCTGTGGTAACTGTATGCATTAGCAACAATGATTGGATATTTTGTACAGACATCTTACTGCACCAAGCATAAATGAAGAGATAAGGACAAAACATGTGGCACATGATGTCATATCACTATTAAACTTCCATTTTAATATTTCCATCATGAAGTAGAGATGCCAATGCGGGTATTTCTTGCTGCGAACGTCACTTCATAATGAACTTAACTACACACAAAATTGAGCATTGACCTGACTATTTAATCTGTTCTCACACATACATGACCAAATTGGTATATTTTAGGGTGAAAGAAATGTCTGTAATACTATGGAACACTCAAATAATTTTATGTCGTCAGTTTGTTAGGAAAAGTATCCATTACTCCAGTTTCAGCGTTGATTTTAAATTGTGGGAATTAAAACTTTACAATTCAGGTGAAATTTAAGAGATAATATTCTAGCAGATGTGACAACTTAAGCGGTGGAAATTCTTCAAACCTGTGGAAACACTCAAATCACATTTTGTCTCTTGCTAAGATTCAAGTGGGAAGAAGGAAAGTGAAATAAATTGGGAAAACTAATGTGAAGTTACCAAATAGTCTGTTGCCATATGGTTTTTGATTTGATAATTGATGAAGTGGAGTTACTGTTGCATGAAATGGTTTCAGGGGAGGCAGTCCTCATTATACATCCTACCCATTAATTAGAAGATAAGGGGGTGGAACTGACGACAGATTTACAGCCACAGCTGACCAATACTGCAATTGGCTGTGTAGCAGCATCTAGTCTTGCAAATGGCTGGATTTTACACTTAGCTTTCTTCTGCATCACAGATTGTGAGATCAAGTCCCTACTTCCATTGCCAAGTCACTGTGCAATGCCTGCGGATATTGTTGCTGACATATTTGGCGGGCTGTGTGAGTCAGATCTTGTTATCTACTGAGCATATTTCATATGGGGCCATAGTAAAACAAAATGGTTACAATATAGAGGGAGCAAATGTTATGATGAGACCCGAGGTGATGTTTCCTAAGTTATCACAATTCCAGATCAAATATTCCAAGTTGTGAAAGTCTTGGGAGGGGAGGAATTAATTGACTCCCCTTCTTTAAAAATTCAACACCACCCGCCACTCCTCATATATACTCCCATCTGTCCTGTCCCTGCTCACACTCAAGAGTTACACACTAATAGTTACTATTGCCTCTCTCTTTTTCCTGCCAAAGTTTATCACTTCATACTTCTCTCAATTAATTTTTGTTTGCTATTGTCCACCCATTCAAATAGCCTGTCTATCTGTGATATTTTGATATCTGATACTGTCCTTCTCACAAATCACAACACTTCTAAGATTTGTAGATGAATCAAGTTTTGGAATTATGCTCTGTGCAACCAGTTCTAGGTCAAAGAAATCAGTGTTCCTGTTCCCTGGGGATCCTACTGTAGACCTTCCTCCAGTCTAAAAATAACTATTAATTTTTACTCTTGGTTTCCTATAACTGAGCCTACTTTGTATCAATACTACTGCTGTCACTTTTATTCCATTGATTTCAACTTTGATGGCATGCCTGTTATATAGCATTTGAAAAATGCTTTGAAGGTCTGTGTAGACCACATCATTTGTTATACCCGGATCTACTCATTTTATTATTGTATCAAAAACTCAACAAGTCAATTAAACATGATTTGCTTTTAACAAATCCATCCTAACTTTCCTTAAGTAATTTGCATTTTCCAAGGAACTGTTAGTTTTGTCTTAATTACCATTTCTAAGAGCTGTCCCAATGCTGATATTAATATGATTGGCTGGCTGTAATTACTGCATGTATCTTTATACCCTTTTCTGAGCTAGAACTTAACATTTGTAAATGTTCCAGTCCTCTGTCATGCACCCATCTGTCTATAGTATCAAAGAATGAGATTGTGATTTTGGAGCTTCCAAAAATCCATTCAGTTAGTTCATCCGAGCTTCATCTCTTGTAATCAAGCTGCATAGTCTGCCGTCATGTCCTCCACTGGGAACAAATTTTCCATGTGTACTTTATCCATCAACTGAGTATATTGGCTCTCTTTCTATAAATGTAGGTATAATGTATCAATGAGTGGGCGCAAGCCAACCCTAATGCAGCCATTCTGCCTGCTACACAAAATTGCTTCCCCTCCCCTCTGTTTTCCTCTTTCAAAAGTATAGTGGGATTCTATTAGTCAGCTCTGTGTACAATTATTGCCATTGGCCAAAACAAATCATTCAAAACAAATCACAGTGTTATTGAAGAGCAAGTTGAAATAAATAAATAAATAAAATGGCACAAAATGCTGCAATAAAAATGCAAAAAAAACATCTAATTGGGGGCTTTAAATTAACTTTCATATCAGCAGAATCTTTAGAAACCCCAACAATAGTTCTTCACTCAATTATTGTGGAACTTTGTGCGTGTTGGAATGATATCACCAGAACTCAAATGAAATATTGAAACAGATAGTAATTTCTAGTACACATCAAAGCTTCCAGCGGAAAGTCATGGTGCACAGAAAGAATCTGTTACCATAGATCTCAGATCCACTTGACAATTTGCAACGTCTAGCTTACAGATAAAGAAAACCCTATTAATTGGAAGATCTGACTTCCAGATGCAAGTTTTATTTGTCACTGGTCTTCAGCAACCTGGAGACCATTGAAATGACACAAGCTGAAAATAGTTTTAAGCAAGTATTGATCAGTGTTAAATACCTGTTTAAGCCAAACAATCTCTATTCATTCAGCAGCCTTCTCACTCCATTGACATTTTTCATCTCATCTTCCACCAACTCACACAATCTATTTCAACTCACTCGAAAGAGTAGTCAGTACAATAAACTATTCAAACACAGGTTTCAGATATTCCATCAAAATCATATTTGACCAGGAATATTTCCGTACCTAATTAATTATTACCTCATCAGTCAAAATAGTTATCTCTTTACTTGCAAAAGTAGCCAACAGTTAAACAACAATCTGCAACTTAACAGTTAATTACTCAATAAATATAACTTAATACTCATCCTTCTCACTCCAGTTTAATTTAAATTCCCTCTATTCATTCCGCTGGCCTTTTGCAACCGTAAAGCTCCGTAGTAATTGCAATGTGTTTGAAGGATGTCAGAACCGAATTCCCAAACATTTGTTCATATCATTATGAACAAGAAAATCAGAAATTATTTTGTAGAACAATGACATAATTCAGTATACAGCACAAATTCCTAAAATTGCCCTTTTTTAGTCTGCCCGAAGGCTTAATTGAATGCAATTACAAGTTTTTGCAAGAATATTTTGCAAAACACACAGAGGTTAGCAATTTCTGGTGTAGAATCAAATAATTATTGTTGTAAGCTATTGTTGCCAGAAACATGTTATTGGCATGAGGCAAATATGACAGGCCAGTCCTTCCAAACTTTGACCTCCTGACAACTAACTGTTCCGAACAAAATAAAAGTAATATTTTGTCAACTGAAGCTCTGTATCCTTGTCATTCGACTTTTGTAGGTCATATTTCTTTGCAATTTTTCTTCCTTAAGAGTCATAAACTCAGACATGACTAAAAACAAAGTACACTTGGAACTTTTACAAGTGGTATTAATTATTTATTTGAACTGGTAGCTCATTGGTCATCTGTGTGACAAAGTATGGAAACTTCAAAGCTTCAATGCCCATGAACTTGGATTTGTTTGAATAAAATTGTTCAAACATCTATAATTTTTGAATTAATTATGTTAGTTATTAAAAATGTTATTGTGTTACATGAATAATTTATATTCATGTTTTGATAGTTGTGAGTGCTTCAAGTAAAAAATATTAAGATGAATGCAGTTCATTCCCAGCAGTTGACAAGTATAACCTTGATAGGCTGATCAAGACTTGACTCCTAATTTTGGCAATTTTACAGAAGTGTTTATATAAAAAAGATGATTCAAAATTCGATATCTGACATATGTTGAATTTTCTTTTCTCACCTGATATTGTTTAAGCTGCTTTGCAGTTAACTTTAATGTACTGTGGATGAGAGAGAGAGGCCAGTAGAGTTTCTATTTTTGATCGCAAGATTGTAATTACAGCTTAAAGTGTGTAGTCCAGTAATGACTATTCTTTGAGCCAAGTTTAACTCCTGGGCCTTTGCCTTCAGTTCACTGCCAAAGGACTGGACTCGAGGGAAGCTATACTCATTTACATAAATTAAAGTGTACTTACAACAGCGGAGGTACATCTCAACTACTCGCTCTTCCAAAGAGGTTAAAAATCCCTCTCACTTCCCGAGAAACAGTGATGTTTATTTTGGCTCATTTTATAAAGGGGCCTGAAACTTGCTTTCAAAATAAATGAATGTTTTTGGAGGTGCGAGCCTCCAACTAACAGTTTTGACTCTGGCAAGGTGGTTTCTGATTTGGGAATCCTCCTTGATAGTTCCATCTCCTCTGTTTTTAGCTGCATGGAGGCCTAAGGTCATGCCCTTTTATCCCAAACCAATGAGACTTTCAGTAGGTGAGCCACATACCTCATACAACAGGTAAAGATGTGGTGAGCGCATCAATGCTGTCAACTATAGTTGAACGACTGGGTACCTACAATCAATGCTCATGTACCAACATGCATGAATCATGCTGAGCTTGCAGATAAAACACACTTTTGGTGAAACTGTTCTGTGGAAATGTGAGACTGAGCACCTTATTGCAAGAATGGTGGAGTGGAAATGGCTGATAGAGAAGAATTGGCAAACAGGAAAATAAAATTATTTGAAAGCCTCAAATTCATATTTTCTATTACTTTGTAAGAATGTCTGCTGAATACTATTATGTTATTATTTTCATCTGGTATGCTTGCAGCCAATTCCATGTGTCAAGATGGATCTAAATGACTGCAGAAAGCATCATGGGAACCTTAAGTAGGTTTTTAAGAAAGAAGGTGGTGTTCTATTATCAATTATCTGACAAGAGACAAAAAGGCTGTTTGACACAAAAACAGGCTGTTTCTAATGAAACTGCTAGTACTATGGTTGAAGAAATGAATGTGATCACTGCAGCGTCGTAGAATTTCAAGCAGCAGCTGAGAGGCCTTATGCTGGCAAGAAAAATAAAACATATGTATGAACATGGCTTGTATAAAATGATACTTCCAGAGATGTGAAAAAAGTAAATGAAAGTCAATCTGAAATGATTCCTCACTGAAAAAATATTTTTGAATGATAATTAGATTAAACTGAAACTGCGGGCGTACTAGTCTTCATTCTCTCAATATAGTCCTGTTTTAGTTCCAATGTTGAGTCTGACCTTCGTATTATATAATTACATCAGACTTAGAAATAAGTAAGGAGAAACAGTATTCTTTCAAATTTGAATACTTTAAAAAACATCCACCTTAATAAAATGACAGTTTGAAATGGGAGAGTCAATTAAATGTAAATTGAAAACTTGATAGTTTGTTCTGAAAAGTTAACAACTGAGGTCAGGAGAAGTTTTGAAAAATAATGCATTGACATTCTACACTGTGTGGACTTTGCCTCACTCGTAATATATGAGGCATAAAAGTATAAGACATTTTATACAGTTATCTCAATTTCTTTCAACCATCTCCTAAACATGTCTACTGTTAGAAACCTGCCAGCTCACCAGCTGTTGATAGAGAAGCTATTTTGAGAAAAACAAGTATCACCATATGGCATTATATCAACTCTCTCAGAGCATGAGTACATCTTACCATCCACAGCAAATAACCAGAGTTTGTACATGAATATCTGGTACAACAGAATTTAAATGACTATTTGAGCTTTGTTTCAATCATAATTGAAAGAAAATATTCTCATTATAATGCAAAATAATGTATTGCTCATTGTACGATAGCAGCCATATTCTTCAGACAATTATTTGGTGACACATTCATGTATCACCAATACAAACTCTGCAGCACAACTTAAGTTACACAGCATGTGTAAACAATCTAATATTGATGACATATTTCAGGAATGTGCATTACTAACAGCATTCCTGGCAAGCTGCAATGCAACAATGAAAAATACATTTGACAACAAGGCAGACCAATCAAAATCTTGCAATCGACTAATCTTTTCCGTTTTAGAATAAATTATAACATGATCACTGGTGCAATTAAAACATCAAAATGGTTGGATTTTTCATGTTCACCTTTGGGTGACAGGACCAAGGGCAAATTTTGCTCTTGAAAAATAAAAGAACCTCTCCCTATTTTGCATGGAACTTTATCTCATTTTCCAAATTTCTTTTTAGATCTGATTAATAATAGTCTTGTGTCATGTATTTTGTCAATAGGTTTAATATATAAATTTTGTTTTCTCACCAAAACACAAAAAGTATATGAAGCAGTAAAGTAAACATAATCTGACTGCAGCTCTGAAGCGGAGAATGTAGTCACCATTCATGACAATATTTGACTGGATATTTCCCCTCCTCCTCCTCACTTGTTCCTTCTGCCTCGTCTGATGCTATCTCCACAAGCTCATTAACTGTACAATGTGCCATAGAATGTTTAAAAATGGTAGTTCTGTGCTGAATTTTGGATTGATATATCATACAAGAAGTATCAAAATATCAAAACCACTGCCATTCTCGTCTCAATCTTTCATTTCCCTGATCCATCTGAATCTGTTTTTTGTTTTACCTAGCTACCCGATTCGGGTAGAAATCTAATCTATCGAATGCTGGCAGCTTGGAGCTAAAAAATATGTAGAAAGCAGATTTCAAGAAAATGGCAGGAAGAAAAGAATATGCCAAAGTGGCATTGATTGGGCTGGTGCAGTCTTCCAATGAAAGTATTGTGTAAGCTTAAGGAGCAGCATCTCAACTGGGAACTTTATAGCCTTCTGTCAACATTGAGTTCAACAAGTTTAGATTGTAACATTTGCCCCCATTTTGTGTCATTTTTCATTGCTGATTTATTTTCCTCTCTTGTATCTCTCTTATTTCCCTTTATTCGTTATTTCTGGATGGTAGATTTTCAGGAACCTGCCATTCCCAATTCTACTAGATGCATAGATAGTGGGAACTGCAGATGCTGGAGAATCTGAGATAACAAGGTGTAGAGCTGGATGAACGCAGCAGGCCAAGCAGCATCAGAGGAGCAGGAAAACTGACGTTTTGGGTCTAGAAAGGGTTTAGACCAAAATGTCAGCTTTCCTGCTCCTCTGATGCTGCTTGGCCTGCTGTGTTCATCCAGCTCTACACCTTATTATCTCTACTAGATGCATCATTTGTTTCTTGTCCCATTACCATGTACTTTGGCTTTGGGCAGTGAAACCTTCATCATCTAATTTTCCTGGCCTTCACTTTATCATTTACCAGAATTTTGGTTCTTCCTATCCTATGCCTTTCACTTGTTCAAAACCTATTACATTTCTAACTTTTTTTAGTTTTGACAAATTGTCACTGAACTGAAATATTACCTTTGTTTCTTTCACACAGATGGTGCCTGAACTGTTCTTTATTTCCAGGGCTTTTGACGATGGAGTTTTTCAGATTTCTCACATCCACGAAATTTTACTTTCGAATTTTCTGATTTTTTTAATGCATGATGTAGCAATTTGACATGGTCAAGGACAGTGGATGCACAGTACACTCTACCGGCAAAATCTGCTCCAAGGCACAGTCTTTTGGAACTATATTGCCATTCCTTTAATGTGGCTGGATCAAAATTACAGATGCCTTTCCGAACAGTATTGTAGGGATTCGTACACCATTAATGAAGCGAAGCTTGCAATTGTAAAGACAACGAAAGCCATGGCGGTCTGCAGTCAGTCAAGGAATCGTGTTGCCATCACCTTCCCAAGAACAATCAGGGATGGAAAACAAACGCTGCCCTCATCAGCAATGCCAAATTCCCATCAAAGCATTTTGGAAAAAGCAGAGGGCTGATTTTTCTCATTTTTTGACAGTTTTTTGGGATGAAATTCATGATAAGCAGCTTGCCATGGCTTTTGTTGTCTTTACTCCTGCAAGCTTCACTTCATTAGTTGGGCTTCTACAGCAACCAGCTCATGCAATCATATCACAGGAGGGACGAAGTGCCTGTCCCTGCTGGGATAGGGGGATGCACATGCTGCTAGTGCCTTTTTAAACTCCAGCTCCACAGCACCTTAGACACTGCAAGCCAGGAGCACCCTTGCTCACTGAGGTCCTGTCCTGTTGTTCTCAAGAAAATAAGCACAAAAGACTAGTTAGTTCTCATTTTAGTGACCTGGAGGTGCTCATGGCGATCAAAAGGTGGCAGGTTATTAGCTCCAGATTACACCAACATATCCAGTTAGCCTGGGCACTGAAAGTGGCTTGAGTTAATGCAGTCTCCAGGATGAAAAATAATGCCCATCAATGCCAAAGGAGGGCTAATAACCTTTTGCACTCTCCAGGGGTATCATCATTACTCTCTCCATTACTCTCTCCTACCTCAAACACAGAACCAGCACACACATTAACTCTGTCAATGCACACCTCTCATCAAACCTCATGGGCTGTAACTCTCACTGTTGCATGCAGCTTGTTTACTCAATGACTCTCACCCATCTCATCCTTCCAAACTACTTAGAAAAGGAGAGATAAACACTTTATGGAGAACATAGGAACACATTATTATGAATAATCTTGCATTTTTATCAATTTATCGTCCACTTACACTTTTAAAATGTCAACTTTAATCTATATGTAGCTGTTAGACCTGGTGAAGCTCCACCCATTTGAAAGAGCAGCAATATGATATAACAAGGTGTAGAGCTGGATGAACACAGCAGGCCAAGCAGCATCAGAGCAGCAGGAAAGCTGACGTTTCGGGTCTGGACGCTTATTCAGAATTTTCTGAAGAAGGGTCCGGACCCAAACATCAGCTTTCCTGCTCCTCTGATGCTGCTTGGCCTGCTGTGTTCTTCCAGCTCTATACCTTGTTATATCAGATTCTCCAGCATCTGCAGTTCCTACTATCCCTGTAAGAGGAGGAATATGTTCAGACCTCCCAAGGATGAAAAAAAGTTGTAATGGCCAAACATTGCTCATCCCTCACAAGGAAATGACCCCTTGACTGTAGATACCATTTGAAGTCAGGGAGCCTTGAACCATCACACTGTTGACTGTAGTTAGGGTATTGCACTTTAATATGGACAATATTAAGGCTACAAGCAATGTGCAGGAATTACAGCAAGGCCTGTATTGCTCAAATCCTCTGTATTTACACTCACACCTTGAGTGAGAGGACAGAATCAGTGATGTTTGCACACATCTCTTCAGGTGACATTTCATTTTGTCTTTTAGCAAATTGCCTTCAAGGCTGGGAGGTGTATGATGAGATAATTGCATGTTCACTTTCTCTCAGAACTCATTGACCTGCCAGAGAAACTACGCAAAGCACCACCTCAATCAAACTCTATCCTACAGGATGCTGAAGCCTTTCAGGTTAATTCAGTAATCTTTGTGAACTCTAAAATACTGAAGGCTAACCAATGATAGAATCGTTGTAAAGGAAGTACCACAGGACTGCTCTCAATCTGCTGCCTGTTGCTGTGCTGCACAGCATTCGAATTCTGTAATCTGGCTGAAACCTAAAAACCTATCTAATGTCAGTGCCATGTTGCTGACCTGTCTCAATGATTGCTGCTGTCTCCCAAATCCTGAGGAGGATGTACAATGTATAGATACATTAAGGTGGCATCAGTTGAAGGTATCATGCATACAACCATAATTATGAGAAAACATTTCTCAACCGAAAAGTTCAAGGAATGCAGAAATAAACATGTGCAATGAACTAGTCAAGGGGAGCTCACTAGAAAACCAATAGAAAGGAACACAATGAAATGAAATCGGGACCCAGTTCATTCCTGTGGGAAGCAGATTTCAATAAGGTTCAATAAGGCCTGGCCTCTCATGTTTGGTAGTGGGATGCAATGGTCTTATAGATGTCCTTCCAGGGTAATAACCTGATCTTCAACCACATCCACAGGGAATGTTTCTCAGTCTCCCATTTTGTCTACATCCAGGACAGCCTTGCCTTTTTCGGCTCCGGTTGTGAAGGGCACTACATACCACAATGATGCAGGAAGTCCTTCCTGCACCTTACCACTAGACCCCACCTGAGCCATCCAAGCATCAACACCTCATCTTAAGAAGACAAGTTTATTTCCACAAAGATCCAGGTGGAAACCAGAGCGGTGCTCTATCTCCATTCTGAATCAGTCTGAGGGTTGCAACAAAGTTGTCATCAGCTAGGTTTGGAGGGGGTAGCCTATGTTTCCCTAAAGTTATTCCTGTACTGTCTAAGGGCCTTGGAGGAAGGCAGCAACCTGTGACTTGGAGACACCTGACAGTTTGCCTTGGGAGCTTACAGCCCAATGGCCTCAATTCGCTTCACCAGCTTCAAAACCCCTCCACCCTGAACCTTATCCCATGTCCTCACCTCCCTGACCTGATCTAACCTGTCCACTTTTCTACTCACCTATCTGCTCCACCCTTCCCACTGACAAATCACAATAACCCACTACCTGCATCCACCTATCACCATCTCTCCTACCCTTCCCCCAGTCCTACCTCCCTGCCCCTCCCCAGTCCTGACAAAGGGTTTTGGCCTGAAACACTGACTCCTCTGATGCTGTCTGACTTGCTGTGCTTTTCCAGCCTCATACCTACAGAATACCTCAGCAAACTGTGAGTTCTCCAGTTCATCCACATCATAGAAGCTCTCAGCACATCTCTAGAATCTGGCATTGATGGTGACAGATGAACTGAATGTTGATGGAGTGGAAACCTTTTCTGTTGACAAACACTGCAAGTTGCTGACAAGGTGGTCTCAAAACAATGTGTGTGTACATTATAGAACCCTGCACCCTTGGGAAGCCAGTGATGCTGGGGAATCCCACTGCCCAGGCTTCTTGTCAAGGTGTAAGGATATAAATAGTGCAATTTACACAAAAAGGCATTTGTGGCTTTCCAGCTGCATCCTGGGCCAAGGACTGTGAGATCCCACACAAGTTTCCAGTTGTTCCTTTGAACCATAAAAATTCAGGGTCGACATAACCTTAACAGTCATATTTGATGGGAGAGGGGAGCAACCGCCCCTTTCTTCTGAGCACACTTCAGCTGAAGACGCTTTCAGTGACGATAGCCTGGATCATCCTTCATTTTTACCTGCACTGGTTCACCAAAAGTTTTAGATCATGACAGGAAGCTGTGCAGCAGCTGCTGAAGGTTCCATGTGTTTGCTTGACTTGGTGATGATGATTTTTGGTGGTGGCATTGCAATTGATGTCTTCTTTGATTCTTTATTGCATGTTCAACAAGGCCACAAAGAATCCTCCAAGCATGGGTTCCATTTCAGGGATGTGAGCTGATAATCTGTGGGGAATGTCAGAGGTAAAACAACATATTAGCAAGGGCCCTCCTAATAGCTCACATCACTCACAATGAGGCAATGTGTTATACATTGAAACAGTGGGCAATGAGGCCAATGTGCAGGAGGTCTTAATAAGTAACTCTGAGCTATCTAACCTTATGCAAATATTTGGTGCAGAACTAAATTGCCAATGCACATTCAGGCACTTCATAATAGCACTCCTTCACTAAAAAAAATGCTACCCTTAAACTTCATGGGCCATGTCATTGAGTGCTTAGTGCTGGGTGTGTGAATAATGGCAGCTCTGAAGTGTTGGTTTCCAGTATCCATCTGAGAAGTGATGTAGAAATGGGAAACCCAAGTGAGCCTGTCAAATTTGAGTCTTGAGAGTTTTGCATATCTGACATGACAGGGGGACAATTGATGAGAAGTATGTATAATGATTGTGATTGCTTTCGGCCATAATTTGTAATGTTAATGGCCTGCAAAAGAATAACTTTTCAATAGAATACAATTTGATTGCATATCGGTGGCATGACAGAATCAGCAGATGTATGATTAATAGAAATGCCTGTAGCAGGTCCTCACTTACAAAGAATTGTAGTTTACCTCTGAAGAAAGAGAATCCTAACTTACTCTGCATGCTGTGGCAGCCATTTTGTCTCATGATTACATAGCTGAGTTGGATGTAAAGAAGACAAGGTGTCAACTTCATGTCCTCATTGATTACAGACTCCACCTGAATGATGATGCTCTGATTCTTCATATTCCATTTTGTCTAACTGTCCCTGCTTTCCTGACAATCTTTCAGCATCACTACATTTCTGTTCAGCTGCTTTATAATACAGTTAATACTCTCCATTTACCTCAGAAACCCATGGCTTTGTAAAGTACCATGCCTTTGTTGGCCTTACACATGCTTTATGTTGAGGCCAGAGTCACAGTAACTTGTGACACAGTAACAACACAGTAACACAGCCCTCCCCCAGCTTCTGAAGCCCATCCTATATTTTGTGAGAGCCCCAAGTGAACATTTGCCAGTCTCTGGATGGATGTCTCCACAGCTCCCTAACTGACGCAGCTGTACTACCTGGATCATTGTACTTGATGCGCAGGACTAAGTGTGTCCCAATGCCAGGACTTCAAGGACACTGTTCCCTGGACTCTGGTCATAACAAGTGCCTCATTGATTATGGATCACCTTCCTGGACTAACTATATATAAGCCTCTTGGCTGAATGTGGCGGTACACTTTGACTAACCACAGATCTCCATCACTCCGTTAATAAATTTCGGATTTTTTGATTTTCAGACATGGTCATTTGGCTGAAGCACATGCAGTGTGTTTGCTGCATAGCTACTGGCAATGTAGTGGGGTGACATTGATATAGCATGGTGCCATACAGTAACATGCCACCCTCTTAAAGGCTTTGTTGCCTGTCCCCACCCTCAAAACAGCGACACAAGACACAGAGGGTGCAAGTTAGAACTGAATAGCCTGTGCTTTAACATACAATGTAAGCCAAAGATACTGGCAGCCTCTCAATCAGTGCAAATTAGGTCTCTAATAAAGTCAACGAGGTTGTAGACTTGCTCGCCGAGCCAGTGGGTTTGGTTGCAGACGTTTCGTCACCCTGCTAGATAACATCGTCAGTGCGCCTCTGGTGAAGTGTTGGCGTTCTGTCCCACTTGTTATTTATATGCCTCGGTTTGCTGGGGTGATGGTAATACCGGTTCACTGGTAATACTTCCGGTTCCGTTTTTTAATGGTTTGTATATCGGTGCCAACTCAATGTGTTTGTTGATGGAGTTCTGGTTGAAATGCCAGGACTCCAGCAATTCCCTGGCATGTCTCTGGGTCATTCCATTATGGATGTGTTGTCCCAGTCAAATTCACCTCCCTCTTTGCCTATATTGAGACCAACAAGAATTGGTCATGTCTCTTGGTGGCTAGTTGGTGATTGTGCATCCTTATTGTCAGTTATCTTCCAGTTTGGCCTATGTAATGTTTTTCACAGTCCTTGCATGGTATTTTGTACATTACGTTAGTTTTATTGGTTGCAGGTATGGGATCCTTCACATTTGTCATTAGCTGTCGCAGGATGGTTGTTGGTTTGTGGGCTACTGTGATAGCTAGGGGTCTGAGTAGTCTTGTAGTCATCTCTGATATGTCTCTGATGTACAGCAGGGTGATTAGTGTGTCTGGCCTGTTGTGTCTTCCTGTGGTCTGCCATGGAGGTAACGACAGATTGTGCTTTTTGGGTATCAATTCCTTTTAAAAACTCCATATAAGTGCTCCTGTTCTGCTTTGCGCAATTCCAGATTGCTGCAGTGTGTTTTGGCCCATTTGAATAATGTCCAGACGCAGCTCCGTTTATGGTGTTGGGGTGGTTGCTAATGTAATTAAGTATCTGGTCCGTATGTGTGGTCCTTCTGTTTGGACCACCCAGAATGAAGTGACCCAGACATACACAGCCCACTCCCTTCACCAGGGATTCTACAACAGCTCAGAAGGTAATCCAATGCTTTGACCTGGTTACCAAATTATGTCCATAGCATTTTATTTCTTTCCGTCTGGGCACCATTATGCCCTCAAAACTCTCGATGCAATATTTCCACTGCTAATGATTCACACTCTACTCCGACTAATAGTCTCTATGCCTCACTATTGAGACATTATCTAAATCCCCAGTTATTTAACATGTTGTCAGAAAAATTGCTATGCATACACCTACGCCACCCCCAAAAGAAAGGGACTCAGCACAAACCGTCTCCTGATCATACGTCTATAGATCTGAGCAAGCAACACCTCACCACCAAATGGATGTCTTAGCACCTCCAGTTTCATTCCAGCAGGCCATAACATGACCAAAGGTCCTGACCCTTCATGCCCTTACCCATTTCTCTATCAGCTTGAGAAATGGCATGTTCGCTTTATCTCACCTTCCAATAATCATTCCTATGATGCTCCACAGGCACGAGAAAAAACCATTGAGAAAAGTTGTGTTTAACACTGCGTTGATGCACAAACTGAAACTACACATTTCTTTTATCTTTTCAGTGATATAATTGTTTAACTGCAGCATGAAATCATTGTAATTTTTAGCACATTTTTAGTCTTGAACATCGGAACACAGAGACACAATGGGCTGGTCAACCCCTTAAGCCTGTTCTATTATTGCATGAGATTATAGATGGTCTATGCCCTTATTTTATTAGTCTTTGCCTTTTTCTAGTTTTCACATTTGGTTAACAAAAATTGAACAATCTAAAATATTAAGTCAACAATTAACCTAGCATCAACTCATGGTGCAAGTAGAGTTTTGAACTTTCCACCACCATATTTAGTTTTTTCCCTACAAGCCAGGTAAATCTGACTCCAATTTTTGAACATATCCCCTCGTAACAGATTCTAGACCAGCAGAACTAGTTTCTCTCTATCTGCCCTATCAGTTCCCTGCACTCTCATGAAAATTTAGATCATACTGCCCCTTAATTTACCAAATTCCAGATTTTAAAACCCCAGTGTGTGTAATCTTTCCTCATATCATAGATACATAGAAAATATAGCAGAAGTAGGCCATTCTGCCCTTTACGACTGCTCCACCATTCACAATGTTCATGGCTGATCATCCAATTCAGTACCCTGTTCCCACTTGCTGTGCATACCCTTTTGTCACTTGAGCACTAAGGTCCTAAACCCTAACTTAACTCTTGGAATCAAGTTATCACACTGGTAAAAGTACACTGCACTCTCTCTGAGACCTATATAGCTTCCCAAAGGTATGATGTCCAGAAATAACGTCAGTATTCTAGTTATTTTCTAACACTGCCTTTGTATAGCTACAGCTTAACTTCTACCACCTTGTTTTCTGGGTCTGAATTCCATCAAAATTACTTTAAGGTTATTTCCTGTACTTGTCTATGACTTTTTAAGGAGCAATGGACAAAAAATCAAGTATCTTTGGACCTCTACAGTTCCTAGGTTTTCACCATTTTGGAAGCATTTTGATCTACCCTTTTTCAGTCCAGACTAGGCAACCTCACACATAGCAACACTGAAATTGATCTTCCACTGATTTTCCCACTTACTTAATCTATTTATGTACTTTTTTGATTTTATGCTTCCATTTTCAATGCTTTGTGGTTTATCATCCTGATTTAAAAAGAATATAGTCACCTTAGGTTGCAGTTATAATGCAAGTAACAGCTACTGCATGGCCACAAGACTGTACTTAGAATTCTGTCTCTTTAACTAGAGAAAATAACACTGTACATGCATGCATACCGATATGCAAAATTCCTTTCACCAATATCCAAGTGGCAAATAGGCTACACCACTCACTGCCAATAATAAAGCGAACTTTTAAAAAATGTTTTGTACTGATGCTTCAGGAAGAGTAAAACCAACACAATGTAATTCAACATAAAATAACTTTACATTACTTGTCTAAATTCAATGTGGATAACTTGCAGCCATGTGACAAAATACAAGGTACAAAATCAAAATGAACTACAAGAATGAAAACTGTAAGATAAAAGTACTATTAAATAAAATGGAGTTATATTAAAACAAACGCATTCAGAATTGCCTGGAAAATGCAGGAAGAGATTACACTGATCTAAATATAAAGTTGTTTAAAAATTCAGAAATTTGAACAAATTCCTCCAATTCTACATTTTCACCCGAGGGAAACAATCATAAGTCATTTCAATTGTATGGCCACATGTAATGTAACCCCCAAATTTCCGAATTAAATCAATACTCAGCCATTATTTTATCTCTGTATGACTGCAAAAATAATAAGGATTAAACTCAGTCCAATACTTTATTGTGCATGACTGAGTCACTGCCATTGAAGTGTCAAAGACGATAAACATCTTCTTCCTTAAATATAGGTTGGTTATTAGAGACCGAGAAACACAAGATTAATCAGATTTGACCCAGTCAATAAGTGAACAAATTCTTCAGAGTCTAAGCACTCTACCCACGCATCAACCTACACAGATGAGCAGCTGACTCAAAGACAATAATAAGACGGCTGCTAGATACAGTTTCTATTCTGTCCACAGAATATGCTTACATAATCATCTTTTTATATTGCCTTTTTCAGAAGAACAAAGGTATTCCTTGCCATTCCGTAACATTTAGTATAAATATAACTTGGAGGATTTTAAAATGATGAAAACACCCATTCTATTACTTTTATTTGCTTGAAGAGATTTGAAAAGTGCCTCATTGTTTAACTGCAATGGAGTCTCCAAATTAGCTAAGCCCCAAAAAGAATACAGAAATCTCAATATGTGATTAACTGATGCCTGTTGTTTCCAGTGCAGGCAGCATGTAGACCTTGTCCTTCCTGCTCATTGAAATGATTATAGAGTGCAGTCAGCACTAAGCATGCAGTTGAGCAGGGTCTCAAAATTAAAGGCAAGCATGAGTTAAAGTTATAGCATGCCCTACTTAAAGTCAGTCTACACCTCTGAAGATGGAGGGGCCTTGTGGCTGGAGCATACTGCTAAAAGTCATTTGAAAAGTGATTTGATGTAAGAAAGACAGGAAAAAAAATAGCAAAAGAGACAGCGTGCTCCAGGACAGGAGAGGAAGAATTAATGCAGGGTGCTCAAAAGGGAGAGAGATGTCATGAATAAGAAGGCTGAAGGCCACCAACTAATGACAATGACAGGCAAAGACAGTGAGACCAGATCGCCCTTGTGATCAATGCCAGAAGTCTAGCTGTCATATTAGCGTTGCTGTAAGTGTCACACAAGTGCATAGTTGCACACACATCCAACTATTCAATCATGATACCCACATCATTCAAAGGTATTGTATCACACACACACTTCCACGTTTTATTCTGTCTTGTAGGACGAGGTGGCACCTAACTAATGGGACAATAGCACAGCTAAAGGTCCTTAGCTCACATGGAGGAAATAAATGTCAGTATCATTTAAATGACCAAGACTGAGGTGATTTGAAGAAGGAGGACTGAAATCAAAGAAGATGGCGTATGTTCTAACTGAATCTTGTCCTCACAACCCACTTCCTGCTGGTTTTTTGTTTTTACTTTCATTTTCATTGTGAAAATTGCTGGCAAGGCCAGCATTTATTGTAAGTAACCTAACCATCCTTCAGAAAGTGGTGATGTGCTGTCTTCTTGAACTGCTGTTTTTACTCATTGCAGATACATTCGCAGCGCAGTTTGTGAGGAGTTCCAGGAAAATGAACCATCAAGGATGGATCAACGATACTTTACTAACTCAGGATGACTTAGAGGGGAACTTGCAGATAATTATGTTCCCATTTGCAGACTGTCCTTTAACTTCTTGTTGGTAGAAATCTCACATTTGGAAGATGCTGTTGAAGGGCCGAGGTGAGTTGTATATGGCATAAACTGCTGGCAATGTATATCAGTGGGGGATGCACTGAAGGTTTAAGAGGATGATTGGGATGACAATCCAATGGCTTGGATGATATCAAGCTTCATGAGTTTTGTTGGAACTGCACACAATCCTGAAGATATGTTATATCAGATTTTAATTTGTGAATTTCAGATTTTTTTAAAAAGGTAGTTTCAGTTTAGAAAGAACATTTTGTTGAAATAGCAGGACACTGACATATATTAAAATGTCTGCCAATTTAATAGAGATACATGATCAGTGAAGACCCCCAGAGAAAATAAACTCCTGGGAGGGTGGAAACCTGATCTGCATTATTAACAATAGAGATTTGAAGAAGGACATTGAAACCTAATTACCTGTGCCACTAAACCATGGCAGAAAGACTGTAGATATGAGCAAGCTCAGACTAGCTTTTGAAGTAAACAACAGATTTATGAACATGTAATGGCAGTTAGGGAGATATCTTGTGACCAGAAAATGTGTGTGCGTGCACTTGGATTGGGGCTGGCAGAAAATTCCAGCAGCAGTGAGGAATTAAAACAGAAATTGCTGGAAAAATAAAGGAGGCTGGGCAAAATCTGTGGAAAGAAAGCAGGGTTAACAATTCCGGCCCAGTGACTGTTCTGAAGAAGGGTCTATTTTGTGCCTGATGTCTAGTATTCACAGTTCTTTGCTTCTTTTTATTTAACAATGAGGAAAAGTTCCTCTCCACCTCTCTCTCTCTCTTTCTAATCTAACAACTAGGATTTGAATTTTCTGAGTCATGATCTGTGTCTATATTTATGATAAAACTGTGTAATAAATATACATCAAATATATAATCATTTAGGATTTGGACTTTTAAACAGAGATGATAGATTTTGGTCAGTTTCGTGATTTTTTTAAATGGACCGAAAGTCATTGGGAACGTTTTAGCTTGACCTATACATATCAAATCTAAGAAGGCTACAACTTCAGTCAAGTGTCTGTGGTGTTAATCGGTGGAATGTTTTCACTGCTCAGCTTTCCAACAGCCCAGAAGCCATTAGTTTAGATTTTGACTTCAGTTTCAGCGAACCAGTTCAGTCCAGAAAGAAGGACAGTTTTCTCTCAGCAGGAGAATCAAGTTTTAGTTGATGGTGAACCAATCACCTGAACCAAAAAATTGTTAGCTTATGGAGATTTCAAGTTGGGAGAATTTGTCTAGAAATCTGAAAGTTGTTAGAACTGGAAAACATTTAGATCATGAGAATAGTGAAAGGCTCATGGTAGCATACTCAGAAAGGAATTGTATAACACTGTCTGCGTTCCAAGGGAATGAAACTGTGATGAGTGAGTTAAGTAAGAATTGGGATAGGCATGGTAATTCTCTGGAATTCAGTAAGTGTAATAAGATAGTGTTCAGAAATAGGTTGAAATTTTGTTTTACTGTTTGTGTTAAGGTATTTTCAACTGTCCTATATACATGTGTATACATATTTCCTTGGTGCACTAAACTTACATTGGTTGTGAAGGAACATCTGCAGTATTACATATTCTCCCCGAGTCCGCGTGGGTTTCCTCCGGGTGCTCCGATTTCCTCCCACAGTCCAAAGATGTGCGGGGTAGATGGATTGGCCATGCTAAATTGCTCCATAGTGTCCAGGGATGTTTAGGTTAGGTTGGTTAGACATGGGAGGTGGGCGTTGGGTCTGGCTGGGTCTGAGTGGGATGATCTTCAGAGGGGCAGTGTAGACTTGTTTGGCCGAATGGTCTGTTTCCACAGTGTAAGGATTCTCTATGAATCTATGTTTCAGTGACAACCCACCACATTAACCAACTGCAAAAATTAAACATATGATCTACCAAGCCAGATTTCATTGTGTGATCTGACTTGATCAGTATTAACATCACCTGAGGTCATAACAATGTCCTTACAGACAAACTTCAACAGGAAGAACTTCTAAATTTCTGTAACAATATTTCCAGTAGAAAAAGGGATTTTTTAGCTATATTTTGAAACATCATTTCAGATGAAAACCAAAAATCTTGCCAATCCACACACAATCCAGAATAACTGAATTGACTGTTTTAATTGTAGATAACTAGGTGTGGGGCTGGATGAACACAGCAGGCCAAGCAGCATCATAGGAGCAGGAAAACTTGACGTTTCGGGCCTCGACCCTTCATCAGAAATTTGTGAATTTCAGATATTTACCCCAGCTCAGAGCCTCCCTCTCCCAGACCTACAAAGGACCTCTCCTGTTTTTTATTCTTCGTAGGATCCACAGCCTGAATTCACAATTCTACTCAGCTTTATTGGACACCAAAAACCGTAAGTACAGTAAAATTACTGATACCCACCACCCAAAACGGGCTTCCCCCACTCCCCAAATCTCCAACCCTACCCAGAACCTCCCCCACAATGTACCCGCCGCCATTGGCCACGAGGCCACTGTCGGAGAACCCACTGATGACGTCACATCCGCCACCGCCAAGTACCCCACTTCCGGGACAGCGAACGCCGCCGCTGCTGAAACCACCGCCTCCATCTCCGAAACCAACACCACAGACACTACCGTCATTGTTGCTGCCGCCGCTCCGCCCACCGCCGACGCCGCTCCGCCCACCGCCGAAGCCAACACAACGCCCACCGCCGACGTACCTCTGCCCACCGCCGATGCCGACAATGCTCCGCCCACTGCCTCCAAGGCCAGCAGCTCCAGAGGAGACAGCAACACTGAGCCCTGCCAAGTCTTCACCATCCCCCCAGACCTCCCCCTTACTGAGGACGAACGGTCAGTCCTCAGTAAAGGGCACACCTTTGTCCCCCTCCACCCACATATCAATGACTACCGCTCACGCTTAGGTATTGAGCAGTTTTTCTGCCGCCTCCGCCTCCACGCTTACTTCTCCAACCGCGAATCTAACCCTCCCTCTACTGACCCCTTCTCCCACCTCCAACACAAGCCCTCCTCCCGGACACCACCCCAAGGCCTCCTACCCTCCCTCAACCTCTTCATCTCCAATTGCCGTCGAGACATCAATCGCCTCAACCTCTCTACCCCTCTCAAACACTCCAACCTCTCCCCCGCAGAATGTGCAGCCCTCCACTCCCTCCGCTCCAATCCCAACCTCACCATAAAACCCGCGGACAAGGGAGGGGCAGTCGTAGTATGGCGCGCTGACCTCTACATTGCTGAGGCCAGGCACCAACTCTCTGACACCTCCTCCTACCGCCCCCTGGATCATGACCCCACCCCCGAGCACCAAACCATCATCTCCCAAACCATCCACAACCTCATCACCTCAGGTGACCTCCCACCCACCGCCTCCAACCTCATCATTCCCCAACCCTGCACCGCCCGCTTCTATCTGATTTCTGATGAAGGGTCTAGGCCCGAAACGTCAAGTTTTCCTGCTCCTATGATGCTGCTTGGCCTGCTGTGTTCATCCAGCCCCACGCCTTGTTATCTCGGATTCTCCAGCATCTGCAGTACCTTTTATCTCTGACTGTTTTAATTGTCATGACTTAGATTTGGCAAAATGTAACTACCTCCATGTTTAACTTGTAATTGAGTATATGGATTCAAATGCATACGCAGAGGTTCGCAATTTATATTAACCGTTTTATGTTTTTACCCATGTTGGTTTCAGAATAAACCTAACCTTTAACTTTATAAAAACATAACTCTTTTCTGGCTATGGAGTTGGAGGAACACAACAGGTCAGGCAGCATTAATGGAGCAGGAAAGTTGACGTTTCGGGGACCCAAAACGTCAACTTTCTTGCTCCTCTGCTGCTACCTGACCTGCTATTTTCCTCCAGCTCCACATTGTGTTGACTCTGACTCCAGCAACTACAGTTCTTGTTATCTCCACATGATTTATAACCCCACTGCAAAGCCAATTTCTGAAGAAGGGTTCCAACCCAAAATGTCAACTTTCCTGCTCCTCTAATGCTGCCTGGCCTGCTGTGTTCCTTCAGCTCCACACTGTGTTGTCTCTGACTCCAACATCTGCAGTTCTTGCTATCTCCAAATTTTTCTGACTAATCCTTTACAACAGCTTACAATCTGGTAAGTACAAACAGTGGATGGGAAGACGATCTTTCGAATTGTTAAATATGCCTGTTACAATTAAACAAGGAGGAGAAAAAGCAGGAAAGCCATTCCACCCCTCCTCACCTGGTCAAAATAATACATCCAAGCAATTGGAGCTATTCCA
Organism: Ginglymostoma cirratum; assembly: GCA_024137785.1. Classification (NCBI taxonomy): domain Eukaryota; kingdom Metazoa; phylum Chordata; class Chondrichthyes; order Orectolobiformes; family Ginglymostomatidae; genus Ginglymostoma; species Ginglymostoma cirratum. Next base: position 4,769,493 of record JAHRHZ010000031.1, read on the forward strand.
TCACATTCCTGACATTGTACCTTGTAGATGGTAACCAGGCTTTGGGAATCAAGATGTGAGTCACTCACTGCAGAGTTCCTAGCCTCTGTCCTCTTAAATACAGTATTTATTTGGTTTGCTCTCTCCAGTTTCTGGTAAATAGTAATCCCTAGTATATTGATGTTTGGGGATTTAGTGATATCAAGGGAAGATGGTTAACCTCTCTCTAGTATTAATTCCTGGGAGTGATGATCACCAACAATCTGTCCTGGACCACCAACATAGATGTGATGGTCAAGAAGGCACAACAATGCCTCTTCTTCCTCAGGAGGCTAAGGAAATTCAGCATGTCCATAAGGACTCTCACCAACTTTTATAGATGCAATATAGAAAGCATTCTATCTGAATGCATCACGGCTTGGTATGGCAACTGCTCTGCCTGGAACTGTAAGAAACTATAGAAAGTTGTGAAGACAGCCTAGACCATCACGCAAGCCAACCTTTCATCCATCGACCCCCATCCACATTTCTCAATAACTCAGAAAGGCAGCCAACATCATCAAAGACTCCTCCCAGCCCGGTTATAATCTCTTCCATTAGGCAGAAGATACAAAAGCTTAAACACACACCAATAAGTTCAAAACAGCTTCTTCCCTGCTGTTATTACACTTCTGAATGGACCACTCAAATTTCAAATCCTATGTTGATTTTGCTTTTTGTGCACCTTCTTTGCAGCCATAACGTCTTATTCCTTGGTCTGTTCAATCACCCTTTGATTTTTGTATGTTGTGATCTGCCCATACTGCAGGCAAAACAAAACTTTTCACTGTACTTAGATACATACGACGATAATAAATCAAACCAAATCAAATCATTTTTTGTATTTTTGTGACATGAATGTTATTTATTACCTATCAACCCAAAATCTAAAATTTGTTGCAGGCAGGCATGAGTTATTTTGGTATCTGAAGAGTTATAAATGGTACCGAAAAATATGTAAGTATCTGAAAAAATTGTCACTTCTGAAATTATGTTAGAAGGAAAGTCATTAATTAAACTGCTAAGGATGACTGGGCTAAGGACATTTTCCTGAGGAATACCTACAGAGGGGTTCTAGGGCTGAAATGATTAGTGTCTGCCATTGAGCACCCTAACCCTAACCTTAACCCATTCGTCTTTTTTTGGTTAAGGTATGTCTCCAACTGATGGAGCCTTTCACAGCTGTTCCTTCTTGATTCTAATATTGCTGGGGCTTCTTGATATCACAATCAGTTAAATGCTGTTGTAATGTCAAAGGCAGTTACTCTCAACTCACTTCTGAAAATCAGTTATTTCATTCTTGCTTGAACAAAAGCTGTCTTGAGATCTAGAGCTGAGTGACTATAACAAAACTCAAATTGAGCAGTAAGCAGGTTATTACTGATTTGCCTAAAAGCCCTGTTGATGAGACCTTCCATTACTTTATTGATGTTTTGAGAGGAGACGGATTGGATTGCAATTGACTGGATTGGATTTGTCTTTAATATTTGGGCATGTAACAGTGGAGTTGAAAAACAAGGTTTTACTAAAGTATTGTATCATAGGGAAATTTCAAACTGCAACCAAACTGTGAAGAATTACATTGTATTCTACCATGCAGTGTTTTCCACGTTAAAACATGACTTCATAGATGTTTATTGTGTCATTATATGCTTATTTACAGCAACCTTGTTATTATAGTTTCATCCTCAACTATAAACAAAAGTGTTGAATTTTTTTGAGATAACAAGGTCAAGAACACCCTCAACCTTGTCTCCCGCATTTCCCGTAACTCATCCATCACACCCCCTTCCCGCAATAACAACCAAAACAGAAACGCTCGTCCGCATGTACCACCCCACCAACCTCCGGATCCAACGCATCATCCTCAGACACTTCCGTCATCTGCAATCCGACCCAAACACCAAAGATATCTTTCCCTCCCCACCCTTATCTGGTTTCCGGGGGGACCACTCTCTCCATGACTCCCTTGTCCGCTCCACACTCCCCTCCAGCCCCACCACACCCGGCACTTTTCCCTGCAACCGCAGGAAGTGCTACACCTGCCCCCACACCTCCTCCCTCACCCCAATCCCAGGCCCCAAGAAGACTTTCCATCTCAAGCAGATGTTCACCTGCACATCTGCTAATGTGGTATACTGCATTCGCTGTTCCCGTTGTGGCCTCCTCTACATCGGCAAAACTAAGCGGAGGCTTGGGGATTGCTTTACAGAACACCTATGCTCGGTTCGCAGTAAACAACTGCACCTCCCTGTCGTGAGCCATTTCAACTCCCCCTCCCATTCCTCAGACAACATGTCCATCCTGGGCCTCCTGCAGTGCCACAACGATGCTACCCAATGTTGCAGGAACAGCAACTCGTATTCCACTTGGGAACCCTGCAGCCCAATGGTATCAATGTGGACTTCACAAGCTTCAAAATCTCCCCTCCCCCAACCGCATCCCAAAACCAGCCCAGCTTGTCCCCGCCTCCCTAACCTATCCTTCCTCCCACCTATCCCCTCCTCGCACCTCAAGCCCCACCCATATCTCCTACTTACCAACCTCATCCCGCCCCCTTGACCTGTCTGTCCTCCCTGGACTGACCTATCTCCTCCCTACCCCCCCACCTACACTCACCTTTACTGGCCCCGCCTCTTTGACCTGTCTGTCTCCTCTCCACCTATCTTCTCATCTATCCATCTTCTACCCGCCTCCCCTCTCTCCCTATTTATTTCAGAACCCCCTTCCCTCCCCCATTTCTGAAGAAGAGTCGAGGCCCGAAAAGTCAGCCTTCCTGCTCCTCTGATGCTGCTTGGCCTGCTGTGTTCATCCAGCTCTACACCTTGTTATCTCAGATTCTCCAGCATCTGCAGTGCCTACTATCTCTGTTGAATTTTTTTACCCCTCTATTCTGTTATACCAGTAATTTATCATCTATCATTACATTAGCAAAATAATTGGTGGTTTATTGATAGATTTTTGCAATATTAGCTTGACTTGGAATTCTGGTGACCTTTCAATACATTTTGAGAAAGTCTTCAACAAAGTACTCTGTTCTCACAGTTGCTTTGGACATTTTAAATGAGAAGAAATAAAATGTCATATTGGATTAATTCTCAACAGGATTAATACATCCAATAAGCCTTATTACCCTCATTGATAAAAACCTAACCAAGCAGGGCTTGACTGTAATCAAACTCATTCTGTGCCTTTCAGTTGCTTTAACAGCTATACAGCCAGTTAAATAAGAGCCAAGTGAGGGGGAAACCATGGACTGTTAATCACAGTAATCATTGGGCACAGCTATTTCTAGGTTTTACAGATTCCGGAACTTACTGATATGGTCGTAATCTCAATCAGAGTTAGAAAGTGAATAAATAAAGTCCTATTTAAATGTTAAAGATAGGCTGTGTCATCTGCTGTGTAGTTTGTATTGAAAATTATATTGCAATCAATTCCCTGGCTCGTTCTACCTCTATGTGTACTCATAGTAATTTAGTTAAATATCTAATCATTGAGACTATGAGTTCCCTTTGATTGAGAATGCTATGTGTAGCTGAACTGTGCTTGAATTATTTTCAACAGTTTGCTAAGCAAGTACTTAAAGACATTTTAGAAGTCTAATGGTAGTTGCCAAATTGGGAGCTAAGTCTACAAGGAAGCGGTTCTGTCTGGTTAATTCCTTTCTAGCAACAGAAACTCTGAACCAACAATTAAACAAGACTGAAATAACCAGAGCAGACTCATGTCTACTGAGTTGTTTTAGTTTCCTCCCAATAAGGAACTGTCACATCTTTTCCTTAAACCACAGTAACAACTTAAACAGTAATTGTTTTCAAGCAAAATATTCCCTTCAATTTTGCTTTCGGGAGTGAGGGGGAATGGACAAAAATAAACAAATGACTTAATCTTAATCTTCAGGATTCCTGTTTATCCCTAAGGTTATTATCAGTGAACAACACAGAAAGAGTGGTGGCATGATTTAGTGTACCATACTGATACTTTGGGGCAGTGAAATAAGCTTCACCTCAAAACTGATTGTAACAACCTGCTTCCTTGGCTGTAAGCACCCAATGCAAACACAAAGCCTCACCTGAAGCACCCAGCCAATCAGAGGCCAGCAGTGAGTCATAGCACCTTTCAAACTGAGGCTGCTGAAGGAAGGCATTGTATGTTCCCTTCAGTGAGGAAGAGGATCAGGGGCTTCAGAGGCATGGGGATGAAGGGAGAGATTTTCAGGAATCACCCCCTGGCACTCTATCTATGCCCCCTAATCACATACAGATTTAGGCCCTTCCTGTTCTGTGCTCAACAGGCAGCAGTCTGGTCAGAATGGAGTTTTTGTTGAACTGCCTGTACAAACATTGTAGCTAGGAGTAAAAGTTGGCAATTCAGCTCCTCAAGCCTGCTCTGTCATAGTTGATCTCATCTCGGCTTCAAGTTCACTTTCCTGCCCACTTCCGATAACGTTTCAATGCATTGCTAATTAAAATTCTGTCTATCTCCAACCCAACTTCATTCAATGTCCCACATCCACCACCCTTTGGGGTAGTGAATTGCACAAGTTCATGAAACATGGAGGGAAATAATTTCTCTTCATCTCTGTTTTCAATCTGCTACCTCTTATCCTAAAACTAGGACTCCTCATTCTAGATTGACCCACGGAAGGAATCATCCTTTCTAGATCTACTTTGTCAACTCCCTTTAGCATCTTATATACCTTAATTAGATCTCGTCATTCTTCTAAACTCAAAAATCTAGGTCTAAACTGGTCAATTTCTCTTCCTTCTAAGATGGTTGCCTGCAGCATTAGTGCTTCCTGGTTGAGGTCACATGACTGCAAGAGACCAGGAAGGAAATTTGTCTATGATTGCATTTTAATCCATACATCCCCTTTCTTACAGACCAAAAAAAATGTTAATGCACTATCATGCACATTTTGAGTTATCCAAGTTATCCAATGTGTACACAACTGCTCTCTTGCATTGACAATTTGTTATTCTCATCAGACCCTGCAAATGCATTGCATTTATAGTCTATAGATCATGCTGGTTTCTTAATTAAGAATGCAATAAATGTGCATGTTAATGTTGACTACTCATCTGTTCTGCTCCTGGTGAGTATTATTCCATGCCTTTCGCTTTTACTGTTGTAACTGTTTATTTATCTATTTCCATTACTGGATTGATCTGAATTTGTTGTCTGTTGATTGTTCTGTTCGCTGGGCAAGTGCTGAGTTCACATCCTCCTGATTAGTGGCTTGCAGTTCGGAAACAGCTTCTCCAATTATCTGTATGGGGCTGCAGTTGCAATGGTATATATGTTCAAATACTTCCGTCGCATTATCATCCAGGTGAACACTGCTCTATGCAGGCCCCAAGTTGCTGCTTCATTGACTTCTATTGAGAACATTGAAGGCTTGTACTTTGACTGGTTTTCCAAAACTCAACTCTGGCAATTCTTTGGCGGTTTTGTCAAAATGAAATTTTGTTCTCTGCTGTTTCATCTTGATTTTATCGCTGGCTTCAGTAACTTTTTTGCTTTTTGACAAGAAGCTCAGGTATAACATGATATTAGCATTTAAACTGAAGTACTTTTCATGCCCTCAGGAGTTGTGCGTCTTCACTCAAGAATTGCCTGAATTTATCTGTGCTGGATTTGTTTTGATTTCTTCATGATTTCTTTGGAGATTTTCACTGCCACCATAGCCTTTCCATTTCACTGTTGATAGTGTGGAGGTGATGTGTGGTGTTGGATTTCCCAAACTTTTACTGAATGGCTGAATTTTTCATTCACTAAGGACCATGGTCACTCATCACAATACCAGGAATGTGCTAATGGCTAAAGTGTGCTACCAGGCATTTGACCTTCTCACCAGTAGTTGTTGAAGTCATCCAATCCACCTTGCAGTAGTCAGAAAGTAGGTGGTCATCACTCAACAATGACTGGATAATTATTTCCTGTGAGATTGAAAAAAAATCTACTTCAGCTTCATGTTTGGGATGTACTGCCTCATAAACAGCTGTCTAGTTTGCTTAGCTTGGCACCCCTTGTAAGCACCGCAACAGATGATGTAGACAACACAGTGTGCAGCTGGAGGAACACAGCAGGCTAAGCAGCATCAGAGGAGCAGGAAAGTTGACGTTTTGAAGTTGGCACCCTTTTTTTTAATGGATGTGCTTTAGCATCTCTACTCTCAATTCCTGAGGGACAATTTCCATTATATTTCTAGCATACAACATGCCATTGAGGCTATCCATTCATCTCTGTATGCCCAAAATACTGTTAGATCTACAGTTGAATCTTGATGATTTTGAATGACATTTCATCACAATTTCTTCCACAATTTGGAATGTTGTATCTTATTAGGAGTTTGTTTGATTTGAACAAGGTGCTTGTCTACTTCATTCAATGTCTCTGCTGGTCTAATTACTTCCCTCTTTTCAAAGTCTTCTATCTCGTCTTCAGGATGCCCTCGAGAACAGCTGGGACTTTCCTCGCCAGACCCTGAATCGCTCTTACATTCTCATTTAGTTTGAATAATATCCTCCTGGAGAATATCCTAAGTTTGAAAATACATCATTATATTTAGCTAGGATTTGTTCCAAGTTAATATTATAGTGCGTTGTAACATACTGTAAATCTCTTTTCACACAGTGCAGGTTACCAGCCTAAACTTTAGACTTGTTGTGGCTTATATGTGTTGCTTTTGCTTACTATGCATGATGTGGAATTCTAAATCTTTGCTCATGACATTGCATTTTGGGTTGACAGAGTAATCTGTCCTCTTATCACAGCCATGGTGCCATAATATAGCCACGAATTTATTTTCAATGGCTTAATTAATGGATCATCACATTGAGTCACTTTGCACCAGTCATGATATTGCATCAGCATAAGTCACCTGATGCTTTATGGTGACTTGATATTCTCCTTGTGCACTCATCATTCCAACAGTTACCACACATCATGAATCAACTTGACTAAACCAACCTGTTGTATAGCAGAGAGTAATTCATCAAAATTATTAGCTGATATCTCTCCAGCAATGATCTGAATTTATTTGTTGTGCTTCCTTACAATCATATACTTGTGGGCAAAACGATTTAGTTTCTTGCAGTGAGAATATAGCTTTCCCAATGCAAGACATGCCGTTTTCCCCTTTGCCTGATGTCCTCCACAGTATTTGCATCCTGCCCTGTGTCTGTGACTGTTATGTCATTTGATTCTGGAGTATCTCTGAGTATACTTCAAGGCCTAGTCTGTTCTGCCATAAATATGCTGTGGCTGCTAATTTGCAACCTCAGCACCTCTGCATGCTACTGGTTTACTGAGAATAAATTTCTCCTCTCTCAGAAGATGTGCTATCACTGCAGGATCTCTTATGCCAAATACAATTCTAGCTTTAATTAGAGCATCTTTTAGTTGTGCACATTCACAGGATTCTGTGAGCTGAGTTAATGAGGTCACAACTTCACCTTGGGCCCTAATATCAAACACATTCTGTTTATAAGTCCATTCAATGCTTGTCTTCAATGCTTTCAACATTTCTGCAGTCTGTTTTATCACTCTTCAGAGAGATTTAGGGTGGAATATACTTTGAAACAGTTTCTTCCATAGAGTACAAGAGTGTAACAATGTGTGTCTGCTCCAGCTTGTTAACTGACCTATTGCTATTTTATAATTTTGTTAGTGAACATGGAAAAACTGCCATTTTAGCTTCATCACCTTTCCTTTTTGCTGGGGCGAAAAGGCAAACAGCTGCAGTGATTTTCTCTTGCCCAGTGTTTCGGCTGTGGCCTGTTTCCTTATTCTGTTTTAGTTGTGTGTGGTAGCTTTCACAGCTCTGAACATTTCCATGTCTTTCTATCAGAAGCTACTCTTTTTTTACAGCTCCTCAGCTTCAGTTATAATATCACTTTCTACGCCCAGCAGACAGCAGTCTGGTCAGAAGTGCTCCTGAGATGGCTACCTGTATTGTTTGTACCTCATGTGAGAGATTATGGCATGGTGGCCCACAAAGGACATTTGTATATGATTGCATATCAATCCAATCATTCCCAGGCCATTCTGTTTAACCAGATGGGAATGCTGCTAATGTACTTACCTCCTGGGAATGGGGATAATCAATGTGATGGTATGAACCAGCCTTTAAATGATAATTAATTGGCCACTTAATAGTCTCAACTGGTCATAAGGCAGAAAGCTTCTCCACCCAGATTTAATTCCAGTGGTGGTGAGAAGCGGATAGGTACATCTCTTAACATCAAGTCTCCTGACTATCTTCCACTCCCACCCCTTCCCTACTGCTTCTTGAAGGGTTGGGGAGGTTTTGCCCAGATTTTTAGTTCAATAACCTTTTGCCAAAATGTAATTGAAGTTTTTCAAAACAGTTTCACATAAGCACAAATTCATAGCAGCAAATAGTCCAAAAATTAGCAATTTCACTGAGAAGCCTAGACTGATAACTGGCATGAGAAATAAAAGCATTTGCATTGGTGTGTAATGAACCTTATTTGAACTTCATGACAGTACTCAGAAGAGTTTCATTCTTTATCTACACTGTGAATATTGACACCAGGGACCCAAAACTGAAAAGTACTTTATTCTACTACACTGGTAAACTGACTATAAGATGTACTTTCAGAAACTATTCTACATTTTCATTATGCATTCATTGTACTATGAAACAAAAAAAGGAACACAATTAAAGTATACTTGAAATTAGAACATTTTAGATGGAGTTGTCAAAATATACTGAATAAAAATATTACTGAGGCCTAGACGTATCTTCTGTAACTTTACCGCTACAACCTATTTAGAGGAAGAAACAATATATTTATTATCATTCTAAAAATCTTAAAATGGAGTGAGGACAAACTACCCAAGGCTCCTTCCACCATCAGCCACAATGGAGAGAGGCCCATGCCATGTGTGAAATCTGGCAAATTTTGCTGCACAGGATGAAGTGGGGCAAAGGGGGAAAGAGACCACCTTTTAGATGTCCCTGGACCCATTAGAGATCTGAAGGCAACCTGCCTTGACCACTCAACCAGGCTCTAAAATTCAGCACCCCAACCACACCCCACCTCCAACTCAACCACCTGTTCAAACCCCCAACAGAGCTTGCACTCTGAGCTGCTCAGCACCGAGAACTGCTCATACTTCCAACAGTGGCCACCACTCATGGCTGGTCTGCTGAGACTACAGAGCTGCTTGCCAATCCCATATGCCTATATCGCTCTTTGGTAGGATTTCCATCTGTGAAAGCTGAGAGAATCTCACCCTAAAGTGATTAATACTGGTTCAAAAATATAAGTACTAAAACTGGGGAGTCACCTGGATTGTGGGCAGGGGCCCTCACCTCTGACAGTTTAGTCTGGGGTGTAGGGACTGTTGCATCCCTGTAAAATCTAACCCGTGCTGTTGCTACACAATAGTGAGAATTACAACAGTCGTAATTTACTGTGCAATCCATAGTACAATTTTTAGTAAACGTTCCATTAAATTGCTTAGAATCAATTATTGCAGACCTGAGATTATTAACAGTGTACTAACTCTATTTTGAGTAAGAGCAGGAATTCTGGTTCCGCCCACCCTGGGAGATAACTTAAAAGGGGCAGAGGAAGTAGGCCTCATAAGTAGACAGAAATGGTCACAAAATGTTCATTTGCAACCTTACAAACTCTAACCTCTGATTTATGTTAACTCAGTCAAACTGAAGTTCGTCTTCACTGACACCCAAGGAGAAAAACTGATTAGAGCAATAAATATGCACAAAGATGATTAAATATTTTCTGAAATATGATTGTTCCTGTGCTGATGAAACAATTCAAATATTCTATGTGGAAAACAGGTCATTAGTGTTGAATATTAGAAACATAAGGATTGATAGATATTGAAGAATTTGATTAGCTTTGGAGACCACAGGGAAATTTTCTTGAGATTAAGTAAGTGGGATGGTGTCAATGATTGGCTACATTGTACATAGATTATGATGGAGTAGCACCAATCAATTAAATGTCTGTTTATCATTCTGTCCCTTTCCATGTTGCTAATAACAACAGAAGACTGTACATTTATTATAAGATCAATTAGAATAAAGTGCTCACACAGCAGGTGTGACACCTTAGCGGAACAGAACACTAACTCTACAATAGTAGTGTTACAAAAGAAAGAATTGTAGAAACTTACAGTATAGAAGAAAGCATTCTGGTGGTTACTGAAAACCAGGTACCAATCTAATCCAACTTTTGAATGCTTGGTCTGGAGCTATGTACATTACAACAATTAAAGCACATCTAAGGACCTTTTAAATTTGTTGAGAGTTTCTGCCTCTATTATTCTTTCAGGCACTGAGTTACAGATTTGTACATCTACTGAGGAATTTACTCAACTCTCTTCCGATCCTTCTTCTAGTCACTTAAATCTATATTCTCTGGTTGTTAACCATTATGCCGAGGGAAGTGGATCAGTCCTTTCAACTCTTCCAAATTCCCTCATAATTTTATTCCATTCAACTAAATCACCACTGTTTCAAAGCAAGAAAATCACCCTATTCAATTGCACTGGTCTTCACAATGCTAAAAAAAAATGGAGGAACTGACATCAGGGTGGAGGACCCTGAATGTTGGATGTTATTAACAGAGAGGGGGTAGGAGGGGTGTACAAAAGTGTGTAACAGCATTAAAAATGAATAAATTTGTATGCCCAGATGAGATTTCTCCCAGGCTGTAAAGAAACACAAGAGAGGAGATATCAGGGGCCCTGGCAGCAATTATCAAATCCTCTCTGGCCACAAGCACACTGCCAGAAGACTGGAGGACTGCTAACATTTTCCCATTATTTTAAAAAGGGAGAAAGGGATAAGCTCGAAATTCCAAGACAATCAGTGTAACTCCAGCTGTGGGGGAAGTTATCAGAAAGAATTCTAAGGGGCAGAATATATCTGCGTTTGAAGATTTGTGGATTAATCGGGGACAGTCAGTGTGTGTTTGTTAAAGGAAGGCTGTGTTGGTGAAAATTACCTCCAAATTTTCTAAGGAGGTAATCATTAGTGTTGGTGAGGGGTAATATATTTAATGGACTTTAGCAAGGTTTTTGATAAGGCTTCTAATGGCAAACTGGTCAAGAAAGTAAGAACCCATGGGATCCAAGGGAAAATGACACATTGAATCCAAAACTGGCTAAGAACCAGGAGCAGAGGGTAATAGTAGAGATACTTTTCTGTGATTAGAAGTCCATTTCCAGTAGGGTATCCAAGACTCAGTGCTGGGGGCCATGCTATTTGTGTTGTGCATCAATAATTTGCAATTAATGATAGTACACCGGTTTATTCAAAAAGTTCACGGATGACATGAAAATTGGTAGAGTTTCAAAGAGTGAGGAGAATAGCCATAAGTTGCAGGAGGATATGAATAGGCTGGTCAATTGAGCAGAGCAGTGGCTAATGGAATTCAGCTGGAAAAATGTGAGCTAACTCATTTGGGGAAGGCTAATAAGGCGAAGGATTACTCAATAAATGGAAGGACCTTGGAAACTACAGAAGATCAGAGGGATCATGGTGTGTATATCCACAAATTCTTTAAAGTAGCAGGGCAGGTAGATAAGGTGGTTAAAAATGTGTATAGGATACTTGTTGTTATTAGCCAAGGCTGAGATACTGGAGCATGGAGATTATGATGGAACAGCCCACAACTGGAGTATAGTATGCAGGTCTGGTCACCACATTCTTGGAAGGATGCAACTGCATTAGAGAGGGTCCACTGTAGGTTTACCAGGATGCTGTCTGACCTGCACAATCTGAGAAATGGGGAAAGATTAAATAGGCTGCTGTTGGTCTCCTTAGAGCAGCAAAGTTTAAAAGGAGATTTGAAAGAGGTATATAAGCTTGAGTGGCATAAATAGGGTGGATGGGAAGGCACTTTTTTTTTCTATTAGTAGAGGGGTCAATAATCAGGGACAGAGATTTAAATTAAGAGGTAAATGCTAAGAAGAAAGTTGAGGCAATTTTTTTCACCCAAATGTTGGTGGGAGTTTGGAACTCACTACCTGAAAGAGTTGTTGAGTCAGAAAATCTCACAACATTTAAACAGTAATTGTGTTGTCTCTACTTATGTTGCCATAGCTTCCTATGGGACAAAAATTTGAAACTGAAATAAGTGTATTCTGATCCTTCTTGATTGATATGAACATGATGGGCTCAATGGCCTCTTTCTGTGCTGTATATATCTATGAATCCATGTTTGGGAACTATAGGACAATATTTAATATAATTGACAAAACAAGCAACAGTGACATGAGGAAAATGTTTTTATGCAGTGAATAGTTGGGATATGACATGCATCAGATTGTTGTGAAGGCAAATTCCATCATGTTCTGAATAGGGAACTCAGTAAAGAAAAAGATATTTGTCGGACTGCAGGGAAAGAGCAGTGGATTAGGATGAGCTGAGTTTCAGTTGCAGTGAGCTGGCATGGACATGATGAATAATGTTTTTTCTGTGCTGTAATTATTCCATGATTTTATAATTCTATTCAATCTTGTCTCAGTTAAAATTGTCCAACCCTGATGACATACCAAGAAATTTCTCCTGTCCTTTTACAAGTGCAGTCTCATCCTTTCTATTGTATGGTGACAGAACTGTACATAGAATCTAGATGTGGCCTAATTTAGAGAGCTAAAAAGTAATAGTGTAATTTTCCAGCTCACAGTTTTAGGCATCAGTCAAGATAAGAAAGTAACCTGCATACTAACTGCCTCACCTACTTGTTCTCCCACACACACACACACACACACACACGCTGCTATCCTTTTCCAGAAGATGCTACCTGCCTTTTTTGGTTATATAAATGTCTAGGCTTGTTTTTTTTTAAACATTAGACTCACTATCTTGTGTTGCATAATTTCTTTGACGTAGAAAGAAGGTGTATGACATTTGAGATTATACTCTGAGTGAACTACATGATTTGTAAAACAATAGACATTTTGTGAAGGTGTTACTATTTTAGATACTGAAAAGTGGAAATGTGTTAACAAATGTATTTTGATCTTTTATTTAAATCAATAAATTAGGGTGGTAAAAGTTGGCTTTCCAAACTGATTAAGGGATGATTAAGAAGTTATACTGGAAAAATGGGACACAATTGAGCAATAAAAAAATAACAAGCAGAAGAAAAGGCTTGTTGACAAGAAATGTGTGCCTGTAAAAGAGTTTATTAACCCATGATAGATTTGGCCATTTATTCTGTAGCAGTTTTAAAAATGTCAAAAAGGCTACATGGAAGATGGACTGGTCAGAAGTAGCTATAAAAAGATGATGCTTCTTTTCAGGAAACAATGGTTTGTGTGGGAAAGGTTGTTGATGTTACAAGCAGTCATCACAGGTCAGCATTGTTAGTTTAAATTGGAGTATCTGTTAATATGCTTACAGGCTGCATGACAGTTAATAAACGTTGGCATTCGAACATAGTAATTAACTAGGAAATACATGCACAGCACATTTCAATGGAAATTCAGCTTATCCAAGATTTGTCATAAAATACAAACAACTAGAGCAATTTTCAGGAGATTGTTCACCTTATATTTCAACTCAATTTCAAAGTAAGAATGAACAAATCATATTGAATATTTCAAGTTTTCCAAGAGAAAGGTGAATCATTCTGAATTGTTGAGGTAGATTTTTGTCTTCATTGTCTGGCTGTTAAGTATCACTTGGGTAAGATACAGAGAGAAATATTTCGCAGGCAGGATTGTACATGCCTTACAGAAGCTGCCAAATTAGCCTCCATATTTTCAATGAAAGGAAAGTTAGGCTGATTTCTTTCCTGCTCGCCATCTCAGTTATGCTGACATCCAAGGAGGCAAAGACAATAATTACATAATTTCACTTTATTTCTATTAAGGGTTTTTTCCCCATTTGACTTGTTGAATGATAATAGTGTTTACACTTTGGTATATGTAGATTGTAGTTCCTACAAGTCGATATTATTCTATTGAAAGCAGAAGAAGCAATGTGACTAGCATCTAACTAATACAGTTATGTGGATACCGATGCAGAAATAGCGATGGAAGGGAAATTTGTACAAACAAGGCTGATAACAGCATATGGTTTATAAATGAGTGACCAAGGTGATTTGATTCTGATAGTTTCCTATTGATTTAGAAAATGTATTCATGGTACCAGCAATACATTACCATCGACCACTCATGATTGCAGTACCTATTCTGCTCAGTTGGCAATTTTCCCCCATCAAGAAGCAATTATAGGCATCACACAGGGTATCATCTATAGCAGACAGAAAAGCAGCAATCAGCCTGCCAGATATCAATGCCCTTAACCTACAAAAGATGCCAGAAATATTTCCAATCATTATGATTTGAAGTCTGCGAGTACCAGTACTTCGAAACATGAGCACAGACAGAGATCTGAAATTATTAGATGCAGCCAACAACCTTGTCATGAGAATAAATTGCATAAACCGCTTTAACAATTGATAACCACTTTAAAGCTCGCTGTTGATTTTTCATCTCATGTGCAATGATGCTCATTCTGAGCCTAAACAAAAGTGATCAGAAACCATGAAACCTACAGATAAAATTAATCTTCACAACATAACCAATACAAATGAAAAGATTCTGGGAGGAAAATAAAATCCTCAAACTTATCAGAAGGTTGGCTATTAACCCCCAAAAGAATTCTCCTAATATTCCCCCATTGGGACCTGTCGCTAGAGTTGGAAAGTCCACCTGATTCTTTGCTGTCGGTAAATTTTGAGAGGATGAAACATCAAGGGATTCTAGTTACTACCCTGTTCCTGTAGGCACTCAGCATTAAAAGTGCACTGCAGAAAATGGCAGGAATGTCTCAATTAGCAAGTCTAGAATAACAGGAAAGAATTATCTAAAGTAAAGAGAGTTGAAAGCCAGTGTGCTTGTCATGGAGCTGAAGATATTGAATTGGAGAACAGTGAACTTGATAGTACAGAATAGATTAAGTGTCGGAGAAAAATAGAGGTGGAGAAAAGGTTAAAAAATGTAAGATTTGTCGTCATAAAATTATTTTTGCTGACAAACGCTTGAGTTGATGTTTTGGTGTACCCAAGCCATAGCAACTATATTAGAGCAGCTGGCTGGACAACTAGATGACAATGCAAGTCACGCCAATAGCATAGGTTCAATTCCTGCTCTGGCTGGGGTTACTGTGAAGGACTCTCCTCCTCAATCTATCCCTTTTTCCGCAGGGTGGTGATCCTTGGATTAAACCACCAGAAGTCGTTTCTCTTAAATTAGAGAGCAGCCCTATTATCCTCTGGAGCTGGGGCGATGTTTACCTTTCCCGAAATAGCAGCAGCAATAGGTTGCTGGCTGATGTCATTGCTATATTCAGCCGTTATGGAATCAGGCAATTCACCTTCACCTTCAGGAAAACTTGGGTAGTGCAGCCAGCACAATATGCGTTGAGGAGCAAGAGTTTAGATGCCATCACTTTTTTGTGCAGCCTCTATCGTTCCATCTGGCTGCTAGCATGGAGGTCCATTGGAGGCTGAGGAGAGAATGGAATGGGGTGTTTCAATAAAGAACTTGGCAGAATTGTCTTTTAGCTGCCATGGGCATCATCTACTCAGCTGGTGCAATCTCCAGCTAAGAGGAACAGGCCCATGTATCCAGATAACTGGAACCTCCTGGCCAGCTACAGGACAACAATGTGCTGGGGCAGGCAGCAGATACCTCAGAGATCGTAAGGAGGCAGCAGTGCAAAGAAGAAGGTACCCTGTAGAGACAGAAAATGAGCTCCATTCAGACACTGGCAAACACTGGGCCCCTCCAAGGGTTGTCACAGGACTGTGCACCATGTTGGCAGATGAGTTGAACCCCAGTCATGTTGACAGTCACCCAAAGTTGGTGCTAGTGAAAGTCACCAACACGCAATTTCAATGCCTCTGATGACTTCCTGGGCCCTCTTGAGACAGCTTCAAATGAGCTGGACCTGATTGGATCAAGATGATGGCTAATGTCATTGTTGTGTTCCTAAGAAATAAGAAATGAGTCTGTGATCTTTTCAAATATCTGGCTTTATTTCTTAGAGTCATAGAGTCATACAGCACATGAATAGACCCTTCAGTCCAACCAAGCCATGCCGAACATAATCCCAAACTAAACTAGTCCCACCTGCTTACTCCTGGCCCATATTCCTCCAAACCTAGGAATCTGACTTTGGTTATGGATAAGTTGTTGGAAGTGATTTTAAAAGATAGGATTTATGGACATTTAGAGAGGCAAAGATTGATTGGGATAGTCAGCATGCATTTGTGCGAGGAAAATCATGTCTCACACACGTGCATGAGTTTTTTGAGGATGTTACCAAAAAGATTGGTGATGGCAGAGTAGTAGACGTTGTTTACTTGGATTTTAGTAAAGCCTTCAGCAAGGTTCTGCATGGTAGATTAATTAGTAAATTTAGGTCACATGGGATTCGGGGTAAGCTTGCTAATTGGATACATAATTGGCTTAACTGCAAGAGACAGAGAGTAATGGTGGACGGTTGTTTCTCAGACTGGAGGCCTCTGACCAGCAGTGTTCCACAGGGATCAGTTCTGGGTCCTCTTTTGTTTGTCATTTATATAAATGATTTGGATAAGAATATAGAAGGCATGGTTAGTAAGTTTGTAGGCAACACTAAAATTGGTGGCATAGTAGACTGTGAAAGTTTTCTAAGATTACAAAGGGATCTTGATCAAATGGGTCAATGGGCTGCAAATGGCAAATGGAGTTCAATATGAATAAATGTGAGGAATTGCATTTTGGTACAATAAACAAGGGTAGGGTTTATACAACTAATGGTAGGGCCTTGGATAGTGTTGTAGGACAGAACCCGAGGGGGTGGAGGAACATAATTTTTTAAAATTTTGTGTCACATACAGACAGCATGGTTAAAAAGGCATTTGGGATGCTTGCCTTCATTGCCCAGTCCTTTGCGCCTTGGAGCTGGGAAGTTATGTTGAGGTTGTACAGGACATTGGTGCGTCCGCTTCAGAAATACTGTATCCAGTTCTTTATCACCCAATTATAGGAAGGTCATTATTCAGCTGGAGAGGGGTCAGAAGAGATTTACCAAGATGTTGCCAAGTATGGAAGATATGAGTTATAAAGAAAGGTGGGATAGGCTGGGACGTTTTTTCACTGGAGTGTAAGAGGTTGAGAGGTGACCTTATAGAAATTTATAAAATAATGAGGGATATAGATAGGGTTAATAACAGTTGTCTTTTCCATAGGATTGGTGACTTCAACACTAGGGGGCACATTTTTAAGGTGAGTGGAGAGAGATTTAAAAAAGACGTAAGAGGCACATTTTTTACGCAGAGGGCGGTTCGCTTGTGGAAGACATTTAAAAGACATTTGGATAGATTCTGCCTGATCTCCAGATCCACACTGTATTGACTCTGATTTCCAACATCTGCAATTCTTGCTATCTCCCTGGCATTGTAAGACAGCAGTGCTAACCACTCAGCCACTGTGCCACCCCTACTGACATTTAACAGGTCACCTCCCACAAGATTTTAACAAGTTTCCAGCAGGAACTTGAGTGATACTTGCTTCAGGTTGTGCCACTCCCACCTCACCATTCATTGAAAATCCTGGTCCATTTGGGTGTGGGGTAGAGACAGACAGAGTGTCTACTCCTAAATAGGAAAAGAAGAGACAGAATAGCAATGCTGACCTAAAGACATTCAGACTTAATCTTATGGCAGGGCGAGTCAGAGTCTAGAGTGCCAGGTATGTGAATGAGTGCTAAGTCTAGGTTGGGAGTGTCATGTCAAGTCAGGCCAGGCCAGGGGTGGGGGTTGAGAATGGTCAGGCAGGGAGCTGTTATGTCTGGTTCGGGACTGTAGGAGTCCGGTTGGGGATTGTGGGAGGTGGTGGTGTTTGGGTCAGGTCAGGGAATGCCAGTGTGGGCTGGGCTCTGTGGGACGGAGGGCATATTTTTAATCAGTGCCATGGCCATGGTCCCACACAGTGAATGTATATACTTGGCAATGCCTATAAATACTTGGATTGAAGAGAAGAAGTGATGGAAATAATCTCCTTGACACCGTTATCAGATTCTTGAAGAACAGCAGCCAGTAGGTAGCAAGGGGCAAAAAATTTGAGAGTGTGAGGATCTTCCTGAAGTCAAAGATCAACCTTGCCATTCAGCTCCTTGAAGTCCTTCCTAGTCTCCAAAAATATAGCTGATTTTCTCATTTACTTTCACTTTGTTTGGTTCCCTTCATAACTCCTCTGATAATGAAGTCATTCATGCCTGCCAACTGCAGAACTTGGACAACATCCAGGTTCAGGCTGGCAAGAGGTAGACAAACATTTGTGCACCATAAATTATGGATAATGACCACATCCAACAAAGTAAAATATCTTCAGTCACTTTTTTTTCTGATCCACAGTAGTCATGTAGACAGCTAAACAATCCCTCAACCAACGGATCAGATTGAAGATGAAGACTCCTGCCACATGCACTAGGCACACAGGAGGAGGGTCCATGAACATCTTCATCCTCGATGACCATCAACCTGAGAATATTGGTGCAAATGACAAGGCTGAAGCACATACAACAATCTTCAGCCAGAGGTGTCAAGTGGATGGTCCATATCAGATTCTTCCTAAAGTCCCTAGCATCACGCACCATAAGATATAGGAGCAGAAGTAAACTATGCATTCCATTGAATCTGCTCTACCATTCAATGATATCATGGCTATTGCAAATTATTTATTGAACTCCTTTTCCACCTCCCAGTTCTCCTTTATTATTACACCAGCCTCATTTTATAAGAAGCCTGTGTAAGTTCAGCCTCTTAAGTTTTACATACTTAACTAAACTCTTACTGTCTGTTTTCATATTATTTGCTAGTTCACCCTGAAAAGTGTTTTATCTTTTGTTTTTGGTAACCTTTAGTTGGCTTTGAAGGCTTTTCAATCCTCTGGCTTCCCACAATCTTTGATACATGGTAGGTTTCCTCTTTCAATTTGATACTATCCTTAAATTCCTTGGTTAAGCATAATTTAGAATCCTTCTTCCACGTTGTGCTACATCTTTGTCACAAGAGTCATGATTTTTTTTTAATGTCTACGATTGTTCCACAACCTCCTTTGCTTGTAATCTCCTTTTCCGGTCAATTCTACAAATTTTTACAAATAATTACAAATTCATTTGTAATTATCTTTACGAGCATAGGAGCATAGAAATGAGAAACAAGGGTAGGCCATGCAGTACTTCAAACCTGGTCCGCCATTCAATCATGGCTGAGCTGGTTTTAACCTCAGTTCTACATATCTCCAAGAATCTTACACTCCCTTAGTAATATAAGATCTATCTACCTCTGCCTTAAAATACACTTGAAGGTTTGTATCAAATGCATTTTGTGAACGGGAATCCCAAAGACTCACAACCTTTTGAGAGGGAAAAAAAATTCCTCATCTTTATCTTACATGGGCAGCCCCTTATTTTCAAACCATGACCCCCAGTTCCAGATTTTCCCACAAGAGGAAACAACCTTTTGACATTCACCTGGTCAAGTCTCCTTAGAACTTTTTTTGTCTCAATTTGACTCTTCTAAATTTGACTGGGTACTGACCTAGCCTGTCTAGCCTTTCCTGGGAAGGCAGTCTACTCATTCCAGGCATTAACCTCGTCAGCTAAAACAGAAACTGCTGGAAAAATTCAGCAGATCTGACAGCATCTGTAGAGAGAAATAACAGTTAGCCTTTTGGGTCTGGTGACCCTTCTTCATAACTGGTAAAATAACCTAGTAAATGTTCTCTGAATAGCTTCCAACATGTTATCATTTTTCCATAAGTATGGAGGCCAGTACCATACACAGTATTCCAGGTGTGGTCTCACCGATATTCTGTAGAACTGGAGAATAATCTCCTTTCCTTGCATTCAATTTCCCTCACAATAAAACATAACATCCAATTAGTTTTCCCAAATGCTTGTTGTACCTGTATTCTACCATTCTGCAATTCATGTGTGCGAATACTCGGATCTGACTGCACCTTAGAGCACTGTAACCTCTCTCCCTTTAGTTAATACACAGCTTCTTTTTATTCTTTCTTCCAAGTGGACAAGTTCGCACTTTCCCACATTATACTCCATTTGCCAGATCTTCATTTCCTCTCTTAACCTATCCATGTCTCTTTGTCAGCTCCTTATGTCTTCTTCACAACTCGCTTTCCCACATACCTTTGTATCATCAGTGAGTTTAGTTGCCAAATCTTTGGTCCATTTATTTAAATAATTTACATACATTGTAAAGAGTTGAGGTCCCAGCACCAACTGCTGTGGCATGCCAGTTGTGACTTCTTGCCAGCTTGCAAAAGACCCATTTATTTCTACCTTCTGCTTCCAGTTAGCCACTGATCTTCTATCCATCCAAATACATTACCCCCTACATCATGATCTTCTATTTTCTGAAATAACCTTTGGTGTGGAACTTCATCAAATGTCTTCTGTAAATCTAAGTACAATACATCCACTAGTTCCCCTTTATCTACAGCACAAGTTACTTCTTCAAAAAAAACTCTAATGAATTAGTTAAACATGATTTACCTTTGACAAATTCATATCGACTCTGCATAATTGCTTTGAACTTATCAAAGTGCCCTGTTATAATGCCCTTAATAATAGCTTCTAACATTTTCTCCATGACCAATTATAAACTAACAGGCCCATAGTGTCCTGTTTTCTGCCTCTCCTCCTTTTTGAATAAAAAGAAATGATATCAATTATTTGCTAAGGAACCGTCTCTGAATTGAATGAGTTTTGAAACATTAAAAATAGTGCATCAATTATCTTAATTGCTACTTCTTTTAAGACCCCAGGATGAAATCCATCAGGACGTGGGGACTTGTCAACTTACAGTTCCAATAATTTACTCAGTACTCTTCCCTAGTAATTGCACTTTTCTTCCCCACCACTCAATTCCTGATTTATAGCTATTTCTGGGATGTAATTTCAACATCTCTATAGAAGACAGATGCAAAATACTTGCTCAATTCATCTCCTCTATTACTAAATATCCTGACTCATTTTCTATATAGGACTAACACTTTGTTAACTCTTATCTTAATATATCTGAAGAAACCTTTCCTATCTGTTTTCATGTTTTTTCTACCATTCTCTGATGCTTTAACTTTTCCCTCCTTAAACCATAAGTGATTCTTTGTTTATGTTCTGCCACCTACCTTTACAGAATTATGAGCCTTTTCTTTAAGTTTGATACTACCTGATTTTTTTCAGGTAACCACTGGCTGCAGGCTCATCACTTTGACATTTTCTTCTTTCTTATTCATTGGAATGTATCGATTCTGCATTTTCTGGAATAGTCCCTAAAATGTTTGCCATTTCATGTCCTCATATTTACCCTTGTTTAAGCTGTTTAAATAAGTGTTGATCCAACAGTAATCTTGGACCAACACTTACTTCTTTTAAACTGTATGTAAAATTTAACCATACTCTGGTTGCTGCTATCCAGGGCTGTCTTATCAATGACATCAGTAATTAATCCAACCGCATTAGTCAAAATCAGTTCCAGGACAGCCTGCTCTCTGCTTGGTTCCATAAACGTCTGGTCTAAGAAATTGTCTGAAAACATTGAATGAGTTCCTCATCTAGGCTCGTTTTTCCCCTTCCAATCTATCTCTTTTCACTCTTATTTAAGTTTAGCGTATTTGTTTCTGACAGAAGTTTCTCACTCTCATACTGAACACCAAGTTTTACCATGTCATTGTCACTATTCCCTTGGGGATATTTACTCTAAGATCATTTATTAAATCTGCCTCAATATAGATTATCAGATCTAATAGCTTGATCCCTGGTTTAATTCATGACTTAGTGCTCTTGGAAACTACCCTAAATTCCCAAATACGCTATGAATTATTTGTGTGGCTACCTCAGCCAATTTGATTTTCAAATCTAAATGAAGATTAAAGACATCCATGATTAATATACTGCTTTTTTTTTACATGCCCTCATTATGTCCTGAATTATTCTCTGTCCTACAGTATAGCTACTGGTAGAGGACACTCAGATTACATCCACTAGTATTTTCTTCCCTTGTCATTTTTTATCCTCCTCAACATCTGTGATCCAAAATCATTTCTTGCTATCACACTTATTCCATCACAGTTTAACAAAGCTGCCCCATCATCTTTTCCTTCCTGACTATCCTTTTGACAATTCATATAACTTTGAATATCTTGTTCCCAGCTTTGAGCTCCTTGTAACAATGAATCCACAACAGCTGTGGAATCACACCCACTAGCCCCTATTTGTGCCATTAATTTGTTTATTTAAGAGTATTCGATATTTGGATGTATAAAGAAGGGCCACAATGCTGCCTTTTTACAGTTTTTCTCCCTTCAACTCCATTTGATGCTGTTTTTCTGTCCCACTTCATTAATTGCTTCTCTTCAAATCTGCCATATCCTTTTGCATTGTAATCCTACATTTTCTGTTTCCTATACCCTACCACACTTGATTTAATTTGAAGTCCTCTTACCAACATTAGTAATTCCATGTGCCAGGACACTGGTCCCAGCAAGGTTCCAGTGAAACCCATTCCACCAGACCAACTCCTTTCTACCGCAGTACAGGTGCCAGTGCCCATGAACTGAAAGCTATTCCACCTACATCAATTTTTGAGTCATATATTTAATTCCTTGACTTTATTTACCCTACATCAGATTGTCTGTGGCTGAGTTTGTACGCAGAGATTATTGGAGGTTCTCCATTCCACTCCCATCAAAGTCATTGGTACCAACTTGAATGGTGACAACTGGATTTCTTCCCTCCCACTCTGTGTTTCCCTCCAACCCTGAGGACATGTTCTTTACCCTGATACCTGGAAGGCAACGCAGTCTTAGTGACTCACACTCATGGCTTCAGAGAACTGTAACTATCACCTTAATTATACTGTGCCCTACCACAACTACATTCCTATTTCCTCCATCCACTTGAAGGCCTCCCTATACTGCATTGCCAGATTCAGTTCACTCACCTTCACTGCAATCCTCTCTCTGAGCAACAGCTGATTGACCAACAGTGCATAAGTTTTTCAGGGCAGTTCAACCATCTTCTGCTGCCTCATCTATGACATTCTCTTCATCATAAGGCCTGAATCAGGGACATCGGCATACAATAAATCCAGGACAATATTCAGTTTTGAGATAAAAAGTGCTAAATAATATTTGTGCCACACAAATACCTGTCAATGATCATCTCCAATATCTACTTCCTCTTCATTTGCATTAGCACCACTGAATCTCAAAACAGCAACATTTTAGGCGTTCCTTCTGACCAGAAACATAGCTGCACAAGTCGCATAAATGATCTGGCTATGAAATCAGGTAATAGGCTGGGAATTCTCTGATTCTCTGACAAGCAACTCATCCTCTGATTTCCCAAAGCTGGTCCATTACCTACAAAATGCAAGACAGGAGTGCAACAGAATGTTATCCACTTGTCAGGATGAACGCAACTCCAATAACAATGAGTTCCATCAATAACTCCATCCATAACATTCGTAATATTCAATCCCTTCACCAAAAGCATAGTAGCAGCATTGTGTACCATCTGCAAGATGCATTGTAATATGACGTTTCAACAACACTTTGCAAACCAGAATCTCTACCAGCCAGAGGAACAAACAGGCTCATGGGTACACCACCACATCAAAAGATCCTCCTCAAAGCCACATACCCTCATGACCTCAAGCTATAATATCCTCACTGATGCCCATATTCCATAAATAAATAATTTTTAAAATCTACTGATTTTCATATCTGCATACGCAGAAGCTGGATAATCAACAAACAAATCAGTTCACAATTCCCATAAAACCCCTCCACCATCTGTACAACTTAAGTCTGGAGTATGATGCAACATTCACCATTTGACTGGATGGGTTCATAACCAGTAGCATTTGAAAGTTCAATATCTTCCTCACATTTACCTGCAATTCATTTTCCATCATGACAAACACAATTGAAGTTTTCTCATCACCAACACTTCCTCTGATCTAATTGAGATACATCCTGGATTACTCCAAGGACAAGCCTGTTCCATTACTCTGGGTAAGCTCAGAAAGTTCTAAGGCATGTCTATAGCAAAGGAAATTGAGCTCAGAATCTCTACCTCATTTCTTCTTCATTCCCGGCAATTTTGCATACTCGTAGTATGACAGTGATGAAAATCTTCCCCACATCCTTGCATTACCATAAGCATCACCACAGGTGATCCACTTGTATATTTGAGACTAATGAGTGAAGATGTGTTTCCAGCAACTTATTCAAATACAATCTTTGAAAATTCAACATTCTGACACTGGTTACTTATTTGACCTGCGAATTTAAAAGACCGTACTTGCTGAAAACCTACCTAATCATAATATTATGTCAATCAATATCAATGTAAATAAATAGCTCTATGCAGCTGCTCGAACCAAAACTTTAACATGTAAAAATGGCAAAGAGACATAAATATCAATGGGTCTGAAAAAGACAGCAGAGAAAATATTTCACAATAATAGTGGGCTCAGCTTTTAATGCAACTAGGAATTTAGAATTGAGGGTGACTAATCCGTCAACAAGTTTATTCTCAGCTTCCCAATTTTCAATAAATAGACTTTCCACTGCTGGAGCACAAAGCATGTTCTAAGTCAATAGACGGCATCTACAGCAGAAGTACCTCAATACATACACATCACAAACAAAAGAATAAGGCAAATATAATTTAATTTAGAAAATTGTTAGGAGAACACACAAGGTCAGGTAAATACAATAACTGGTCGGATACTGAAAAATGCAGAAGGACAAAAGGATGCTAATAGCCCAGAAATCCTCATCAGGGATTGGTTGAAAAGACACCCACATATTGCCTCCATTCATGGTGAGAGGATTATCAAGGTTGGGTTGGAGAGGTTATAGAGTTTGGTCATTTGTTGGATGTGTCAAGGTTGACCAGCAGATGGGAAGAAACAAGGGGTCAGGTCAGGAGACTGTTGGGTGAATTGTTGGCATTGAATTGGAGTTGGGGGAGTGGAGTCTGGAATGGGCGAAATATAGTGGGGGGTGGTGGTGAGGCAGTGGTGAGTGGAGGCATTCAGTTTATCCATGAGTTAGAGTAGCTTTATAATCCTTTACATTTTTCTGGATTACTATCAAGCTTAATTAAACAAGCTACAGTCTCTGAATTTGCATGACTTTTACAGAAGGTTCCAGATGCAGTGAAATTGCCCATTGCACATTTCAGTCTCCCACGCTGACTCCTTAGATACAACTGCTTTGGGAGTTTTGCATGGTCCTGATGCACAACTCCAGCAAATATTTGGCCGTTGGAATATTTGGAATGTCTACAGATCCCTGAGGATTGCAGGACTGGAAGGCAAGATAGCCACAAAAGTACATTGAATTCTTTCCATTCATGGCAGGGTCTGGGAAGATTAGGAAGTTGATGTGAGAGTTACAAAACAGTGTTAATTAGATATAGCTACAGTTCTGTTTATAGTTTTGTCACTGCTTTAAGGAAAGGATGTGATCACATAGGGAGGATATATAGACAATTTATGAGGAAATTGCCAGGAATAATGAATTTTAGCACAGTGGAATAATTGGATAATGAAGGTTACTTTCTTTGGAATTGAAGGGGCTGAGTGGATATTTAATTCAAGTTTATAAAATTATGAGGAACCCCAATGGAGGAGACGGTAAGGGCCAATTTCTATCAGCAGAGAGGTTGATAAGAACGTGTTTACCCTTCAAGAAGTCAATTTAAAGTGATTGATAAGAGTAAAGGGGCGATATGTAGAAATCCCTGAAGGGTTACTGGGAGTCTGGAAATCACTGGCTAAAAGAAAGGTAGGAACAGAAACTCAAATCACATTTAACCAACACTTGAGAAGCTGTAACCTATTAAGATAGGCCAACAGCTCAAAAGTTGAATTAGATTGGATATCTATTTTTTGGCCGGCCTGATCATATTGGATTGAATAAGCTCTATATCTCCATGTAAAGCGTTGTAATAACATAAAGTTCTTAAATCATTCATGACCCAAATAACCCCATGGGTGCTTGGACAAAATCTGCATAATGCAATATTTAAAGGGGTCTAGAAATGTGAAAATATAACAGCTCACATTACTATTCTTTACAGAATTATTAAACGTTATCCTAAGTTAATTATTTAAATAGATTTTGTTTTACCTTATATATATTTTGGGTAAAATATAGTAAAAAGGATCCCTTGAAATATTGGCATTCAAGCATGCCATGAGATCTGAATGAAATTTAATTGTCTGATATTTAATGGGCACAATGCTTAGATTTAGACCTCAGAAATGGGCAACAGGGGCATGAAGTGAGGGGAGCGTGCTAGGGCTGAAAAATTGTGTGAAACAACATCAGGTTAGGCTCCTCGTGGCATCATGCCAAGCCCACGTTTTACCAACAGTGGACAGCAAGCCTGTGAGGCTGTCACTCCTGTTCCCAAATTTAACCACTAGTACGTACCTCAGCCAACTTACAGGGCAATAGAATTCAGTTTTATGAGCCCCTCTGGATTTAATGGAAAGTGCACAGTGGATTCAGAGACTTGGCATCTTTTTAACAATGGCAATGGCGCAGCAGCAATTGTTATTAATGCATCGCCTGTCAGGCCTAAGGTTTTTGCTTTTTCATTACTTAAAAGGAGTTAGTCAGCCATTGTTTTGAGATTGAGGCCCCTTGATGGGATTCCGCTCCTGTAGAGGGACCTGAGAGGAGACAGTGATAATGCGGGACAGCATTGGTGCAATTACTATTGGAGTGTCCCAGTCAGAGAAACCATGGGCATGGGCATGGGCATCACATATTCCAGAGAGCCTTCTGGTGAGGTGGTAAACATGGGATGGAGTACTGGAATGATGAGACATGTGACAGGGATCCAGGCAGCAGCAACTTTCAACTGCAGACAGCCTGGTAATGGAGAAGTGACATAACGACACGGAGGGGACCATGAACGGTAGCAGCTTGGTGAAGAAGCCAGTGGCTAAGATGTACAGACAATAAAGAAGCTAGATACAGAAAGGGTCACTGATAGCTGGATGTTGCAGGGTCATCACTAGCTGGATGCTGTCAGTGAGCCTCCACCTTGAAAGCATTAAGGGCACATTTGTTACCACAAGAACATATTGGGCGGACAGTGACCATTCGACTGCCTAAAGGAGAAAAAGTCATTATCCATAAGGAGAGGGGAGGAGAGATATTAAAACACTTTCATGGAAATCATCAAGAAATTGATTCCACTCTGAAGAAGGCAAGAAATGTGCTCAATAGGCAAAACATGAGCAATGAAATCAAGGACCACATCAGTGCAGTGCTTGTAATGAGTACTGAGCTGACCAAGCTAGACAGCCACGGATAACATATGACATCTCTGGCAGATAAAGCTGGGACAAGACCTCCCTGCTATCGCAGGAAATGATTATCTTGTCACTCCGGCTACTTTTCCAATTACAGCAAGGTGAACCAACTTCTTTCAGTTTGTCCAGAAATCACACAACACCAGGTTATAGTTCAACAGGTTTATTTGAAAACTCAAGCTTTCAGAGCCTTACTCCTTCTTCAGGTGTTAGTCCGAAAGCTTGTGTTTTCAAATAACGTGTCGGACTATAATCTGGTGTTGTGTGATTTCTGACCTTGTCCACGCCAGTCCATTACTGGCACCTCCACATTTAGCTTGTCCAGACCAACAAGCAAGATTATCAAATGCCTAAAAGCGTATGTCAGCCATTATTGTATTCCTGATACTGGAAGGATCAAGTGAAGAATTTGGTCACTTCATAAAGGTTTGGGAAATTCAAAATCACACATAGTGTCTGCACTATTCCCAGTGAAATGGAAAGGCTAATGCAACTGAAAATCACCAAAGTAATCCTCAAGAAATTGAGCAGATTTAGCCCAGAAGGAGACAGCACAATCCTCAAATGAAGATGTTTACTAACTGAGGGCAAAGAGAGATGTCCAGTACAATGATTAAGCTTCTGAAGCCAGAAGTAGTAACAGGTCTGAGTAATAAAATCAAAGCATATGGCAGAAAGACAATTTCATTTTGACAAGATTATCAAACCATTTCCAGAGCTGAGCATTGGAGAGCCAGTCAGGGTACAAACTTTCAACATTCTCAACAAGTGTCAGCCTAAGTTACAACTTGGGACCTGCATAACATGGTTGTCATCTCGATTATACGTGGTGGAAGTGAGTGACGAGATATACTATTGTAACCTCTGGCATATATTCAAAACTGGAGAAGCTGCATCAAAGTAAGTGGCCAATCAAAAAATAACTATGAACTTGCCACTTGCTAGTCCACAGATCAACTGTCATACTCAGAAGGAAGGCACAAAACTACAACAATAGAAATGGAACAACCACAACAATAACAACTAACAGGAATGGCACTAGCCAGGGAAGGAGTATTACCCAGATCAAAAGCCACCAACAACGCACATACATACAATTAAGAGATTACTGATTTAAGGACTTTAAGTGCAATGTTGCAGAAGCTGACAAGAATAACAAACTCTTAATACAGGACAACAGTTGGGTGTACTTTGGGTAACTTAGATAACTCAATGTGCATGATGATGCTTATAATTATTGGTTTCTTTTGTGTAAAAGGCATTTTGTTTGGGGTAGCAATGCAATCAAGTGCAATGCGTTTCCTTACTAGCCATTGTTATGTGATTTCTACCATGGAGTAATGACTGTCATTTTACAGCTAGTTTTCAATAAAGCCACAGGACAGGCCAGACCTAAGAGATAATAGGAACTGCAGATGCTGGAGAATCCGAGATAACAAGGTGTGGGGCTGGATGAACACAGCAGGCCAAGCAGCATCATAGGAGCAGGAAAGCTTGACGTTTCAGGCCTAGACCCTTCATCAGAAATGGGGGAGGGGAAGAAGGTTCTGAAATAAATAGGGAGAGAGGGGGAGGCAGATAGAAGATGGATAGAGGAGAGGACAGGTGGAGAGGAGGCAGACAAGTTAAAGAGGCGGGGATGGAGCCAGTAAAGGTGAGTGTAGGTGGGGAGGTAGGGAGGAGATAGGTCAGTCCAGGGAGGACGGACAGGTCAAGGGGGCAGGATGAGGTTAATAGGTATGAGATTAGGGTGCGGCTTGAGGTGGGAGGAGGGGATAGGTGGGAGAAAGAACAGGTCAGGGAGGCGGGGACGAGCTGGGCTGGTTTTGGGATGCGGTTGGGGGAGGGGAGATTTTGAAGCTTGTGAAATCCACATTGATACCATTGAGCTGCAGAGTTCTCAAGCGGAATATGACTTGCTGTTCCTGCAGCCTTCGGGTGGCATCACTGTGGCATTGCAGGAGGCCCAGGATGGACATGTCATCTGAGGAATGGGAGGGGGAGTTGAAATGGTTCACGACAGGGAGGTGCAGTTGTTTAGTGCGAACCGAGCATAGGTGTTCTGTAAAGCAATCCCCAAGCCTCCGCTTAGTTTTGCCGATGTAGAGGAGGCCACAACGGGAACAGCGGATGCAGTATACCACATTAGCAGATGTGCAGGTGAACATCTGCTTGATGTGGAAAGTCTTCTTGGGGCCTGGGATTGGGGTGAGGGAGGAGGTGTGGGGGCAGGTGTAGCACTTCCTGCGGTTGCAGGGAAAAGTGCCGGGTGTGGTGGGGCTGGAGGGGAGTGTGGAGTGGACAAGGGAGTCATGGAGATAGTGGTCCCTCCGGAAAGCAGACAAGGTTGGGGAGGGAAGGATGTCTTTGGTGGTGGGTTCGGATTGCAGATGGCGGAAGTGTCGGAGGATGATGCGTTGGATCCGGAGGTTGGTGGGGTGGTACGTGGGGACGAGGGGATTCTGTTATTGTTGTTATTGCGGGGACGGGGTGTGAGGGATGAGTTGCAGGAAATGCGGGAGACACGGTCGAGGGCGTTCTCGACCACTGAGGGGGGGAAGTTGCAGTCTTTGAAGAACGAGGACATCTGAGATGTACGGGAATGGAATGCCTCATCCTGGGAGCAGATGCGGTGGAGACAAAGGAATTGGGGATAGGGGATGGCATTTTTGCAGGAAGGTGGATGGGAGGAGGAGTATTCCAGGTAGCTGTGGGAGTTGGTGGGCTTGAAATGGATATCAGTTTCTAGGTAGTTACCCAAGATGGAGACAGAGAGATCCAGGAAAGTGAGAGAGGTGTGAGAGATGGTCCAGGTGAACTTCAGGTTGGAGTGGAAGGTGTTGGTGAAGTGGATGAACTGTTCAAGCTCCTCATGGGAGCACGAGCCAGCGCCGATACAGTCATCAATGTAACGGAGGAAGAGGTGGGGTTTAGGGCCAGGGTAGCTTTGGAAGAGGGATTGTTCCACGTAACCTACAAAGAGGCAGGCATAGCTTGGGCTGATGCGGGTACCCAAGGCCACCCCCTTTGTCTGTAGGAAGTGGGAGGAATTGAAAGAGAAGTTGTTGAGGGCGAGGACGAGTTCAGCTAAGCGGATGAGTGTGTCAGTGAAGGGGGACTGGTCAGGCCTACGGGACAGGAAGAAGTGGAGGGCCTTTAGGCCATCCGCATGGAGAATGCAGGTGTATAGGGACTGGACGTCCATAGTAAAAATGAGGTGTTGGGGACAGGGGAATTGGAAGTTCTGGAGGAGGTGGAGGACGTGGGTGGTGTCATGGACGTAGGTAGTGAGTTCCTGGACCAAGGGGGAGAAAATGGAGTCGAGATAGGTGGAGATAAGTTCAGTGGGGCTGGCGCAGATGGAGACAATGGGTCAACCAGGGCATTCAGGTTTGTGGATTTTGGGAAGGAGATAGAAGCGGGCGGTGCGGGGTTGGGGAACGATGAGGTTGGAGGCTGTGGGTGGGAGGTCACCTGAGGTGATGAGGTTGTGGATGGTTTGGAAGATGTTGGTTTGGTGCTCGGGGGTGGGGTCATGATCCAGGGGGTGGTAGGAGGAGGTGTCGGAGAGTTGGCGCCTGGCCTCAGCGATGTAGAGGTCAGTGCGCCATACTACAACTGCGCCTCCCTTGCCCGCGGGTTTTATGGTGAGGTTGGGATTGGAGCGGAGGGAGCGGAGGGCTGCACTTTCCGCGGGGGAGAGGTTGGAGTGGGTGAGAGGGGTGGAGAGGTTGAGGCCATTGATGTCTCGATGGCAGTTGGAGATGAAGAGGTCGACGGAGGGTAGGAGGCCTTGGAGGTGTCCAGGAGGAGGGCTTGTGTTGGAGGCGGGAGAGGGGGTCAGTAGAGGGAGGGTTGAAGAAGTAAGCATGGAGGCGGAGGTGGCGGAAAAACTGCTCAATGTCCAAATGTGACCGGTATTCGTTAATATGTGGGTGGAGGGGGACAAAAGTAAGCCCTTTACTGAGGACTGACCATTTGTCCTCAGTAAGGGAGAGGTCTGGGGGGATGGTGAAGACTTGGCAGGGCTCAGTGTTCCTGTGTCCACTGGAGCTGCTAGCTGTGGAGGCAGTGGGTGGAGTGATGTCGGCGTCGGCTGTGGGCAGAGTTGCGTTGGCGGTGGTGGGTGGAGTTGCGTTGGCGCCGGCAGTGGGCAGGGTTGCGTCGGCGTCAGCTGTGGGCAGAGTTGCGTTGGCGTCGGCGGAGGGCGAAGGGCAGAGTTCAAAATCTCCCCTCCCCCTACCTCATCCCAAAACCAGCCCAGCTCGTCCCTGCCTCCCTAACCGGTCCTTCCTCCCACCTATCCCCTCCTCCCACCTCAAGCCACACCCCCATCTCCTATCTACTAACATCATCCCGCCCCCTTGACCTGTCCGTCCTCCCTGGACTGACCTATCTCCTCCCTACCTCCCCACCTACACTCACCTTTACTGGCTCCATCCCCACCTCTTTAACTTGTCTGCCTCCTCTCCACCTATCCTCTCCTCTATCCATCTTCTATCTGCCTCCCCCTCTCTCCCTATTTATTTCAGAACCCTCTTCCCCTCCCCCATTTCTGATGAAGGGTCTAGGCCTGAAACATCAAGATTTCCTGCTCGTATGATACTGCTTGGCCTGCTGTGTTCATCCAGGTCTACACCTTGTTATCTCGGACAGGGCAGACCCTTTCTTGAGAGCTCACAGCAAGATCCTAGAATCAGTTCTGGCAACAAAAGGGACCATTTAGTCCAAGTAGTCTATTCTGCCTCTCCATGAAGCAGTCATGGTGACCATCCAATCTCTTTTCCAGTTATTTACCAGCTCTGCTTCCACTGTCCTCAAGCACAGTGAGTTACAGCTCATTACATTTACTTTTTCCTTACATTTCTCTGACATCCTTTGTCTAAAACTTTAAATCTGTGTCTTCTAGTTCTTGTACCACCAGCTGATGTTTTTGGTTTATCTAAATCTGTCATGAGCTGGCACACCCACTTGCAAATCTTCCTCAATCCCCTTTGCTCCCGGAAGAACATAGGAAACTGGAGAAGAAGTAGGCCATTGAGCTCAATCCACCATTCAACTAGATCACTCTATCTCAATGCCATTTTCCTGCTCTATTCCCAGATCTCTTTTTACTTTAATATCTAAATAATCCCAACTTTTCCAAACTAACTTTGTGTCTGAAATCTCCCATTTCTGGAACTATTCTAGTAAATCTTCAGAGGAAGGTTTTCAATTTCAAAGTTCTTGATTAGCGGCCTAACAAATGTACTTGAATTCTGTGAGGAGTTACCAAGCAGAATAGGTAAAGGGGAAGGAGTGGATGTAGTATATTTGGATTTTTAGAAGGTTTTTGATAAGGTACTGCACATTCAGCTTTTTAACAGGGTAAGCATTGGAATAGAAACACAGAAGATAGAAGCAACAGTCAGCCATTTGACCCCTCAAGCCCGCTCTGCCATTCATTATGATCATGCCTGAACATCAAGCTCAATACCCTCATCCTGCCCTCTCCCCATGTACCTTAATCCATATTTCCACAGTGACAAATCTAATTCCTTCTGAAGAAGGTTCCCGACCCGAAACATCAACTTTCCTATTTTAGCCTCAAACATTTTCTGCGGTAATGAATTCCATAGGCTCATCAATCTCTGGGAAAAGAAATTTTTCATCATCTCAGCCCTAAAATGTTTACCTCTTATGCTTAAACTGTGACCCCTGGTTGTGGACTCCCCACCATCAGGAACACCCTTCCTGTATCTAACCTGTTCAGTTCTGTTAGAAATTTACAGGTTTCAGTGAGAATCTCACCTTCTTATAAATCTAGCAAACACAATCCTAATTGATTCAATATTTCCTCATAAGTCAGTCCTGCCATTTCAGGAATCAATTTGGTAAAACTTCACTGCACTCCCTCTACAACAAGAACATCCTTCCTCAGATAAGGAGACCAAAACTGCACACAATATTCCAGGTGTGGCTTTGTCAATCCCTGTATAATTGCAGCAAGATATCCTCGTTCCTGTGGTCGATTCCTCTCGCTATGATGGCTGATAATTTGTCTTTTTTACTGCCTGTTGCACCTACTCACTTAATTTCAATGAGTGGTGCACGAGGACACCCAGGTCTCATTGAATGTGCCCCTCTCTCAATTTATAGCCATTCAAATAACAATCTTGCTTCCTATTTTTGCTACCAAAGTGAATAACCTCACACTTAGCCTCATTATTCGGCATCTGCTATGCATTTGCCCACTGACTCAGCATGTCTACATCACACTGCACCATCAACCTCCTCACAGCTCACCTTCCACACAGATTTGTGTCAACTAAGACCCCATTGTTGGGAGCTAAGTATAATAGCATGGAAAGAGAACTGGCTAACTAATAGACTATAGAGACTTGGGATAAATAGACACATTTTCAGATGGCAACCTGTAAGTAATGGTTTGTCACAGGGATCAGTTCTGAGGCCACAATTATTTACCATACAGATTAGTGATTTGGCTGAGAAAAGTGAATGTACTATAGCCAAGTTTGCAGATGCCACAAAAATACATGGGAAAGCGAATGGTGAAGGTGACACAAAGAGGGATATGGACAGGTCAAGTCAGTGGACAAAAATTTGTCAGACGGAATATAATTTGGGGAAATGTGAAGTGATACTCTTTGGCAGAAAAAAATAGAGAATTTGAATATTAGTTGGATGGAGAAAGAATCCAAAAAAACAATGGAACAAAGGTATTTGGAAGTTTTCCTCCAGGAATCACAACAAGTTATTACAGTGTCATAGAGACATACAGCATGAGAACAAACCATTCAGCTCAACCAGTCCATGCTGACCATAATCCCAAACTAAACTAATCCCACCTGCTTGGATCCGCCCATATCCCTCCAAACATTTCTTATTCATGTACTTACCTAAATGCCTTTTAAATGTTGTAACTATACTCACTTATATCCCTTTGTCTGGAAGTTCATTCCACACACAAACCACTCTCAGTGTAAAAAAGTTGCCCCTTATGGCTTTTTTACAACTTTCTCCTCTCACCTTAACAATATGCCCCCTACTCTTGAAATCACCCACCCTAAGAAAAAAGGTACCTCCCTTTCTCCTTATCTATACCCCTCATTATTTTATAAACCTCTATAAGGTCACTTCTCAACCCCTTATACACCAATGAAAAAAGTGCCAGCCTATCCAGCCTCTCCTTATAACTCAAGCTCTCCATTCCCTACAAGATCCTGATAAAGATCTTCTGAACGCTCTCTGGCATAATAATATCCTTCCCATAACAGGGTGAGGACAACTGAACACAGTACTCCAGAAAAGGCCTCATCAACCTCCTGTACAACATCAACATAATGTCCCAATTCCTATAATGAAAGCTCTGAGAATTGAAGGCAGGCATGCTAAACACCTTCTTAACCAGCTTGTCTATATGTGATGCAAACTTTGAAGAATTATGCACCTGAACACCTAGGTCTCTCTGTTCTACAACACTACACAAGACCCTACTTTTAATTGTATAAGTTTTGTCTTCATTTGTTTCATTAAATGCAATACCTCTAAATTGGCTCAGAGATAAAAGGTACTG
>JAHRHZ010000031.1:4804917-4857087 GCA_024137785.1 Ginglymostoma cirratum
TTGTAATTTTAGACACCCTTCTTCACTGTCCACTGTACCACCAATCTTGGTGTCATCTGCAAACTTACTTACCATGCCTTTCAAATTCTCATTTAAGTCATTTATATAAATGACAAGCAAAAGTGGATCCAGCACCAACCCCTGTAGAACATTACTGGTCACAGGTCTCCATTCCAAACAAACAACCCTCCAACATCACTCTCTTTGTCTTCTGCTGTTGAGACAACTTTGTATCCAATTGACAAGCTCACCCTGAATTCCATGTGATCTAACTTTACTAAGTAGTCTACCATGTGGAACCTTATCAAAGACTTTACTAAAGTCTAAGCAAACAATATCTACCACTCTGCCCTCGTCGATCTTCTTGGTTACATGTTCAAAAAACTCAATCAAGTTTGTAAGACATGATTTCCTTCGCACTAAACCATACTGACAATACCTAATCATTCCTTGCCTTTCCAAATGTACATAAATCCTATTTTTCAGAATTACTTCCAATAACTTACCCACCACCGAAGTCAGACTCACAGGCCTATAGTTCCCAGGCTTCTCCTTACATCCTTTCTTAAACTAAGGATCAACATTAGCCACTCTCCAGTCATTCAGCACCCCACCAAGGACCCTGCAATTTCCTCTCTAACTTCTCAAAAAGTCCTGCAATTCACTAGATCAGGCCCTGGAGATTTATCCACCCTAAATTTATAAGACCTCCAGGACTTCCTCTTCTATAATGTGAATAGCTTTCAAAACATCAGTATCTATTTCCTTGAGTTCTCTCTCCTCCATTTCCTTCTTTGCAGTAAAAACTGATGCAAAATATTCATGTAATATCACTCCCATCTCCTGAGGTTCAACACAAAGATAACTTTTCTGATTTTTGTGGAGACCTGCTGTATCTTTAGTTTCTCTCTTGCTCTTAATGTCCATGTAGAATCTCTTTGGATTATACTTAACCTTATTTGCCTGGACTATCTCATATCCTCTCTTTGTCTTC
This sequence comes from Ginglymostoma cirratum, assembly GCA_024137785.1. Taxonomy (NCBI): domain Eukaryota; kingdom Metazoa; phylum Chordata; class Chondrichthyes; order Orectolobiformes; family Ginglymostomatidae; genus Ginglymostoma; species Ginglymostoma cirratum. The sequence goes on from JAHRHZ010000031.1 coordinate 4,805,912, forward strand.
CTGATCTCCCTCTAAAGAATGCCCCATACTCCTTCAAAAGATTAATTTGAACCCAGTTGTTAAAGTCTAATGCATGATTCCTTTTTATTCTTGACTAGAACCTCATTATCTTTATTCGTGCATTTTTCTCTAATTCTCCAAATTCAGTGGGTAATAGGGAACATAAATGTGGGAACATAAATGGAATGTCAGTCTTGATTTCTAAGGAAATGGAATCTAAAAGTAGAGAGGTTTAGGTAAAACTATATAAAGCACTAGTCAGAACACAGCTGATGTACTATGAATAGTTGTCGGCCCTTATCAAAAAGAAGACATACCGACATTGGAGGCTGGTCAGAGAAGGTTCACCGAGCTGACACTAGGTACGGAGAGATTGTATGAGGAGACGTAGAGTAACTAGTGCATGTACTCAATGGAGTATAGAAGAATGAGGGGTGACCTTATTGAAACATACAAGATTCTTTGGAGACATGACAGGGTAGATATCGGAAGGTTGGTTCGCCTTGAGGGTAAACCTGGGACTAGAGGGCATAATCTCAGAATAAGGGGTTGCACATTTAAGGCAGAGTAATGAGGATTATCCTTTTTCAGAAGGTTGTGGATTTGTGGATTTTTTTTATTGGAGAGGCCTGTTGCAGTTGTGGCATTAAGTATATTCAAAGTTGAGATAAACAAATTTTTAATCAGTCAGGAAATCAAAATAATGGAGAAAAGGCAGAAAAGTGTGGTTGATCAGCCATGTTCTCATTCAAAGCAGAGCAGGCTCGATGGTCTGAATGACCTATTCTGCTCCTACATCCTATGGTCTTATAGCTCTGACTAATTGGAATGATGAAAAATCTACTGTTTGACTTTCTCTTATGAATGCACAGACTGCTGTTTTTGAACGCTCACATTACAATTTCCACAAGGCTGTTTGCTTTCAGCATGCTGAGAAGCTGATGAAAAGAATCATTTTCCTCTCTATCAACTAGCAACAAGTGTACTCCCACATGAACACACTGAGATAATGTGAGGACGCGTGATCTGACAGAATACATTTGCGTTCTCAAGTCTTAAGAGTGAGATTTGAACTTTAACTTTCTGCCTCAGAGGAAAATTTGACACCAATTTGCTCACGGCTGGCACAAGATTCTAAAGAAGAACACGTAAAATGTACAATACCGTAAAGCGAATTACGTAGTAGACAGTGAGCACCATATGCTGAGTATTTGTAAACCCATAAATTTGGTTTACTTACTACTTCACCCAAAAAGACTGAAGATTCTTTGACAATGGATAAAAGGAAACAGCAAATAGATGCTGTAGTAATCAGAAATACTTGTTTGAAATTTTAGATTTAGCTAGCAATTTCCAGCTTAGTTAATGATATCATTATTTAAATGTAGCTGCAGGCTTTAACCGAAAACTCCAGGTTCAGCACTCATAGGACATAGAACATTATAGCACAGTACAGGCCTTTCGGCCAACAATGTGCTGACCTATTATCTTTCTCAAGTGTGATTAGACATTAATTTCATGGAACAGTATGTGTAGGCTGTTCACACCCATGACCACTAAAGGTGTGGATTATGCATTGCAAAATGACCCAAGGACTGAGGGAGAAGGTGCATGGGTTGTTGGATGCAGCAATAAAAATCCTTTTAGAGGAGTTTCAGAAGAGAAAGGGTGTTGTTGTCCGTGTTTAGACACTTCAACCAGTTTCTGTATTGAACACACTTTATTTAAGCTTTCTCGTCGGTGAGGCAGACAAAGAGACCCAGAACTTGATTTGCAGTTCAACTTGATTTTATTAACAAAATATTCCTTATTTAAACCACCATGTGAGCATTTCCCAAATTCCCACAATATTTTTCTTTATCCAGTTCAATCCATCTGAAAAAGGATATTACCTGCAGCAATCCATGTGTTTAAGTAGGGCCATTGGAACTTCCTTCCTCTCCCATGTAGATCTGTCTCTCTCACTTTCTCCAGGTAGTCGGATCTCTATTACTGGGCCAGTTTGAGTCTTCACTATCAAAAGTGGTGTCTAGGTGTGTGTTCTTACATGTCCTCAACCCAGGCTATCCAGAATGTTCTGTGGCCATTGGTCTATAGAATCATGAGCTGGGTTCTAAGAATCCAATGGGTTCACACCAAGACCGTTCACTGATGCTATACTGGGGAGGTGTAAAGTGCACAGCCTCAGACACTGGCTGTAAGTCAAGGTGCCAGGAGGTCTGATCAAATTTCAAATATACAACCCTTCATCTGGTTGTAACTGGTTCTGCCTGAACCTTTGTGACCTCTTTGACTTCTGCTCTCTAGAGCCAATGGCTGTGCAGGCCTGTCGTCACTTGATCACAGTGTCCTGAACACATAGGTCAAAAGTATCCTCCTCACATTTCTGCAGCCCTCACCCAGCCTTTCTTTCTTGGAGCTACCAGAATTTATCTACCTTCCTCATGCCTTCATCCATTCCACATCAGGCCAAGCAGGATGCCTATCAGAAGGTGCCCGTCATCATTTCTCCTGGAGACTCCTGAATGGTAGAACATATAATACATAACTTGCGCTTGTCAGGTGAAGTCTTTGAAATTTCTGGAATAAATATTGCTCAAGGTATTTGTCCCAAAAAGTCTCCCAATGTATTTTAGAGATTCTCACACCTTTGGCATCAATGATCATGAAGTGGCAAATATCTCTTTCATCCTGGTTGAAATTAGTATCAATGTTTAATCCCAAATACCTGATTACTATCAGCAGAGGGATATTTGCCTCTTTAATAAGCAGTGGCAAACATTTGAGATGGTAAGTATCTGTTTGACAAGCCGCGAGGCAGCTGTTTCTCCTGCGGAATACAATTCCTTTAGCAAGATTGTGTCTTGTGACACACACGGGCTAAACTGGTGTTTCATCTTGGTCATCCCTTTGGTGGTGGAAATAACTAATTCATTTTTATCTATTTTGTTCAGATTAAATGACTCTAGTGGTGCAGTGGTAATACCCCAACTGCTGGTCCAGGAGGTCCAAGCTTAAGGCTCACTTGCCCAAAGAGTTGTCACAAATAACAACTTCAATTAGGTTGATTGAAAAATAATTTTGTAGAATAAAGTACTAACCATCTTCTTTCATCTTCTTCCATTTGTAGTGCAAATTAAAATAGAATCAGATCTTTTTTCAAAGATTTCCCTACTCTACAGCCAAATTTCTATTCCTCTTCCCAAACACCGCCAGAAGTAACAATTACGGCCTGTGGGAAAAAAACTTCATATTTCTGCCGAGATAACTTACTGTTTTTCATGAGAATTGGGGATGCGCTTTCACCTTCCTCCCTGGAATGTATTTGGATTGAACACCATGAATGTACAAGAATGACGTGTTTTCTAGCCTCAGCTCTTTGCTACTCTGTGAATCTTCTGCTTTTACAGCTGACAACATTGCATCTGTTTTACTTGGACTGAAAAGGAAGCCTCGAATTGCGAAATGTTTCTACAAGCTGATATATTACTTCAATGATTCCAGAATGTTTCTGACTCACTTCTGAATCTGTGAACTTTGAATTAATGTTAGAATGTAGCAAATGATCATTCTGCAAAACTGTGTTGGACTTTTTAACTCAGTCTTGTTCAATGAAGCTGCTTGATGAAATATGGTAGTTAATTAATATGTGAAAGTAGAGGTTAATTTTGCAAAACAATTCAAAATTCAACAGTTTGATGAGAAGAAAGACCAATTGAACTAACTGGCTGCTATGAACAACTTGTTAATAGGTCTGGTGAACAGTCTCAAACATAAATAACTGATAGTGGAATAAGTATAAATAAAGATTCCTCTGGAAATTAGTCTTGAAGGCTGGAGGTGGAGTATTACTGGGAAGGATGGAACTTAACAAAAAGAGTTTTTGATGCAGTAAGGAAAGAATGGGGTTAGAGTGCTTAACCACACAGATTGAAAGGTAATGTGTTGAGGGTCAAAAGCTAATGGCAGGCGAATGACATTAAATGTGGACATTTTTCAATGAATAGCTCTTGAGGGCATTTTCCATCGTTACCTGTAGGATTTATACTCTGTGAGCTCCTAGTCCTTTAGCAGTGACTTGTCACATGCTACTAAGTGGCATAGAAACATTCTACCTTCTGAGCTTTTGTCTTACTAACTTAAGATCTTCTGCCTCATCCATCATTGTCAGACTTCGTGAACATTAGAAGGAATGGCATTCCCACAACAAAGCAGGGAAAGCTGGTGAGTCCCTCACATAGTTTTATAAGACGAGTGGTTCAAGATCCTGGGTTATGGCCATTGAAATGCACAGCTACCTGGAGTCATAAGTGAAAGTTGGAGAGTTACAAAACATTGGTTTCTCCTGCATACTTTCCTCTTGACACTGGTGTGTAGTTTAGCAGGGAATCAAGTGTACTTGTCTTCCATATAATCTACCCCTTGATGTTTTATAGGATTTTTCAAAAAGATGTAAATCTTTATAGTATAAGAAAGGCAATTTCAATATTGCATTCAGGTCAACTCTTGTAAAGAATAAAAAATAAGAGAAAGGGTCTTGTTTCACAATGTGTTCTCGATTATGATGAGCCAGAAGCTCAAGCCCCTCCTGTGCCAGAGGTGTGTCACAAAATGTGCAAACAGTTTGATTAAAAATAACTATAAAGTGAGAAGCTTTGGGAAGGTGTCAGTACAAAAAGGGGCAGGGAGAAACTCCTAAGGTGAGATCCATGTTAACACACTCGTGCAGATTGAAAAGTTATGAAGATATAAGGTTCTGGGAAGAAATAAGAAAAAGAGAAATAATAGTACATATCAACCATCTTGTCTGATCTGGAACATTACCAAAAAGGTTGTCTCAGTCATATATGTTTGGTATATAATTAGGGTGTGATATCGCATTTTAAACTCTTAACTGCATTTTGTCGGAGGGTGGCAAAGGACAGCTCCCCTGTCTCCCAACTAAAACTTCAGTTAGATGCTGACCCATGTTAAAAGATATCGACCAGCAGGAATAACACATTACGGGCAGTGTTAACAGGAAGCCCAACAAGGCGAACTCTCCATAGATCCAGACAATGCCGAGAGCTCAGTAGTGAGAGTTGCTTGTTCTGCAGGCTGGTCCACAAGAAAGGCAGCCATGGATCCTGGTCCAAGCTAAGTATTGGACAGGGAGAGTTTTAGTAACCTGGGTGTGGGTGGGGAAACAGGTGAGGTTAGGGGTGGGTTTTGGAGGTTAGGCAGGTCGGGTGGAAGGAGGATACTGTCTCTGGGATATGCCCCAACATGTAAATCATACACCCTGAAAATAGTAACCACACCTGCCCCTCCTCACTTCCTTTCTACCTTTTTAAAAACATAGTACAGAATGGGTAGCATATTATTGTATCAGTTGACCCTTTACAAGCTTAAGTCACCCTTTTTATTTTTATATACTTATATATTTGTATATTTTTATTTATTCATATATGCTGAGTTGCTGAATTTGCTGCAGCCCATTCTCTGTACTAAGTGGGTGATGTCAGTGATGAGTAGGAAGGTGGTACCCTGCAAACTCACCATCTTTAAATGCCCTCCCCACGCTGAAAACAAACCTCCAATTAAATGCAACAAACACACCACACTGGTTGCAGTCAGTCCTGTTCGATTAAATAGTGACAACACCAATAGTGAAGATTAAAATTATAATCATGCACAGTTTATGATGACCCTCTCAAATCCATCGTCTCAATTCGATCCTGTTGCTGATATAGAAATAGCAACTGGAAATAAAGAAAATGTCCAGGAAGTGGATTGAAGGAGTAGTAGGTAAGAGTGGCAGCATAGACTGAGGAGATCACAACGGCAACATGAATTACTGCAGTGACGGGGAAGAGAAAGGGAGAAACCCAACAGAGATTAGAGCAAGGTTGGGTATGGAAGCATCATGGTGATTGCTTGTGCTCTTTCAGTCCCGACATTCTTGTTTGTGCATCATCCTTTCTAACCCTATGAGCGACATTTGATTGGTTTGCATATATAAATTCTCGGTGATGACCCATCTCAAAATACAAGTTGTATCTTGTTGTATCCAGGAAAAAAACTACAGGTTGACTTTTACAGGGTGATTTCCAGGAACTGATTGTCAGTAACTGTTGGTCACTGGACTCACTACAGTACCTTGTTGAAATCGCACTGTCTTTCTAGTCCTTACTCCCTTCGAAAATGTTGTCAAAATCCAACCGTTCAATCACCTTGCTAATCCTTCCGATTATGAGTTAAGTTCCATTCTTCCATTCCTTTATAAATTTTTTGCTCTCCTCTGCCTTGGAACATTAAGGGTAAAAAAGATTTGATGAGAGGTCATTATTCTGAAAAGTTAGCCTCGTACTTCCCCTCTCAGATGTGGTTCAACATGCTAGGTATTTCCAAAATTCTCTGTTTGAATTCAGATTTCTGACCTCGGCAGCATTTTGCTTTTGTACAGTTACAAGTTGCTTTGGCAACTGCTACCTCTTGCTGACTGGTTTCTCAGAGATACAGATTGTCATTTTGCAGTCCTTTTATTCTTTTGCTAACCTAGGTGAAATTGATCCATCATCGTCAAAATATGCTTTCCATTTTTTTCACTTTACGCATAGAGATGGATTTCTGTACACCCACCACAAATTTACATTAGAAAAGGAAGAAACAGGCAAACGCAGAATTGAGACAAAGAATGTTTCAGCTGAAGCTTATGACTCAATTTTCCCCTTCTTGCTGATCATCCGATACATCTTCCTGGTTCACCTCCCCCTCTTAGATCATGGTCCTATATCCATTATCAGATCTCAAAGTAATTTTCAACATTCTGGGATTTGAACTTGCACTTTGCCCGACATGAAGTGGATTAATAGTTTATTATTAAAGGAGCTAGATGACCAAGTATTTGTTTTGTTTTTGTTTTCCTGGCCCCAAATCCTGGTACTAGAGGTAGGGAACTATTTGGAACACATTATGGTTGGGGTAGCCACACCATTGAATTCAGCCCCACATCATCATCACTAGTGTTCTTCGGTCTAGTATCTGAGGACCAAGCATTTTCAGTGACTTCAATATTGTCCCTCATCATACTATCAGAAGTAGACATGCAAGTATTCAGTACCATTCACAATTCTTCAAATAATGAAACAGACCATGCTTGTAAACATCAGGACAACTGGGCAGCTTTTAGGTTCTGGATACATGGCAAGCGACGCATTCACAAGAGAGAAGTGCCAGAAAATAAGAAAGAATCCAATCATCCCCCTTTGACATTCAATGGCATTTAATCACTGGATACCCCACCATCACCATCCTGGGTGCTACTATTGACTAAAAGCAACGATATTCTTGTTCCTACATCCTGAGAACTGCAGATATTCAATAAACAGCTCATCACCACCATATGCATGGCAATTGGGCATAGAAAATTAATCCTGGTCTAACAAGCGATGCCCAAATCTCATGAAGGAATAAAAAAAGAACTAAACTAGGAGTCCTTTTAAGAAAAAAAATTCATTCATTGGATGTAAGTGTTGCCCCAGCATTTGTTATCCATCCCTATTTGCTTTTGTAAAAATCACACTAAGCTTCCTTTTTGAACCAGTGTAGTCCATGTGCTGTGAAGTGGGACATCTTAAAATGCATAAAGGTGAATAAATCCCTGGGACATAATCAGGTGTATCCTAGAACTTTGTGGGAAACTAGGGAAATGACTGCTGGATCCCTCGCTGAGATATTTGTATCATCAATAGCCACAGGTTAGGTGCCAGAAGATTGGAGGTTAGCTAATGTGGTGCCACTATTTAAGAAAGTTGGTAAAGAAAAATTAGGGAACTATAGATCGGTGAGCCTGACATCAGTGATGGGCAAGGGGATTCTGATTGGAGGGGATTCTGAGGGGCTGGATTTACATGTATTGGGAAAGGCAAGGATTGATTGGGGATAGTCTACAAGGCTTTGTGTGTGGGAAATATTGTCTCACTAACTTTTTGGACTTTTTTGAAGAAGCAACAAAGAAGTTTGATGAAGGCAGAACGGTGGATGTGATCTATATGGACTGCAGTAAGGTTCTGCATGGTAGACTGGTTAGCGATGTTAGATCACATGGAATACAGGGAGATCCAGACATTCGGATACAGAAGGTAGGAGATAGAAAGTAATGGTGGAGGGGTGCTTTTCACACTGGAGGCCTGTAACCAGCAGTGTGCCACAAGTATCACAGGTGCTGGGTCCACTGCTTTTTGTATTTATATAAATGATTTGGATGTGAACATATGAGGTTTGGTGACTAAGTTTGCAGATGAGACCTAAATTGGTGATGTTGTGGACAGCCAAGAAGATTACCTCAGAGTACAATGGGACCTTGTTCAGATGGGCCAGTGGGCCAAAGAGTGGCAGATGGAATTTAATTTAGATAAATGTGAGGTGCTGCAGTTTTGAAAGGAGAATCAGGGCAGCACTCATGCACTACATGGTAAGGTCCTGGGGACTGTTGCTGAACAAAGAGACCTTGGAGTGCAGGTTCATAGTTCCTTGAAAGTAGAGTCACGGGTAGACAGGATAGTGAAGAAGGCATTTGGCAAGCTTGCCTTTATTGGCCAGTGCATTGAGTATAGGAGTCGGGAGGTCATGTTACAGCCGTACAGGACATTGGTTAGGCCACTTTTGGAATACTGTTTGCAATTCTGGTCTACTTACTGTAGGAAGTATGTTGCAAAATTTGAAGGGGTTTGGAAAAGATTTACAAGGATGTTGGAGGGTTTGAGTCATAGGCAGAGGTTGAATTGGCTGGGGCTATTTTCCCTACAGTGTTGGAGGCTGAAGGGTGTCCTTATAGAAGTTGATAAAATCATGAGGGGCATAGATAGGATGAATAGCCAAGGTTTTTCACCAGGATAGCTGAGTCCAAAACTAGAGGGCATAGGTTTAAGGTGAGAGGGAAAAAATTTAAAAGGGACCTAATAGACAACTTTTCTACACAGAGAGTGGAGCGTGTACATAATGAGCTGCCAGAGGAAGGCATTTGGAATGGTATATGACTAGGAAGGGTAGGAGGGATATAGGCCAAATGCTGGACTAGATAAATTTAGGATATCTGGTCGGCATGCATGAGTTTCCATGCTGTACAGCTCTATGGCTCTATAAGTGAAAGTGAAATATAGCTACAAGAGCAGGTCAGAGAATGAGAATTTCAGTGGTGAGTAACTCATGTCCTGAGACTGTGCACCTGCTATAAGACCGACAGGAGTACGATGAAATACTCCCCACTTGTCTACATGAGTGCAACTCTTAAAATAAAAACCTTGATGTTATTACAGTAAAGAGCAGGCCAATGGTTTCTGAATTAGGTACTGTGCTGCCACTAAACTTACATATTATGCTTTTCTAGGGGTGTTCTAATAATCTGTGGTGAAGGTTGAATTGTGAACAAGTTGTAGCAGAAGAGAACCTTGTGTAAGAAAATAGGGTGAAATTTGTTTCATCTGAGTAACTATATACAGGGTTTACGTTAACTCTTAGGCATAGTAACTATTTCTAACAAGAGATAGATGTGCCTCCATGCAAAGACTCGCCTAGAGTCCAACTGGCTTATGTTGTTTCCAAGTGCACACACTACCTGTAGCCATGTTATATATCAGCATGGGTGCACCTTCTGCTAAAGTCAAATTAACCATTGCATTTCCATTAGCTCATAAACTATAACACCCAAAGCATCTTTTTCCCATTAGCTAACCCATTATACCGCGATACAAATAACTTTAAGATACTTATCACAACCCATTCTCCTCTGAAATCTCTGACTTTTCAAATTCTCATATTCTCAAATTATGGGGAGGTGATGGCCTAGTGATGTTGCTGCTAGACTAACAATCTAGAAACCAGGTAATGTTCTGAGGACCTGGGTTCAAATCCTGTCAAGGCACATGGTGCAAATTGAATTTAATAAAAATCTGTAATTAAAAGTCTCATGATGACCATGAATCCATGATTGCCACAAAAAAGAAGTCTGGTTTGCTAATGCCCTTTAGGGAAGGGAAGTGCCATCCTTACTTGTGACTCCAGACCCACAACAATGTGGTTGACTCCCAACTGCCCTGTGGGGAACGAATACTGACTTAGCCAATGGAACCCACATCCTGTGAATGAATAAAAAACCAAGCAAATTGGTCTTTGCAATTCTTGCAGAATATATTCAGTTCTGACTTGGAAGCTCCTTGGCTTTAGGGTTGTTGACCTTGTAGACCATTATCTTAAGCATTACCATCCTCAATGGACAATGTTCATACAGTGAGACAAGGTTCAAGCGGTTCCTTTGTATAGCTTCTTCCACTTTATAAATGGTGTCCAATCATTTTTGGCCCACCCTCCCTCAGACAACTGTACTATTCCTATTGATGTCCTTTAACCAAACATATTGGCCTTGGTCCAGGTGTGAGAAACATGGTGTATGGTGATATGTATTGTAATGAGCAGTCAGTTGCTGTCGATAACACTGCTCCTTGTTAGAAATAATCTTACAGCCCTTCAGACTCAACCATGGAATCAGTCTAATTTTGGTAAAATTGGAGGCTGAGTTAACAGTTTTCTCTCCATCAGTACTTCTATTGGCTATATGCCACATTAGAGTCGAATGGACCAGGAATTTAACAACGTTGTCCAAAAATCAAGATTTGTTTTCAAAAGAGATTTGACTATTTTATCCCACATTCAGATTCTATAGCATTCTGGCAAGCTGGTTACATGTTAAAATCCAGAAGTGGCTGAAAATCAGCTATAAATTCTGTTGGTAAATTACATTTTGTTGTCAGGTATTACTAGATCAGGGATCCCACGTGAAGTGAGCATTTCACTCAAGAGCCTGACAACTCTGTGGTGGTGTTAGTTTTTTTTAAAATTCCAATTCATTATGAAAAATTGTTGACTGCAATAGGATAAGACCATTCATCGAACAGAAACATCTGTTACACACTCATACTCTTGAGGGCCTTCTTCTCACAAATTGCAAAATATGTCTCCCTATCTGCCCTGGAGCCATAACACACTGATCCCTGACATGCATCTGGAGATAGTACTTCACTTATGAATGCAGTTGGACCATCTACAGCTATTACAGTTGAAAAGGATAGACTGTAGTGGGCATTGAGAGCAATGCGAATGGCATGTTCAGGGAGGAGTTCACACCACAGGGTAGGGGCAGGCAGGCTGATAGGGAATGTGTGACCACCATGCAGTGAATAAAGAATAGGCAGGTAGTGCAGGAGTCCTTTGAGGTTCCACTCAAGAATCATCTTTCCATTCTTTGTACTAGTGAGGGCAACAATTCCTCAGGGGAGTGCAGCACCCAAGACCATGCCCACAAATGGGCCAGCTCTTAAGGAGGCGAGGAAGGAAAGTGGAAGAGCAAGAGTGATGGGGAATTTGTTAGGGGAACAGAGAGGTGTTTATGTGACCATAGACATGACTCCACGATGATATGTTGCCTCTGCATTGCCACGCTCAAGGATGTCACAGAACAGCTTCAGAGCACTCTACTGGGGGAGGGAAATCCACAAATAGTCAACATTGGTGCCAATAACATAGGTAGGAAGGAGAATGTGTACCTGCAATGAGAATTTAGGGAGCTAGGTATAAAATTAGCAATTAAGACTTTAATGGTAATAATTTTGGATTGATCTCACTGTCACATGTGAGTACAAGAAAAGGAAATTAAGACAGAAGATTGTTTCACTGGAAAGATGGTGCAGGAGGGCAGACTTTAAATTCCTGAGGCATTGGGATTGACTCTGGGGAACCTGGCCCCAATCGTAAACTCAATTAATTCTACAGTAGTGTACACACATTGTCACACATATGTGTATGTAAATCTTTGCATTCCCTCTTTAGTAACAAATTTCCATCTTTCAAATTTCATTCTTTTAAATGGTATAGATGATTTCTCAAATATATACATACAGGTACATATATAATTTTTGTGTGTATCTGTGTCTATATGTATATGTACGTGTATATATGCATCTTTTCCTTTAAGCAGTTTTTCCAATGTCCCAATTTGACTTCAATTAACCTCTTTTTTAGTACAGTAGGATCATTAATCACATTAGTCTCTGTTGACTCTGGCACAGGCACAATATAATTTCTGTTCAGTCACACTAAGACGTTTGATGTCTTGACAAAAAATGTTCAAAGTTGATGTCTCATATGCCTCATGTCATAGTTACCTTTACATCTTGTATCCAATACACATAGTTGATCAGGTGGTAATCCACTTTTTACAGCCAATGTTCCATACACACACAATGTTGAATTCAGAACATAATGTAACCAAGCTGCTTATATTTTATCCCCACTGGTTTCATTTAATATGGCAGGATGCTTGTAACATAATCCAAGAAACTATCAACAGTTCAGACTCTGAAAGACTTGAGATTAATGGTTTTTCATTTTTAAAAAATATATTGTGTGTAGAATTAAATATAGTACTTCATTAAATCATATTCTATAATCTCTGCAATGTGCACTTTAATGCAAATTTAACATTGCGGTATAAAAACTACAAATTTTTATAGTTTGGTGAAATTAATCCAGTCTGGCATAATCTGGCACAGAGTTAATGTTTCAAGTCCAATAATTTTCTCCTTCAGAAATCCTGAAGAATTCTGAAGAAAAGTCATACCAAACTTGAAGCTTTAACTCTCTCTCCACAGATTTTGCTGGTCCTGCTAAGCTTCCCTGATACTTTCTATTTTTATTTCAGATTTCCAGCGTCTGTAGTATTTTCCTTTTATTATTATGGTAACTGACAATTAGCACTAACACATATTTGAACTTTCAAGTGTGCACTTGCTATTTTTGTTACTTCTAAAAAAAAGACACATGCATTTATAACCTGACCAGATGCTACTAATGATAAAAGCCTGTTATGTAGCAACAAAAGCACACTTTTCACAGAAAACTGCTCTTTTATGAGCTTTGCCTGTTTCCAGCTGGATGACAAGGAATGACTAGAGTTGGCTGAGTAGATTGCAGGAAACATATCCCTCCAATATCTATGATAGTTTTAATTTGACGAGGTTGGTGTTAGAGGCAAAAACTTTCAATTGGGAACTACAGATTCCACAAAGATTAGAAATTGCATCTATATTTTGTCCTGAACCACTGTGTCTGTGAATGAATTAAAACCCATGATCCATACAAGGGTAAAGTTTTATTTCTGTTCCTGCTGAGCTCATTTAAGAAATCTCGGTGGATGCACATCACAACTTTAGATAGAGCATTTTATTCGTTGTAATAATTACAGAGGGCCACCCTAAAATAATTTTCAATAGTTGGGACCATTGGAAAGTGATCAGACTTGTTACCTTAGCCATTTGCAGGAATATGGAACTGCTTTGAGACAAAAACAGTGAAGATCTGTAAGAGTTGCTATTAGATAATTGTATATCAAATCCAAATTATGAAATTTCTATCATATGGAATTTGGTACTGTGGAGCCATCTTCAGATCAATTTTTGCCATAAAGGTACATGACATTAAATAGGATTTGATCTTAATAAATCTTTATAGCTTTTGTCATTGTCACAATTATGATATCTAGGTTTTAATAAGTTACAATAAACACACTACATGCATTTTACCAGATAGTGAAATTCACTTTGCATTTTCCTTATACTGTACTCATGTTATAGTCAATGAAGTACTAGTTGTTGATTACAGTTGTCACTGAATCTTTGTTTTGTAAAATAATTGATTTAGTATGAGAACAGAAAGCTGTTAAAAATTTCTGCTATTTTTAATGCTGTTTGCAATGGAAAGTTTAGTTTTCCTTTCCATTATGGTGTGTTCATTGAAATAAATAAAAATATTCATTTTCCAACATGTCTAAAGGACTTCCAAAGAATCTGAAAAATGATTTCAGTCAATGAGATTCCATTATTTATTGACTATATCAAAGATGGCTACTGTGACATTGTAGTCACCAATTGGTTCTCCATTTAAGGTATTTTCACATTAACCTCAGACCCATGTGATAACTATTTTCTTAATATTATCCATTTTTTTGCATTTTAATCATTAAAATTCATAGAAGGTAGGAGATGGAGTGTGCTGGTGGAGGGTTGCTTTTTAGATTGGAGGCCTGTGACCAGCAGTGCATCATAAGGATGAGTACTGGGTCCACTGCTTTCTGTCATTTATATAAATGATTTGGATGTGAACATAGGAAGGATGGTTAGTAATTTTGCAGATGATGACATCAAAATTGGTAGTGTTGTGGACAGCCAAAAATATTACCTCAGAGTACAACGAGACCTTGATCAGATGGTCTGATGGGCCAAGGAGTGGCAGATGGAGTTTAATTTAAATAAATGTGAGGTGCTGCATTTTGGAAAGGCAAATCAGGGAAGGACTTATACATTTATGGGTAAGGTGCTGGGGAGTGCTGCTGAACAAAGAGACCTTGGAGTGCAGGTTCATGGTTCCTTGAATCTACATTTGCAGGTAGACAGGATAGTGAAGAAGACATCTGGTATGCTTGCCTTTATTGGTCAATGCATTGAGTATAGGAGCTGGGAAGTCATGCTGCGGCTGCAGAGGACATTGGTTAGGCATTCAGTTCCGGTCTCCCTGCTACAGGAAGGATGTTGTGAAATTTGAAAGGGTTCAGAAAAGATGTGCAAGGATGTTGCCAGAGTTGCAGGATTTGAGCTATAGGGAGAGGCTGAATCGGAATAGGCTGGGACTATTTTCCCTAGAGGGCCAGAGACTGAGGAGTCACCTTCTAAATGTATATAAAATCATGAGGGACACAAATAGGGTGAATAGCCATGGTCTTTTCCGCAGGTGGATGACTCTGAAACTAGCAGATGTAGGTTTAAGGTGCAATAGGAAAGATTTAAAAGGGCCCAAATGGGCAACATTTGACACAGAGAGTGGTGCAAGTACAGAATTAGTTGTCAGGGAAGTGGTGGAAGCTGGTACAATTACACTAAAAGGCATCTGGATGCGTGTATATATAGGAAGAGACTAGAGGGATATGGGCCAAATACTGACAAATGAGACTAGATTAATTTTGGATATCTGGTTGGCACGGATGAGTGGACCGAAGGGTTATGCTGCACAACTCTATGACTCTATGAATCTAACAAAGTCGTTCAATAAAACTTGAAATTGTTCCTCAAACCATTGAAATAATAAAGATTTTAGTGACTTCACTTCTAATGTTCTGATGCAACAAATTGCAACAATGCTTTATAATTTGATCGTCAAGCTCTTGCACTTCAGTAGCATTCCAGAGTCCATGAAGTAATCTTTCTAGTGAACGAAATGTGAGATTGCCTTATCAACAATGTCGATTAACATATTGATTGACATGATACCAAATACAGAATTTTTTTGATATAAAAAAGGAAGTGATACAAGTTAACATGTGATATTGTAGTTGGAGGAAAGTACATCAGGAGGTGGCAGGTATATGAAGTGCTTTCCTACAATTTTTCAATAAAGAACCCTTTGTTCAGAGTACTAATTATTGTCATAGTGTTTGGCTTACTTGTGTAAAGAATCAATAACTCAATAGTTGAAAAAGAAAAACACCAGTGGTAAAGAGAGAGAGGAAAATGAAAGTTGTCTGGTTTATGTTAATTAATGTTAGTGTCAGTCCCAAACAATCTGACCGGAGTCCCCAAAGGTTCACCCTTCTTTGTGGCTCTGGGTCTTGGCTATCTAACTTTCAGCGGTAAGTCTTAAGTTGACATTTGATGTAGAGAGGGGAGTGGGAGGTCAACTCTGCTATGATACCTGAATGTATTCAATATTAATGTGATGAACAAAACCATTATAAATTTGCCTGGTCAGCTGAGTATTTCCTGCAACTCTGTTCATATGAATCTCTCTTGTTGATTTGATTCTTGTAATTATCAAAATCTGTTAGTTAGACTTAACTTAAAACTTCCACCTTGTTGCGATAATATACATTCCTTGCATGATTATGCAACACGAAGAAACTGGATAATATTCTAATATTCTGTAAAATATTCCAGAGAAGGCTACATTCAAATTAGTAGCCTGTTATAGAATTCAAGGGAATTGAAGTGATGTTTAGGAGAGTTTTTTAGAATTACATAATAACCTGCTTTAAGTCTATTATATGTTTAAGTAGGAATGAGACTGCTGTTAATATTGATTTGGCCAATTGCTGTACTGGAAGTGGCCTGTGAACTAATTGGGTATGTATAGCATTAACAAATGATCTTTAGCTTCATAAAAAGCCATTCAGTCAGAATGTATTTGAACATTAATGTAGTCATTGTCAACGCTTACCTCTGTTTTGATTAGTCTGTCTCATCACTATCTTAATCAGAGAAATAATCCTCAGGTCACTATGTAATTAATTGCTTTCTTGACAGAACTGAACAACACTATTCATGTATCACTTTCAGATTACTACTATTATATAGTTTTTTTATTAATTGGGAGTCCATGATTATTACTCCAATTGAAAGAGATCCTTAATTAAAATTGTTTTACAACTGCAGGGTAAACAGAATCAAGTTTTGTGTTTCTCATTTTGTAAAAGTACACCATTGAAAATTGATGCCAATAAAAGTGTCTGAGGTAACTTGAAGGACTCAACATCCTTCCACTTTACATTGCAAGAGAATGACATGAAAGGCAGGGGATCAAATAAAACAGCTTAATTAGGATGTAAGTTGTCACTTGAGTCTTGTAGGCTGCATCAGAATCTTCTCGGACACCAATTTCTCAACAAGGTATCCTGGGTTGCTCCTTGCTGACGTGGTATGTTAGGAGCTAGAACGTTGGAGGTAAGTGGTTTCCTGTGTCAGCTGGGGAACTGACACCCAGCATGTCTACAGTCTGAGATATAGAATGATAACTTTTGTTTCCCCTTTTGATTATCATAATTTAAACTCTGCTTTGAGTGGAAGCAGCAACCAGAGGAACTGATGTCCACTGGACTTGTCATGTCTGCAAAGATTGTCAATCAGGCTTGGCAAACAGTGCACTTGCATGCACTGGAACCTTCGCCTATTAATATAAGATTCTATTCTTTGCAGACAGAAAGAATACATGTTGCTGAGTTTCAGAGTAATTTAACTTGGTAGATAATCACCAGTCATTATTAACTGATGTATTCTCCATGGAAAATAGTCTACCAATCAGAGTCCACTCGCTAACCACTGAAAAACTTGCTCTCACACAGTGCAAATGTTGTTTGTTGATATATTGATATTTCTTGCGAATTCTTATGAAATATGAATTGATGAAAGCAAAACAAAATTTTTGACAAAATGTGACTTTTTCAGCAATACTCAAATTCTATGTTACCAAATGACTAACACAATTATTAAATTAGAATTACAGTCCAAAACCTCGAGTAAAATCTCCATCAAATGGTACATTGTAAAAGTATTGCTTTCATGATATGAACCCTGTCAAAGTTGAATTTAGTTTTCCTATTTAGAATTAGAATTAGAATTTTATCATCCTCTGTACGCAAAAGTACTTGAGTATAGTAAAAAGTGTACAATGTTGCCATTCCCAACACCATCTTATGTACAAAGGTACCTAAGTACAAAATCTTAGTACAAAGTAGTGAAATAAAGAAACAAGGTTAAAAGTCACACATTACATTCCTTCTTAGTATAAAGTAGAAAATGAAGAAATAAAGTTACAGCCATCACTGAGTATAATTGCATTGTTCAATGTAGTCTAAAGACCAATGATTTGTGGAACGGATGGACAGGAGCAAATCTACAGGGAAATTAAAGAGGAATGCCCACATTACAGAGTAGTTATAATGAGGAACTGTAATTAACCAACTATAGACTGGGCTAATGGCAGTGTAAGGGTCAGTGAGGGGTAGGTTTCCTAGAATGTGTTCAGAAGAAGTTTCCTACAGCAGAACGTGTCCAGCCCAAGAAGAAAAAATGCATAGTTGGTCCTGATCCTTGGAAATGAAGTGAGCAAAGTAGATCAAGAATCAGCAGGGAACATTTAGGAGACAGTATCATGAGGTTGGGAATGGCAGTGGAAAATGATACATATCAATCAAGAATAAGAAAAGTTGATTGGTGGAGAGCTGACTTCAATGGGGCAACAGCAGATTTGGCAGGATTGACTGTTTAAAGGTTGGCAGGAAAAACAGTGACTGAACTACAGTCTACCTTATAAGAAGAGATGGTTCAGATTCAGTTGATCCCATTTAGCCCTAAGAACTATACCTATCTCCTGTTGGAAATATTAATGTTTTGGTATCAACTGTTTTCTATGACAGAGAATTCCACAGGTTCACCCCTGTCTGAGTAAACAAACATTTCCTTATCTCTGTCTTAAATGGCCTGCCCTCATCCTTAGACTGTGAATCCTGCTTCTGGACTCCCTGGTCATCAGTAGCGTCCTTCCTGCATTTAACCTGTCTAGACCTGTTAGCATCTTACCGATTCTATGAGATCATCCCTCATGCTTCTAAATTCCAGTGAATATAATCCTAACCAGTCTCCCTTCATATGTCAGTCCTGCCATCCCGTGAATCAGTCTGGTAAAACTTTGTTGCATTTTCTTCATAGCCAGAACATCTTCCTCAGATAAGGAGATCAAAACTGCACACAGTGTTCCAGAAGTGGTCTCGCCAAGGGCATGTATAATAGCAGCAAGACATCCCTGCACCTGTACTCAAATACTCTCACTATGAAGGCAAACTTACTATTTGCCTTCTTCACTACCTTCTGCACATATATGTTTACTTTCAGCAATTGGTATACAAGAGGGTATAGATTCAAAGAGATCTGTAAAAGAAGCAAGGGTGGTATGTTAAAAAAGAAAGTTTTCATTCGGTAAGTAATTAGGGTATGGAATGTACTGCCTGGAAATGTAATGGAGGCATGTGCATTTGAAGCATTCAAGAAGACATTGGATGATTCTTTGAAGTGGAGTTGTGCAAAGGTATAGGACAAAACAGGAGATTGGCACTAGGTAATGATGGTTTGAAGAGCTGGTGTATGCACAATGGGCTGAATGGCCTCCTTCTGCACAGTAACAATTCTGTAACTGTGTGCTGACATACTAATAATTAGTATCCAAGCAGGGTAAAACAAAATCTCTCCTAAAGAAACAGATTAGTAATTTTACATTGAATCATTGCAGAATAAATATCTTGCTTATATTATTGATGGCAACAATATAATTGTCAAATCTTGATTATATTAAGAGTAGAAGGATGTGAAAATACTTGAATGTAGTTTATATTTGAAAGAAAGGTTGTGTAAAGATAAAGATATGTTAAATAGTGACAAATATGTGACAAATGACAATGAAGTAAAGAAAGATTATAACGTGTCAAATAAACCTAGAAAATACTGACAGCTTCAACTGTGATGCTGGGGATACAAAAGATGTGTTTTGGAAGGACAACATGGTGCATCATTCCTGTTTATTGATCACACGCTGCCAAATTGTTGTACAGAGTAAGTGATTGTCTACCATTACACTAAAAATGTACATTAAGTTTATGATTGCTGACAAAATAGGTGCTTAAGTAGAAAGTGCATGATACTTAGAGGTATGAGTTTCAAGCCCTCGTGCGTACTATCATAGCAGACCCTGTTGTCTGATTACTTGACTGTTGACAGATGAGCTACCGCATGTTTTAAACTGCAAACTACATTTTTTCAATGCTTTGGGGATCGGATTCTGCACTCTACTAACATTGCTATTCGGAGAATAGAACCAAAATGAGCAGGAAAGAGCTGTTCATGATGGATGGTGGTACCAAAAGTGGGCCATTAAATCCTGACCTTGACACAGCAACCGAGAAATGAATGAAGAGCGGTGCCTTAGGAATGTAAGGTTAAACAAGTGAATGCCAACCTTTCTGAGTACTTTTAAAATCTCTTCCAATTTATGTCAAGTCATTTAAAGTGGAATTATTTATACTGAAATTTGAACAGCGAACAGAAACTGCTTTGTGGAAAACAGATAAATAAATGACCTCGGCTGCACCAGGCAAGATCTCTAAGCTGTGACCAAGATGACTGAAGGAATGTTTAAAAACTTTAGCATTTATGTTAATAGAAGGCCAACCATTCTGAGCTAATTACTGGAACCATAGGGGCTACTATCCAGGTACAGGCTCCCCACTTTAAATTAAGAAACAGTACCTATGGACTGCTGCTGAGAAACTGCTTTAAGCTGGGAAGTCTGTCTGAATCCAGTCTCACAATTGTTAAAATTCCACAATGGAGGGGAATGATTGGGAAGATGACCCAGCTCAGCTCCTGACTCCTTCACATATGCTTCTCCTCCAATGTGGGTGGTCTTGGGCAAGATATTCTTATCAGTTGGTGGGGATCTTGCATATTCATGGAGTGTCTGAGAACATAAAGTCATACAGCACAGAAACAGATCATTTGATCCAACCAGTCTATGCCGACCATAATCTCAAGCTAAACTAGTCCCAAATGGCCCATATCCTGCCAAACATATACTTATCCAAATGTCTTTTAAACATTGTAACTTTACCCACACCTAGCACTTCCTTTGGAATTTCGTTCCACACATGAAACACTCCGTGTAAAAAAGTTGCCCCTCATGTCTTTTTTAAATCTTGCTCCTGTCACCTTATAAAGATGCCCCTAGTTTTGAAATCCACCACCCTAAGGAGAAGACACCTGCCATTCAACTTACCAAACCCCTAATGTTTTCACAAACCTCTACAAGGGCGCCCCTCAATCTCCTACACTCCAGTGAAAAAAGTCACAGCCTATCCAGCCTCTCCTTATGCAAACCCTCATGGCAACATCCTGGAAAATCTTTTCTGAACACTCTCCAGCCTAATAATATCTCTCTTATACCAGGGCATCCAAAACTGGACATAGTATTCCAGGACGGGCCACAACAACATCTCTGCACAAAATTTTAAACTACTTCATAACCCATGAAATCCATCTGAAATATAGTCAGTTGAAATGCAGTGAAATACAACAGCATATGGGATAGTTGACAAGGTAAACTGTTATGACAATGTTGGTTGAGGGATAAATATTGACTAGAATACTGCCTGCTTCTCCTTGGGTAGTGCTGTAGGATGTTTCATGCCCAATTTAAAGGCCCCTGCTTAAATATCTTATCCAAAAATATACCACCTCCAACAGTGCAATCTTACAGCAGACTGTGGACTTAAGTCAAAACAAAATAAAAACCAGAAGAACTGCGGATGCTGTAAATCAGGAACAAAAACAAAGTTGCTGGAAAAGCTCAGCAGGTCTGGCAGCATCACCGGACCCGAAATGTTAACTCTGTTTTCTCCTCCATAGATGCTGCCAGACCTGCTGAGCTTTTCCAGCAACTTTGTTTTTGTTGTTGTTGTGTGTGGACTTAAGTCTCCAGGCTGGAACCTGAACCAACACCCTGTGACACAGATGCACATAAAGTTTTAGTGCAGAGCTACAACAGACACCTTTATCCTTTGCATAACTGTGCGCAATGCCTATTTTCATTTATGCTTAAAATTGATGCTTTAAACTCCTCAAGCCTGGAACACTGACTAGGCTGCTACCTGATATGTGAATTCAGGTCAACAAAAATTCACCAGTGGTCTACTCCCTGGTCAGTTCAGGAGCTGAGGTTGAAGATTGCATGTTTCCAAACACTCAGAGAAAAGCATGTGAATCTTTTCTGGGAACGAAATCACACAATGTTATATCTGAGCAACTCATTTATTTTTGCACAAAGGGAAGTGAGAAACATAGAAGGGAGAGAGAAATAGAAGCACAAGTTGATAAGGTTAGATAAAGGAGGGTGGGTGGAGGTTTATGTGGAACATAAACAGCAGTACAATCAAGTTGGTTCAAATGGCATTTTCTGTGTTAAACATTCTACATAAACTTGTAATTTTATGTCATTGGAGGTTGACGTATTTACATGAGGTCTTTCAAGTATTGTCTCTCACGTATTTGACTTTCGTACAGGAGGCTTAGATTACTTTGCGAATCAGGGACTTTATTTATGTCTGGGGCATAGAATCATAGAGTCATACAGCATATAAACAGGCCCTTCAGCCCAACCTGGCCATGTCGACCAGGTTTCCTAAACTGAATTAATCCCATTTGCCTTTATGGCCCATATCCCTCCAAACGCTTCCTATCCATGTATGTGTCCAAATGCATTTTAAATGGTGTAATTTTATCCTTTTTACGACTCGCACTGGCAACTCATTCCATACACGCACCACCCTCTGTGTGAAAATGTTGCCCCTCAGGTCTCTTTTAAATCTTTTCCCTCTCACTTTAAACCTATGCCTCTAGTTTTGGACTCCCCTACCCTGGGGAATAGATTTGCACTTTTGCACTTCGGGGCTGTGGGTTTCTCACGTTTTTAAATAATTGCTCATGTCCCTGTCAGTGTTTGTGACATGATCCAACTGCAAAAGACTGGACGCTGCTGGATTACAAAATTCATTTCCGGTTGACTTTTAGTCTCTACATAGCCCATTTCTACCCTGGGTAATTCTATGTCTGACAACACTGCTGGTCCCTCATTCAAATTGTTAATCAAAGCTAATTTCTCATGAATTCTGTTGTACTCACGCTTTGGCTGGTTTCTTCTTTTTGGATTTGTCGTCACTTCCCTGTGTGTAGGAACCATAGTTTGAAAGAAAGTCTGTAGGAACCTTTATCAGGGCAGAAGCCACACTGGGCATGGATGAGTTGTAAATGAAGGACTCCAAATCCTAGAACCATTTTCCTGGTCCTCTTATTAGTCACTTGCTGTTAGAAAGATCAAATTAGGGAGCTTGTTTCAGAGATTTTTATGTCAGACTTTTGGATGATGTGGCCCACCATAAGCAGTGGATTGACTCATGCCTCAATACTGGGGTTACCTTTGCGTCAATGCTGGGATTGTTGGCCTGAGAGAGGACATTAATATTGAAGTGCTTGTCCAGCTGTTGAATTGGTAGCATTTTGCAGAGGCCTTATGATCCTCCACATCTAAGTATAAACAGCAACAGATGAAAATATTTTACTGTAGTATGTCTCAGAAAGGAATTCTGCATACAAACTCACCAAAATTTTGCTGAGCTTAGACAGTTAAATTATGAAAACAGAATGTATAAACTTGGAATGTATTCCCCTGAGTTGAGAAGGTTAAGATTGAATTAATTAAGGTGTTTAATATGATAAAAGGATTCAGCATGTTAAATACAGAGAAGGTATTTCCCATGGCAATGGAATCCAGAGCAAAGGGGACACAATCTTAAAATTAGAGCTGAAGCATTTACAGGAGGAATCAGGACTTCACACAATTGGTGTTAGAAATTTAGAACTTGCTCTCCCAAAAAGACTGTGGATGCTGGGTCAATTGAAATGTTTATGACTGAGATTAGTAGACTTTAGTTAGGTAAATTCATCTGGGAGTATGGATCATGGATGCATAAATGGCGTTAAGGTACAGATTAGTTATAATTAAGAGGCCACTGTTTGTTCATTCATGGGATGTGATCATTGCTAGCTAGGCCAACGTGTATTACCCACCCCTAATCGCCCTTCAGTAGGTAGTGATGAACTGTCCTCTTGAACCACCGCAGTTCTTGTAGTCTGGCTGCACCCATTGTGTTGTTAAAGAGAAAGTTCCAAATGTTGACCTAATTATAGTGAAGGAACGGCAATATAGTTCCAATTTAGGACAGAGTATGACTTGGAGTGGACCTTGCAGGTGGGGGTATTCCTATGTATTTGCTGTGATTATCCTTCGAGGTGGAAGAGGAATTGGGTTTGGAAGGTGCTGAATGGTGTGATTCAGTTCCTTTATTAGTATTGATGTGCTTTTTGAAGATGTCACATTGAGTATACACGTAGATGCAAGGATAGTCAACATCTTTTCTGAAGTGATAGTAGTGCTAAAAGTCACTATTATATCAATGTCAATGCTCCAGAATCGTTTTCCAAGCATAAGATCTGAATCCCATTTCAGAATTCACTAAAGCTCTGTCCAGCTATGCATACAGCTACACAGATCTTGTCATCGACTAGCAATTGCAGCAGAAATAATACTAAATTATAATTCACTGTTTACTTGAGAAAGTAACCAATACCATAGCCCATTGACCATGATATACCTAAAGAGAATTTTAAACAGCGTCTTAAAATATGCATGTGGCATATCACCCGAACAAGAAAATATCAGTGCAGCATAAACCTTTGATTTTATTGTGCTTTCACTCTCAGGAAAGCAAATACACCACGACTGACTGAAGGAGAGAGGTGAGTAAATACAGACATGCTGTGCGGTAACAGCCAATTACAAATCTACACAACTTCTGTCCATGATCACAAAGTATATAGTAGGCATGTGGCTGAATTTCAGCCTTCATATTTAACGCTGAATCAGCACTTTCAATGGTTGAGCTGTCCAGAACAACCACAGAAACTGTATAAAATCATCTTGTATGTTGCACGTCTGTATTATGTTGTTACAGAAAGAGGTCTCACGATAAACATGAATGAAAAGTCATGTCTTGCCATAGAAGTGCAGCACAATGTATATGATTGAATAGCAGCAGTCACTACAGGCAAAGAGACACAGAAACATGAAGGTTTTTGGTCCTGCCTTTGGTATAGTGGTGCTAGATACTGTCATAAGCAGTTGACATAATCAATGTTTTACAACACGGAAACAGACAGCCAAAACAAAATCAACCTTTCTACTTCGGTATTCACAACACAACAAGGTGAAAACCTTCAAAGACCCTCAAAATTGACCCCAGTTGTTCCTACTAAACTGTGGAATAATGAATCCCAAACTTTACAAATAATCAATTGTATCTTAACAAAAGACTTAGCAATTTATTCACAATATAGTAATATTAGCAGAATCAAAAATTAAACAACACAATAATTTAATTAGTCGATATTTTAAACCCAAGCCTTTATTTTCATCCCCACTCATACGAAAGACAGACAAACATACACAGTTAAGGAATAAATAAAAGAAATTGACAAAAAAGCTGGCCAGATTTATTATGTGGTTTTCACGATGCACTGTTTCACAGGCAAAGAAGATCGTTTCTTTGTTGATTTACTGAAATTGTTGAGCGAGGTAACTTTTACAGTTCGCTCAGATAAAGGCAGTGATACCTATAACTCAATCTTCTTTTCTGTGAATTTCCATGAGCTGCTCATGGGAGGTTAGGCAGGGAGCTTTTAATTTTTCATGTTGCACATCAAAAGCCAGACCATTTTCTATCACAGTAAACACAATAGAAAACCCAGTCCAAACTCTAGTCCCTCCTTAACAGGCTGACTATCTCCTCCATGAGGTCCTAGTTACCATTCAACATTTGTCATCAGCTTGAGCATAAGGTCTCTTCCAGACTTGCTGGAACTAACTCCCAGGTACTGACCTTGTTAATAGCCAACTTCAGCTATCTGTTTAAACGTAATGCTCTTCCCCAGTGACAAAACGTCTGCAGAATCTCTTGATCAGGAACCAACCTGCAATTAAATTTCAGGCCTGGCCTCATGAGTCAACAATTTATTTATTTGATTTATTGTAGCTACATACACCTAAGTACAGTGAAAAAAATTTGTTTTGTGAGCAGTATAGGCAGATCTCAGCAAACAAGCACATATAGATCATAGGGTGCTTAGACAGAGCAAGGCATACAAGGTTATGGTTGCAGAGAAGATCCACAAAGCAAGATCACTGAAGTTAGAGATGTCCATAGCAGTTTAGTTACAGCAGGGAAGAAGCTGCTCTTGAACCTGTTGGTGCATGTATTCAAGTTTCTGTATCTTCTACCTGATGGAAGAGGTGGGAACAGAGCATTGCTGGGGTCAGAAGGGTCTTTGATGATGTTGGCAGCCTTTCCACAGCACCGAAAAGTGTAAATGGTGTCCATGGATGGAAGGTTGGCTTCTGTAATGGACTGGGTTGATTACAGAACTTTCTGTAGTTTCTTACGGTTCTGGGAAGAGCATTTGCTGTACCAGATGATCATGCACCCGAGTAATATGCATTCTACAGTGCATCTGTAAAAGTTGGTGAGGGTCTTACGGACATGCCGAATTTCCTAAGCCGCCTGAGGAAGAAGAGGCGTTCTTGTACATTCTTGGCCGTCATACCTATGTGGGAAGTTCAGGACAGATTGTTGGTTGTCATCACTCCTCGGAACTTTAACACTCTTGACCTTCTCCACCTCAGCTCTGTTGATGTAGATGGGGGCGTGTCTTCCTCCTTTCTTTCTGAAGTCAATGCTCAGTTTTTTTGTTTTGTTGATTGTTATCATTGCACCATGACATCAAGCACTCGATCTCCTTCCTGTATTCTAACTCATCATTGTTTGATATGCAGCGTACCATGGTGGAGTCATCAGCAAACTTGTAGATGGCTTTCGTATAAAATTTGGCTACGCAGTCGTTAGTGTCCAGGGAGTACTGTGGAGGGGGGCAGGTGGGGGTCTGAGAACACATCCCTGCAGGGCGCCAGTGTTGAGGATTACATGGAGTAGGTGCAGTTGTCCATCTTCACTGATTGCCATCTGTGGGTCAGGAAGCTGAGGATCCAGTTGCAGAGGGCAGAGCGAAGACCTAAGTTTCAGAGTTTTGAGATTGCACTTTTTTGGTTTGTTTTCTTTTCAAAACAAGTCATCTTTAGCTCAGAGTTCCCACTTCACAGCTCCAAACCAAAATTGATAAAATAATCAGTTAAGTACAATGAAAATCAGTGTGGGCTCAAAAAAATGTTTAAAGATTTTGCCTATATTCCCTGACAGCATTCACTGACTATATTCACCGCTACTTGGTCATGCAATCCAGAGGTGTAACAATAGTGTCCACTTCTGATCTGAACTAGATAGACATTTCTTTCCAAAAATATACATAAATGACATGAAGACAGGCCAAGAATAGATTTAGTGAGAAGAGTTCAGATGTGAAACACCAAGCTGAGCTAACACAATGATTAAGTACAATGAGTACTCCCTTTGACATTCAGTAGCATTACAGAACGCAGCACAATAATATCCAGGGGGTTACCATTGACCAGAAACTGAATTGGACTAAATATATAAAATACTGGCTACAAGAACAGGTCAAAACTGGGAATTCTAAAGTAACTTACCTCCTGAGTCACCAAAATCTGTTTGCCATCTACAGGACACATTTCACGAATGTGATAGAATATTCTCCATTTACTTAGATGAGTGCAACCTCAATAACTGTCAAGATGCTTGACACTATCCAAGATAAAACAGTCCACTGTTTGGACCCCATCCACCTCCTTCATAATTCACTCCATCTGTCACATGATGCGCAGTAGACATTCATCAAGACTGCTTTGAATGTACCATCCAACCCCACAACTCGTACCACCTCGAAAGACAAGAGCAGGAGATACATCTGAACACCAAGTGCCAGTTCCTCCCTAAGCCATACATCATCCTGACATTTTATCCTATCATCATATTTTCCCTGTCACGAGGTCAAAACCTTAAAGCTCCCTCCCTGTCTGCACTGTGGGTGTTCATTTCCCACATGGACTACAGCAGTTCAAGAAGGCAGCTCACCACCACCTTCTCTAGGGCAGTTAGGGATAGTCAATTGAGTTAATTTTGCCCACATCCTGTGGAGAAATAAGTACAAAGCAACAGCTATGATCAGAGCTGGAGAGTTCAATCAGTAACTCTTCTTTTTTATACACTTATAAAAAAGAATGAATAACTTTCTTTACTGGGGAACATGACATATGATTTAAACATAAGAGAGTGAATTTCCATAAAGGTCCTGCTTAACTGCCAAGGCTTTGATTGAAGAGCCAGAAAACCCTGAAAAAAAATGACAATGGTGTTTTACACTTTTTGTCAAATTTCATTGACCAAATTTACAGCAAATATAAGTCAGCCCCATGATTGCAGGATACCATTCCGCACACAAATTATCTGAGACTGGTCCAAGCTTATCCTTTCAGTTTTCTGCTGGCTGATCTGTGTTTCTGTCTTTGATTACTCCATGCTGACAGCCAGAAGGGACCAGAAATACCCCAATACAATGGGTGTACGATGTTATCAACTGAAGAAACAGCCTGATGAATTTTGTTTTGTTTACAGTCAACAGGGAAACAATATTGTATTTTGTTCTCAAAGAAGACCATTAAAAAAGGAACTTGAACTCCAAAGAACTGCAAAACTGATTTCACTTTTCAAGAACATTTTACCTTACAAGATTTAAACAAAGCAAGCATTACTGATTTAACACTATTATTTCACAAACACTTTTTCACCATATCCAAAAAGCTTAACAGGCTAATTCCTGTACTGATTTGATTCCACCCCAGAATTTGTGTATACTTTTCAGGGATGTTAAAGGTAATCTTCTCCCTTGTGTATTATGAATTTCTGTATGATTTTTCCTCGATGTATTCTGCTACATTATCCGTCAGTATTTGAAAGTGCCTTTCCAATCACTCAGCATCAGAAGTTCAACTACATAAATTTTTGTTTCTTTTCCTTACAGTGTTCCGTTACGTATGATGCAAACTAACACTGAGGAATGGCACCATATTGGAGACAGTATTTATTGTCACTCCTGTATATATGTACGCTGGTATAAAACTGCCATACGCAAGAATGCTTAGCACCTGTTGCTACTGTACTTATAACAACAGGAACACAGCTTCACAGCAGATCTACTGTTCTGTCTGAGTGGAGAAGATTACAAGAGGCATCAAAATCTTTCTCATGTCATTGTCTAATTTTTCAAATGAATGAAAATTTCTATGATTGCATCTGCAGGTTTGGGCGCAAAAAAGCTTCTGCAAAGCTATTTGCACCATTCATTAGAGGAGCTGCTGTCTTGTTTCAAATGAGTAACTCAGCCTTCAGTGAAGATAAATATTTCTCCATAACTGGACATATCTAAGTGTTTGTCTCCTTCATATAATCCATATCACTTCCTAAAGATGCCTCAGACAAATTCAATGATTACTCAGTGTGTGCCCAGTCCTGCATCAGCTTACATTTGATAACAGATGCCAGTTTCTGCATCTTTGTCATTCTGCATTGCCACTAATTTCTCATCAATAATCACAAGCAATGACCATTTATCACCATTGCTTGGACTTAATTTGTGTTGTTTATAAAACTCTTCCAAAGTGAAAGTGTCTATATTTTAGACTGTTTAAAGAAAGAACAATGACGTTTAGTTTCAATGAGTGAAACTCTTCTCTTTTAGTTTGGAAGAAGTGTTTTCCTTATTAGTGCAACGCAAGATATTTTCTAAGTAAGTAAACATATATCTATTTGGGCTTCTTATACTATAGCGCAAAACACTGCACTATTGTGAATATGTTAATAGAATATTTGGTAGATTGGATGTCATAGTACAGATGCAACCTTTGCATTTCCTATGCATGCTCTCCATGTCCAAATCTATTTGTCCTGAACAATGCAATAATAACTTCCTTGTGAGGGTAAACAATGAATGAATGGATGATTTATTTGAATGATTTATTTATTGGCACAAATATCTTGAAGATACAGTGAAAAGTGGCTTGTTGCCACAATACAGCACCATTTTGAATTACAATAAGGATAAAAAGAAATTACTGAAATACGAGTTCATCTACTGTTCAAATTGGCATCTCATTCACCGCTTCAGGGCTTCTGCAAGGTCTCTGCAGGTGTTCCAGACCTCAAGGAGTCCCGCTCCAGGAACAGCAATGATGACACAGATGCCCCAGGATACGCCAGCTCTGTCGCTGCTGTTGCTGCCTCAGTCCAGGCACCAGCCCAACTGCCCCCAGGAGCCCCCACTCCAGGCACCATCACTGTCAAGAGTCCAGGTTCCAGGCTTACCTCTGCCAGGAGTCCTTGCTCCAAGCACCATTGCTACCAAGAGTCCAGTCTACAGGCCGAATGACACCAGGAGTCCAGGCTTCTGGCCTACTACTGCTGAGAGTCCAGACTCCGGGCACTAGTGACGCTGCAGCCACCACTCTACCAACACAGCTCCGGCTTCAAGGATGAAGAAGAAAGAAAAAAGAAATGAACACAGATGAAAAGTATGTAGAGAAAATAACACCACCAGCCCGGAGTAGACAAGCTCCGACAAGCCCAAACACTATCTACTGTGCCAGCGCCATTTTGACAAAGAAATCATTTCCTATTTGGGTTTTCAGAACCTGTAAGCTGTTACTTCCAGTCAAATGTCAGTTTTCCTTTTTTTTGCTGTTTTAAATGTATAGGGTGATATATAAACTGCCATTATTTTTCTTCTATCATTCTTCCTTCATCCAAAAATCTAAAGTAATGATTTTCTGTACCTTTTATGGAAAGAAATCTGCTATCATATGTGGTCTGCCTTACATGTGACTCCAGACCCACAACATTGTGACAATTAGCAGCCTCTGAAATGGCCTGAGCAACCCACTCAGTTGAAGCAGGAATTAGGGATGAGCAATAATTGCTGGCCCAGTAAGTGATGCCCACATTCCATGAATAAATTAAAACAAGTTTCCTTTTAATGGCTCCTATTTTATTTCATTTCACAATCCTTGATAGTAATTCACAGCGATTTTTATGCTTTATTTTTCAGTTGTATTTTAGTCATGAAATTTCATAAAGATCTGGTACTAAGTTATCCAAATCACAGAGATAGCAGTCAATCTGTTAGTCATTGTTTGCCAAGCTAATTGTCTTGCTTATAATATTGGGATAATTTTCCTCTCCTAAAAATCTGCTCCATTCAACTATTACAGTGATAATTTGTTTCTCTGGGGCTTCAACTGTAATTCAGTTCATTTTTGTGTTCAACATTGATTTAGTTGTTCCCAAATTCTGCACATACCATAACTGGAGGAGTGAAGTTTTCAACATTTAGTGACAAGTTCGTTGTTTGAGAAACATTTGAAGACAACTTTTGCATGCAGTTTCTAATTGTTATTTTCCATTCATTCTTGCAAATTAAACTGTTTGTGTGTGTGATTTCAATAGCAGGCAATACCAAATTAGTATTCTTTTAATTTCTCTCAACTGGAAACTATGGTTCCAAGGGGTAGATCTTGACTCTTTGGTTTGGTGTAAAATGGGTGAAAGCAGGTTTTCAGCTCATTTAGATCACTCCCGATTTTAATTTTCATAAAGATCAACAAAATGTAAAATAGACTCCTGACTCACTGACATCTAATTTGCACAAAGTCAAGATGTATCTGTATCAAGAATTCCCTGTCAGAACAGACCAAGTGAAAAATCTGGACGATGTCCTCTGATCTCTACATGCCATCAATATTGAAAGCATACTAAACAAACATACAAAGAACATTTTCATTGCTATTTTAAAAAGTTTGTAAAGCTAGCATAACAGCATGAACCTTCAAGTTTGAAGGAAATAATATTCAAAGGAAATATTTGCATTATGTTAACGAAAGCAACTAAATAATGACATCAATGTTCAACTTTTTCCCTACAGTTATCAAGCTTCTTTTTACATTATTTTCACATTTTGTGACAATTAGTGCCTTCTCTGTTGTAGAGCTGTACCACAAATTAATATCATATTAGGA
The DNA here is from genome assembly GCA_024137785.1 of Ginglymostoma cirratum. Taxonomy (NCBI): domain Eukaryota; kingdom Metazoa; phylum Chordata; class Chondrichthyes; order Orectolobiformes; family Ginglymostomatidae; genus Ginglymostoma; species Ginglymostoma cirratum. Next base: position 4,837,463 of record JAHRHZ010000031.1, read on the forward strand.
TTCTTACAGTCATCAGAGACACAAAATCTGAACGCAGGTCTTTAAAAAGGGGTAGTGTGCTAACAGCAGGGTGGCATGGTGGCTCAGTTGTTAGCACTGCTGCTTCATAGTACCAGGGTCCTATGTTTGGTTGTGCCCTCAGGCAACTGTCTGTGTGGAGTTTGCACATTCTCCCCATGTCTGTGTGTGTTTCATCCGGGTGCTCCGGTTTCCTGCCACAATCCAAAGATGTGCAAATTAGGTGGATTGGCCATGCTAAATTGCCCGTAGCATCCAGAGATATGCAGGCTAGGTGGACTATGCATGGGAAGTGCAGGCTTACAGGGATGGGATAGGGGGTTGGGTCAGGGTGGGATGCTGTTTGGAGGGTTGGTGTGGGCTGAATGGCCTGCTTCCGTACTGTAGAGACTCTATGATTCTAACCAAGTGAGTCCAGTTCACCTCTAATTACTAACACCTACATCAAGTACTATTTATATTGCATTTAAGGACATTTTTTGAGCAGTGAAATTAAAATTGAAATTAAAAACAGAGATTCATACCTATTACTATGTTACTTCAGCTTCTAATGTTCAACATCTCTTCCAGTTTCCTGAGAAAGTCATCAGCTTTATTATTTAATATTACTATCAGTATGATCAGTCAATTCATAGCATTGAAATGTACAAAAAGAAACTTACCCAGCAGAACTAAATTCAGTTAAGAGTACATAACATTCTTTGTAACATTTTATTAACAGGAACACAGATAATGGGAACCAAAAGAACTGTGGATGGTGCAAATCAGGAACAAAAACAGAAGGTGCTGGAAAAGCTCATCATTAGATTCTTAATTTCAGATATTAATTGAATTCAAATTCCACCATCTGCAGTGGCAGGATTTGAACCTAGGTCCCCAGAACATTATCTCAGTCTCTGGATTAATAGTCCAGCAGTAATACCACTAGGCCATCACCTCTAAAGAACTAATTAAGAGCTCAGGTGAGGGACATGCTGAGAATTTTGTGGGGGAGTATAGGCAGGACAATTGGAGGTATATGATAATATTGGAGAGGGTACAGAGGAGACCTACCAGGATGTTGCCTCAGATGGAGAGTTTCAGACAAGAAGAGAGATTGGACAGTATTTTGTTGTTTTCTTTTGAGCAGAGGACATTGGGAGTGGATGTTATTGAGAAGTATAAGATTAAGAGAGGCATAGAGAGGGTAGAAGGAAGAAATATTTCCACTTGATGGGGGGATCAATGAACAGAGGGTATAATTTTAAGGTAAGGGGCAGAGGCTTAGGAAGGATATGAGGAGAAGCTTTTTCAACCAGAGAGTGGAGGGAATCTGGAACTCATTCCCTGTAAGGGAAATAGAGACAGAAGCCCTCTTAAAATTCAATACATTTTCAGATGTGCACTTGTGATGCTAAGACATATAAGGCTGTGAGCCATGTGCTGAAAAATGGGATGAGAATAGTGAGATGGTTGTTTTTGATTGGAATGGAGGCAATGGGCTGAAGGGCCTTCTTTTTCTGTGCAGTGGATGTCTATGACTCTATGACCACAATCAAGAAAATGACTGGGCTTCTGGGGATGCAGTTTTATAGCCAGGACCAGTCAAACCCTCCAGTCCAATCCTGAAAAGGTCTCCCACACATTGTGTTACTCAGCTGCGCTCTCCTTAATACAGCCATCAAAAGAGGTGTGGGCCTTGAAAAAAATTGGAACTAGAATTAGGTTTATTGTCATCTGTACTCAAGTTACAAAAGAACAGGAGTAGAGTGAAAAGTGTACAACGTTGCCAAACCATGCTGCCGTCGTAGGTACAAAGTACCGAGGTACAATTCCTGGGCACAAAAAAATAGAGAAAGTAAAGACAAAAATGTCACACTACATTACAGACATACATAGTATGAGTTTGGATAATTGGTAGATAAAAAGATAGATCAGGATAAAAAGATAGATATTCTATAGGGGAGGCAATGTTGAAGTTGTTACACATCATCCATTCTGCCATCCATAAAAGGGGAGGCGATGGCTTCGCGGTATTATCGCTGGACTGTTAATCCAGAGACCCCAGACAATGTTCTGGGAACCCGTCTCGAATCCCACCACGGCAGAATTTGAATTCAATAAATATCTTGAATTAAGAATCTAATGATGACTGATAATCCATTGCTGATTGTCAGGAAAAGCCCATCTGATTCACAAATGGCCTTTAGGGAAGGAAACTGCCATCCTTACCTGGTCTGGCTGACATATGAATCCAGACCCACAGCAATGTGGTTGACTCTGAACTGCCTTCTGGGCAATTCAGGATGGTCAATAAATGCTGCCTAGCCAGCGATGTCCTTATCCCGTGAATGAATTAAAAAAAAACACCTTCCATGTGGTCGGACTGGGCACTACAATTCCCAACCAATAGTCATCTTTGCTCTGGGCCGGTTGGCCACTATCCCTGCTCCGGACACACTAGCCAGCATCCCCACTCTAGGCCCCCTGACCACAATCCCCACTCCGGACGTACTGGCCATTATCTCCATTCCGGACGCACTGTCCTCCATCCCCGCTCCAGACTCACTGGCCGTCATTCCTGCTCCACTCCAGGCTGTTAGCTGTCCCCAGTTTGCTCCTACTCTGCCACCATCCTGAATCTTGAAAAGGGTAATGTAATCAATGGTCACAGAAGAACAGGAGGTGAAAGGGGAAGGTGTGAAAGAAAATTGTTCATCAGCTGCATAAAGATATGGTCAGCCTTGGCAGGACTCAAGGGTTTTGTCAGAATGCCAAAGATCGTCAGATTCAGGCATGGTTCAGCTGAACCCCTCTATGCCAGGCGTGCAGCAGGCGTGAGTTCCAGCTTCACCTTTTGTTACTCTATCTAACAGCACAACAGAATATGCTAATATGAGTATTTCCACTAGTGAAGGGTGTGCTTGTGAGAAATGATGTTACTGCTCAATGGTCTCCTCTGGCAGTGCTTGGCTAGTGAAAGTCCAGCAGTTTCACATTGCACTCATCTTGCCAGATCAAATAAAGTCTTAAATCTCTACTAGACTGGACCCAGTTTTTTCTGACTAGCGTACATCTTCTCACAGTCTCCATTACCTTCATCCATACCTGCTGGGTTTGGAAGGGTAGATATCACCCACTCTGAAGAAAGAGGACCACAAAGCTTTCTTTACTGCCTCCAGGTGAGCAACTGCAAAACAAGTGCTAGCTCTGTCCTAATACCACCTCTCTCGTCCTGATGTCCAGACCCTAACCTGGGTCTGGTTCACTGTTTTTCCTGCTGCATCATTAATGTGACTACTCATTCAGGAAAAAAACTGACAGTTCACAATGACGGCTATTATGATTGGTTTAAATCAGACCCAGCTCTGCAGAACTTTTGCAGGTTCTGATTGGCCACTCAAACCTCACTCCAGCAAATTAGTAGTTGTTTCTGTGAAAATGAGAGCTCTGGCTACCTCCTCATGGGATCAGGAACAGGATCAGTCCCATATCTGGTCCCCAAACCCAGAATGCAAATTTGGTCTTGGGTAACTGCAAAAACAGCAGGCATGCACTCCAGCACAAATCATCTGAATTTAATTCATTTTTGTCTAATAATCAAAGTGGTGAATGGCATGGAGTTAGAAATATAATTAGCTTTGTGACAAGGATTTAAATATAAAATTAACAAGCCTCAGGCACAACTGGATATTGAAAGGTTTTTTTGTGTGCTATGTAGTGGATTTGTGAAACAGGCTTCAAGATAAGACAGCTTAATGTCATGTTGATTAACACCTTGAAAAAAGAACCACATGAATATTGGGTTAGGAACCAGTTTGAGGGTTATAAAGATAAGCATGATGGAGAAAATTGAATGCTGTGTAGAATATTATGGTTCTTTTAAATGCTGAGGCCAAGATGAGAAGGGAAATCAATCCAAGATTGCATAATGTCAGACATAAGGTTTCATATATAGTCTAGAGTTTTGCTTGTGTTAGCTCCGGAGAAATGGATGCACTTGCTTTGCAGTCCTTTCCTCCAGAGACTAGACATTTTGTTAGAATCACAGATAAAGAAAACTGCACATCATCTGTGGAAGAAGTAGCCTTCTTAGACCCATTGCCCTTACCAATTTTCACATTTTGCCACATTCTTGTCTTTATCAATCACAGACCTGCTAGCAGACAGCAGCAGAAGCAGAAACTGCAATGATTTTTATTTTAAATTGAAAAACCTGGATATGGACATCAAGGTCCCTAGTGCACAATACCACCTCGGTAGAAACAGGTAGGGAAGTTGGAAAGGTTGCCAGTGATGAGGTGATGACAAACAGGTTTTTCAGTGTCTGTAACTTTCAGGAGAGAAGGTAAGTGGCATCGCAAGAAATACCAAGGAAACGAAATAAAATGAGGATTTATATAACTTTACTGGAGAAGAAATTAGAAATTGAGAGATGATGCAATCTGTACTGATGTAATATAGGTGAAGTATAGGAATCGATTTCCTAATCGTGAGGAAAAGAGCAGCCTTTTTTTAACTTCTACCAGACCTGTTCTCTACCACAAAAGGGATTACGCTGCAGAGTATAACCAAGAATATTTCTAACCTGTCCAATGTTATATATGGGTCTGAAAGATTTGATGCAGAAGAGTGCCAAAAGGGCTACTCAGTGTGATAATGCCATATGGATTTTTGAGCAGAGCAACTTAGGATCTTAAGACGAGTGTGTCTGAACATCATGTGCACCTCAAAGCCTCTGCAACAATGTCTACTAAAACTATCATTTTGTTAACTACATGAGATTCTTCTAGTTAGACCAGGACGTGGTTTCGCTCTACTATACTAGACCAAATAGGCTGTGTAACTTCTTCCATTTAAAGGAGATGGTAGTTACAGCCTTCACCATGAGATGTAACAGATCCAGTATTGTGAGTTAGTGTGTGCATGTAACATCTACCATAAATCCAGCAGAAACTGGGCTAAACACTCTAGGGATTATTATTGAACATTTCATCTTATATTCAGCTTTGCATCACTTACTTGTATTAATCTAAGTACTTTTCTCTTTGCTCAAAGACTGCTGTCAATATCTCATTCCTTTGTCGATTCTGGTACCCGTGTCATTGTTTCATTCCAAGCTCAATAGTTGTAGATAACTTTTCATCTCTCAAAATGTGAATATAAAATGCAATCACGAGTTAAACAAGAAATGCAAAGTTCTTGACATCTCAGTAAGCTTTCGCGCCACTTGATTAAGATGTTACTTCCAGTAGCGGCAAGATAATTCTCTTAAGTGGGCATTAATTGTTTATTTGGAGTGGAAACAGGGAAGTGGAAGGGTTCTCAATTCCAATCTGACATTAAAATCAACATCGAGGATAGTGCAGGATTCTGCCAATAAAATTGAACTAGCTTTTCATTCACAAATGTCATTGAGGACTTTTTTTTAAGGCAAGGGAAATAAAAAGCAAGTTCTGAATGTTGAGTCTTTTGGATGGGTGCTCTTCCCTCCCTGACTGAAGACATACAGCACTCTTGCATCTGATGAACAGCAATGTCTGTACCAGTCAAGATCATTACCACCTTAGAATGTTTGAGGTTGGATTCCTCTTAGGCAGCAACAAGTGACTCTTACCCTATGAGTCAGCTGCTCACTATTGATCAAGGTTAATGGAGTTTTAATCAAGATGGCTTCCCCTTCCATGTCCTTCTCAATAGAATGAGATAAAGGAACACCATAATACATGTACAAGAAGCAACGAATGGAAAATACGTGGCTTCAAAGCCCTACGTTACGCCCTTGCAATTTTACATCCAGTAAGAAGTTTAAATTTATTTGTATGCAATTCTTGTGCAACATAACCAACTTAATTACATGGGAATGACCAACACCAAGGAAGCTGTCATGATGGTTTTATTGTGTGACAATCTACAATGCTAGCTTTCATAACTCGTTTACATGATGGTTTCTTAGCAGTGAGAGCTATCCCCTGTAGTCATGGCATTGGTTTCCATAAACAGAGAGAGATACATAGATATAATGAGTATCTCCTTTTCATAATTAGATCTCTGCTATTAGATGTGTTAGAGTACCGGTATTCTCCAGGCTTGTTTAAGGTATCTGGATAGGTCTGATGGTGTATAGTCAGGTTCCACAGAATATCTATTGAATGCTACTCTGCAGTCTGAAAGGAATGATGATGATCACAAGAATAAGCACCTCCATCTCCTCAGCACAAGGAAGGTGTAAAGAAAAGTGATGATGTGGCGGATAGCCAGAAACCAGAGAAAGAAGGGTTTACAGACCAAAACTTTCAATGAATAAGGATTTATGTATAAAGATTCTTAATAACTGCATGTTCTTTTATTACACTCTGCACAATTCCTCACTGATAGACTTCCACCATCATCATTCATAAAACAGATGCCCTAAAGCTCCTAACCAGTAGTCGTCCACCAAAAAAAAGAACATTAGTGAAATGAATTCAGAACTTTGTGGACTCATGTAATATTGGCTTTCTGTAAACACATTCACCCACAGGTGAATGATAATCTAATTCACCAAAACTATAACTACTTCTTAATAATGTCTGCTCTTCATTGAAATTTCTAATAAACACCTTCATATGAGGCCACCGTATAAGAAAGTTGGAAAATGAATAGCTGGGAAAAGTTCTGCATGAGCCTTAAATCTCAGAAGTTCCTCTCATCTCAGAGATGTAGCTGTTCTAGAGCAGTCAGATTCTTGCTGTTTTTCTTATGCATTGTGTCCCAGCACAGACAATAGAGAGGATTGTGAGGAATAGGTACAATGCTACTACTTAGAGAAGCAACAATGCCTGTGACCATTTCCCACAGCTCACTGGTATTTGGCTGGAATGTTGATTACAGGCTAAAATGATTCCAATCACACCTTAGAAGCCTTATGAAGATATGGCCTTCTTGTTAGTCTATTATTTGAATAATTAGCAATTATTATGCCAGAAGATACAATGTTCTCTTGCTATCACTTAATTGTTATTACAGAAAATGATTATGTGGAGGTGCTGGTGTTGGCAATGCTCTGAAAGCTAATGTTTTCAAATAAACCTGTTGGACTATAACCTGGTATCATCAGAAATTCAGTGATTGAACTTAAGCAATATGTCAATATCATAAATAGTCTGTTATACCCTCATACAGAAGTCACAGAGAGAGATTTAATCGCTGTGAGAATTCAACGTTTAACTAGAGGAAACAGTGACTGATCCAAGCCAGTCTATTTATTTATTTATTTATTTACATTCATTCATGGGATTTAGGCTTCACTGTCTGGCCAGCATTTATTTTTAATCCCTAATCGCCTTTTAAGGAGGTGGAGGTGAGCTGCCTTCTTGAACTGCTGCAGTCCACCTGCTGTGAATTGACCCAAAATGCCATTAGGGAGGGAATTCCAGGATTTTGACCCAGCCATAGTGAACAAACAGCAACATATTTCCAAATCAGGATGGTGAGTGGCGTGGAGGGAAACTTAAAGGAGGTGTTCCTATATATCTGCTGCCCTTGTCCTTCCAGATGGAAGTGGTCATGGGTTTGAAATGTGCTGTCTGAAGACCTTTGGTGAATTTCTGCAGTGCATCTTAATTCTCACACTGACTAAATCTATCTTCTGTGACCTCTGTGTCAGGATGTAACAGACTCTTTATGATATTGATATGTTGTTTAACTTAAATCAATGAATTTCTGCAGCGAAAATTAAATGATAGGAAGATAGCATTGTATCTTCTGGCATAACAATTACCAATTATTCAGATGACGGATTAACATGAAGGCCACATCTTCTTAAGTGATGTGCAGGTTATCAGATAAATAATCAGAGGATAGAGAGTCAATGGAGATGATATCTGAAAGGTAACCCCACGCCTTAGAACAATGGTGGCAAGGGATCTATTTAATTAGTCTATATGATAAGGAAGTCTTCGATTCCTAATATATGATAGAGATGTACTTGGAGAAAGCTGAAGAAGGGAGTTTCAGGAGTTTGTTAATGGTCGAAAAATTAATCATTAGTGGGGTGGGGAGGAAGGGAGTTATCTTTTTTCCTCATGGAGTTTGAAGCATTCATGGTTTGGGAAAATATAGGACATTTCATTTGTGCTGGTTTCATTCAATTTCAAAACTATTAAATAAGCAAAGCATAACACAACAAAAAAGCCAGCAAATGACAGCAAAATTTCGAGGTAATAATATGATAACAGCCTGATACAAAATTAAGTCAGGAATCATATCTGGATAAAGATGATAGATGGAGAATTGCAAATAGTGTAATGTGAACATAACATAGATGTATGTTGAGGGAGAGAACAGAGTTTGAGCTTTAGTTCAGAAAACAGTCAATTGTCACTTTCTCAAATTCACAATTCTGCTGTAGATAAATGTATTTAAAAATATATATATATAAATATATGGGACAAAGTTGTCCCTCTTCATTATCTGTTGAAATATTATTAATGCACTAATACTTATTTCCCTAGTTAGTATTTCTGGTACAATCATAAAGCAGATATTTCTCTGCCGGTAATCCACAATACCATTCCACAGATGCATTCTATTTTGTGTTTTATTCTAAACTGATGTAGCATAACTCCTTGTTTCTAAAATATCTTATGGTTGTACTTTGTGTCATTTGATTTTTGCACTTACAGGCCATTATAGGAAATGTTCAAGCATTAGTTTTGCTGAATGATTTTACCTAATTAGTTTTGCAGAATCACTTACTTCATCGTCAGTGGATAAATTCATTAAGAAAAGTATTCAGTCTGACAGTCATCATCTAAAGACAACATTATATATTATTGGAACCAATCAGACAAAATAATTTGAAGGTAAATTACACAAGAAACAGATAAATTGTTTTTATTCTTGTGCAATTTGATATCCAGCCATGTGTGTAAATTCACAATTGATAATTACTTAAGTGACATTCCTAGCCAAAAGTACAAAATGGAACTTATGCAGATCATAACAGAATTATGTTAAATATATAAGATATTAACATGAAGTAGTAATGACTTTGATTCTGGTGATCATATGCCTGAGTCACTCTATGTGGTCTCAAGCTTTTATTCTAGGATTTGAGTGTATAATGCAATCCAGTAAATGAATAAAAAATGAAAGAAATGTGAATGCTGTACATCAGAACAAAACCAGAAATTGTTGAAAAAGCTCAGCAGATCTGGCGGCATCTGTGGGGAGAAATCAGAATTAATGTTTCTGGTCAAGTGACCCTTCCTCAGAACTGCAGTTCTGAGAAAGGGTCACTCGACCCGAAACATTTACTCTGATGTCTCTCCACAGATGCTGGCAGACCTGCTGAGTTTTTCCAGTATTTACTTTTTTTATTTCCAGTAAATGAATGTTGTATTAATTTAGGTGCTGTCCTTTGAAACTGTTGTTGCTAAAGTATAATTAACAGTGTCATTCATGGAGAAATGTCACACGAGTACAACAGGGAGTGTTTCCCTGAGTTTGACTTAGACCAAATACAGATCATTAAAAAAAAGATTAAGAGCAGCTTCTCCCCATTGTCAGTTATGGTCTACCTGCCATAGAGGTTTGAGGCTGAGTGTGAATGGGAAAGTGAATAACTTGTGTAATGATGTTCACAGTGAGAAAAGTGCAATTGATTTTCAATAAAATGCTTTTCATAAAATATTATCCTCACTCATTGTTGATTGATATCCATCATGAAAGGTATTATCAAAGAAGCATATTGTCAGTTCAGATTGTTGAAAGTGGGCATAATGTGTCATGTGTTGAAATAGCTTATTGTTTTATTTTTGGAAGATTGATAGTATGCCAGATATACACACGGTTGGATAAGAGTAGCTGTATGAGAGCTGTATTTGAGTCTTTCTGGATTAATTCTAATTTATACTTTGTGGATGAACGGCATGCATCAATGACTGCTGGAATTGTTGACTATTGAATGAGAAATTACATGAATACGAAGGTATAACGGTGTTTATATTTCATAGAATCCTGGCTGAGGCTGGTTGAATAAAATATTATATTCCAATTAAAACACACGTCAACTTACAGACAAACATCCTGTGTCTTTCAAAAGTAAGAGTTAGCTACCTAATTTAGTCATGAGAACAGTGTCCTGTGTGAATGGGCTTTGTTCAGTATAGTTTTTGCTTAGTTAATTAAGTATGGGAGATGTTGATAAAGGTCACAAAAGCATAGTATGATCTAAGTAATTATCCGACATAAATGGAAACGTGCAGATTGAGTGTAACAGATCATATAAATGAATTATGTCCATTCAGGACCCCATATGTTTGGTGGGATTTGGTTCAGATGGCAGAATCATGTCTGTTTTGTATGTATTGTTGACATTAAGTGACAACTTTGACATGTATGGCATTTTGCTGCATTTGCACCAGAAAAAAAAACACATTATTTCACATTGTGCCTACATGATTTAAGTCTACAGATAGACTTTGCATTTTAGTGTAAAGGTTGTACTTCCCTAATCCAACAATTACTTGTCTGGCATGTTCCACCAACACAAATTCTGCAGTACATAAGGTTTTCTGAACAACCTGCAGTGCTTTTGGTTTTCCAGATTGTACAGATAGGTGAAGAACTCACCCATATTTTCCAAAACAACTGCTTTTTTTATTTATAAGGAGCATGTCTGTTTAATTTTGGATTTTTTAAAACTGGGTACTAAAATGAGAATAAGCCTGCTTTACAACCAACACTTGAAAGAATGGCTGCAGTTTTGAAAGCAAGTAACCTATCAGCAATGCCAAGAATCATGAACAACTGTTTGAACAAGCAACAATTTGAATTTGAGTAGCAGATAATTTTGAGCTAAGGTGGTTGCACAGAGTTACTGTTGCTGACAACAAGAAGTTTATTTGTTTATGGAATAGTGACCAGTTACTAATAACAGAGACCTCTCTGCCTGCCAACAATTGTGTGATATGTTCTCAAGCAATGGAACAGATTGGAGCTGGAGGAAAGTTAAGAGAGAAGTGTTCACTTCTTCCCCAGCTCAGGAGTGGTCTCCCTAATCTCTGCAGTCAAAACTTATGGGAAAAAAAAGAAAACCAGTTTATCTTTCTTGTAACCATGGTTGCATCTGTTGCTTGAATCTAATTACTTGTCGTAAATAGCAATTCTTGTTCAGTACAGAAACCTGATCTGTGCTTTCCCTCAACCTGGATCAGAAATTTAGGTAAATTGTTAAACTTTGTGCACGTCACAAAATCTTTAACTTTGTCATGACCTAGGAGTAGCAGGGCTCAATTTCCAATCTGCTACCCAGTGTTTTATAACACATTTTATTTTATGTTGTGCAGTGCTTTGTAAACATGTCTAAAAACTCACATACTTGCCCTGATAGGTGACTCCCTCCTCACCACAAGGCTGCTACTCTACAGGGGTACATCTTCAAATGATATTTAAAAGGATTAGGAGCTCTTTATAGGTGCACATCCATCGTTAGCTTTTCTGTGCCTTTTGAAACAAATAGAAACAGACCGTAGACTGACTGATGTTTTCCATTATTTCTAGTCATAAATACAAATTTGGTAAAAGAAAAGCCTGCCAAATTGTACTGAAATATTTCAAGTGTTTTTGTCATATCCACTTGTTTCCAAATTTTGGTTTTGACAGCAAATTAGATGCTCATGAGTAAGGCATAATTTCAAATATGCTGTTTTGTAAAGTGTAACACATGTGCTGCACTAGCAGATAAACTAAACAAAAGTTTTTTTAGATGATATAGCTTAACAATCTCCTATTACATTATTCACTGGACATTAAATTATATGAAAACTTTGAATTAATGACGTTAAAGGGCAGAGGATAACTGAGCCAAGGTGTGGAGACGTGATTTATTTTTAAATCAGATATATAGTCAGTTGTTTACAGTATTTCATATTGGAGTGTTGTTTTCTCAGATGTGGCAATGTTAGCTACTGATGTAATTGATTCAAGCATCTCCTATCAAGAGAAGTATATACCAACTGATATTTACATATACAACAGTGTAAACTAGAATTATAACAATAAAACCCATTGCAATCTGAACTGGACATCTGTGTGTTTCTAGTTGCCTATATACTTCTTCAATCAATTTGAAGGTAGGATTGAGTAATATTTTGTGAGACATTGCCAAATGTGAATCTTAAACTGTATTATTTCACAGTAACTGACCACAGAGCAACGAGCACGATCAGGCTCACATTGTTCAATCAGCACACTTGCCTATGCATAATCTACCGTATGTTTAAAATGGTATGTGGCCACAATATTACAACGGTATTGCTCCTGTAGAAGATGTTCTCTGTGTAACACAATGTGACTCACCACCTTAACTGGCACCCGATTTAACTTTAAGTAACCGCCAACCTACCGATCCAAAGGCTCTAATATGAAATGTGACTCCTAATCCAGACTATGTCCACTAGGTGGCACTGCAATCAATTTATTTGAGAATGGCGGATTACTTGATCAAGGGGACGTAAGCTAAATTCTGTAAATCTCCCAAAACAAAGGTAGCACAAAAATACTCTAAAAACCTACGTGAAAGACACCTTTCCACAACTGAAAACTGATTGCAAATAATGCATGTTGCAAATGTGGATAAACAATCTTATCTGTCAGATTGCAGTTAGAAGAAGACAAGATGTGAACCGTTCTGTATTTACCAGCAACCTGAATTATACACCAATTGAACAGCCATTATGGCCAAAATGTTAATGTGGCCTTTCTTGGTGTTTCGTTTCTAAGGGTATCCTCGTGCTGGAAACTACCTGAAGCAATTTTACATTTCTGATGGATGAATTTTCATCACCACATTGAATGGATTCTGAGACAGTCAATTTGGAAAAATTATTGAACTCTTGGGATTACAGAGGTGAAATAAATTGATTGTTAAAAAAAAAATGCCAGAGCTCAACTCTGGCCAGTGAAGCAGAAACTCCCTCATTGAAACCAAAACACAGAATAAAAATGCCTTAATGTAGCATTCTACACCCACTTAGGATAAAGAAACCCATGAAAATAAATTGTGACATTCACAAGCCAGCTTGGTTTTAAAAATACACGCAAACGAACATAGATTCATAACTCACCACTCATGTTCCAATGATGAAAAATTCCCACTCTTTCCTCTCATCCTGCTAATTGTTGCCTCCCCAGCTCTTCTCTCTTTTCCTTCTGTCACTACCTCTTCTTCTTTTGTCCCATCCCTAACTCCCAGATCTGCATTCTTACTTACACTCTCACATGTTCTCTTCCTGTTCTCCATCTGTGGCCTCATTTTTTTCTCATTCTTTTATTCCTTTCCTTTTTATTCCTCATATCATTTTTCACCAATAGTCTCTTCTCCACTTGTCCTTTCTAGCAACCTCTTACCAATTTCTCTCTTCCTGCTTTTGCTGTTCCTTACCAATAACCCTTTACAGGCTCTATCCTTTCAATTCTCCCTCATCTTTCTTATTTCTTGCTCTCCTCCCTCCCCCTCAGCCTTCTAAGATGTCTTTGCTGATTGTCTTGCCTATCTAATTATCTGTCTTCTTCCCACTTCTTTTTTATGTATTTCAATCACCATTCACCCGAGAATTTCATTTGTCTGAATACTACACAAAGTAATGCCACAGGAGATCAACTTGCCATACAAAGTTATGAATATGCTATTCTGTTTTACATTGTTGCATTGTCTTTTTTGATTAAGCAGAATAACTTCTAACTGTTCTACTGAACAATAGCCTTTTTTGCCTTTGCTCAGTTTAAATTGTCCTCACAGCATTACTTTTGAAACATCGATTTTTTTTGTTTTCTCTACCCCAATTCACGACGAAAAATGAACCAGAGATTTTCAAAAACCGTGTGTGAGATTACCTCGTCAGTTGTTTGTTATTGACAGAGCATGGTAGAATGATATCAAAGGTATCCGATTAGCCTTTTAACTATAAATCATCTCAGTCTACATTTTTAGCTAGTGTGAATAATGTCTATAATTACAACTCCAATATTTTAAAGCAACTTTCTTTTCCCAAATCTTTTGTGTAGGCAAAACATTAAATAAAACCTATAATTGAAGGGTGTTGTTGGGGAAATTAGACTAATATGCGTGTAAAAAGCAGTTTTCAAAAAGTATATAACACAAGAGAACCATGAAAATACCCTAACTAAGAGAACTTTCTTTTAATGTAACAGGTTTGCAATGGCAGTTTCTTTGTGAATGTGCATTTTAAAATGGAACAATTGCAAAACAATCTGCATTAAAACAACAACTGGAAACACAATTTTGTAAACTGGAAGTGTAAACGTAAAGTCTTTGAAATATAAAGCTATCAAATTGTGCAATAGAAACAGTTGGCGAACACTTGCTTACATTAATTTACAAAGTCAGTGAAGGACATGGCAATAATCCTGTATCAACTTGAACTACATAAACAACTTCACATCTTACTGTAACCAAAATGCTTACAAATTTTGGATGGTGTCAACATGATTTCCCATTGAGGTTTCCTTCCAGCTCACCCTTTCCGGACCATTATGTTGTTTGATTAACCCAAACAAAACATACTATTACAGGTTTCATTGTGCACGAGTTTGCTGGTGTTACTAGTTGATAATATTGAATCACTACTTGTAACATAATTGAGGTAAATTTAGTAGTTGCATCTCTAAACTTCATTTTGGCTATTAATTCATTGATGTAATTTACTTAAACTATTTAGATAGTATATGTAATAAGATGCAGAAGCCAGTTTGAAAGTAGTATTATTCCTTATTAGAATGTTTATCTTGCTTACAAGGCAGTATTAGTATTCATTTTTTCAAACATATGTTATTGGCTGGGAATCTCCACTTTGAGGACACATAAAGAGAAATCTTGGGCATAGTGACCACAATTTTACAATGATTAACATTGATGCAAAATCATTTGTGCTCCTATAATTTCTGATATGCCTAATGAAGACAGAGACACTCTATTAATGTGGCACATTCAAAAACTCAGTACACATTTAACTTTTAAGGACCTTCAGAAGATAGCATATTTAAATACTACAGTTGAGCTTCTTCCCATAATATATCATTGACTTTGTCATGTCTTGGGGCCATCAAAGATGTGATGCAAGTGTACTTTCCTCCTCAGTCCTCATCTAGATTGAGAACTAATTAAACTGAAGTAATCCAGAGCCTCATCACATCAAAGTTCAAACATTTATACACTCTCAAGATCAGTGCTATTGCAGCATTTATTTGTGAAGCATTGCTTTCCTTAAATTAGACCGAGAAACTGCAGTAGAAAAGTGGAATATAGATAAAATTCTCCTATTCTAAACAGCTAGTGTCTTTGCTGAAGCAAAAGAAAGGATACATTCATAATGTATTATTATATATGAAAGCTGTTGAACTTGAAAGTGTTCAGAAAAAGATTTACAAGGATGTTGCCAGGGTTGGAGGGTTTGAGCTGTATGGAGAGGCTAAATAGGCTGGGGCTATCTTCCCTGGAGCATTGGAGGCTGAGGAATGACCTTACAGAAGTTAATAAAGCTACGAAGATTATAGATAGGATGAATAGTCAAGATCTTTTCCCCAGGGTAGGGGAGTCCAAACCTAAAGGCCATAGGTTTAATGTAGGAGGGGAAAAATTTAACAGGGACCTAAGGGGCAACTTTTTCATGTAGAGGGTGGTGAATGTGTGGAATGAACTGCCAAAGGAAGTGGTGGAGGCTGGTACAATTACAACATTTGAAAGGCATCTGGATTGGGTATATGAATAGGAAGGGTTTAGAGGGATTTGGACCAAATGTTGGCAAATGGGACTAGATATTTAGGATACCTGGTAAGCATGGATGAGTTGGACCAAAGTGTTCGTTTTCGTGCTGTACTTCTCTATGACTCTATGACTCTAACTCCAGCAGTTTGGTGTGATTTCAGAACTGCATTGAGGCTCACATACTAAAGTTGTGGTAACCAATGAAATATTCAGGAATTTGCAACATGTGTCTGAACCACTTTGTTATTGCAGATATTGATTTCCTTCTGGGGTAAAGTGCTGATATGTAAACAATGAGAGCAGAGGGGAAAATAATTGAATTGGTTTATTGATTGCCAATTAAAGCCTGCAATGCGCTTCAACTTTTTTTTTCCCATTAAAACAAAGATTTCCTCAAACATTTGTGGAAATTTATTTCATTTATTCTCACTTACCTTACATTTATAGAAAAAGCTTTTCAAGTTTTAGTGGATTTTGCAAGTTTCAGAACAAAGGAGAAAGCTATTCCAAACATTGCTGCAGTAACATTGACAGAAGCCATGGAACAATTGGTAGCAATGTTCAGTGCTATCGATCATAATTGGCGACTCAAGCCCCACCAACAATCTTCACTCAACTCCCACACTGAGAAACTCTTCCACTGTCATATTGGACTTGTGTGATCAAGGTGCAGAAATAGGCCACTCATCCTATTTCCTACTCTTTTAAAAAGGAAACTGTAAAGAAAATGAGTAAGGTGCCCTGGTGGGGTATTCTTATCCTTATAATCCTGCAATGTGGAGACAGGCCCTTTGGCCCAACAAGTCCACACTGACCCTCAGACCATCCCTCCCAGCCCCATCCCCCTATACGCCACCTAAATCTACACATCCCTGAACACTGCAGGCAATTTAGCACGGCCAATCCACGTAGCCTGCACATCTTTGGACTGTGGGAGGAAACTGGAGCACCTGGAGGAAACCCATGCATACATAGGGAGAATATGCAAACTCCACACAGACAGTTGCCCGAGGCTGGAATTGAACCCAGGCCCCTGGTGTTGTGAGGCAGCAATGCTAATGACTGAGCCACTGTGCCACCCTAATAGTGTGATGAAAATGAAAGTCTGTGAATTAATGGAAATTTAATCAAAATCAACTTAAAATGTCATTGCCATGGTGGTGCACCCAAATGCCTGTGGAGCTCATCAGTCTCTGAAGAGCTCTATTGAGCTGCTGGACACCGCATACTGCTTTCAATGGGCACCTGAGCGTGGACATAACCACAGAACAGGGGCAGACAGTCAGCCCCATCCATGGCCCGCTGCCTGGACCGGTTGATGGCCCTTTGGCCAGGCTTAGGACCAAGCTCAGGCCCAGGCCCTCCAAACTGCCCATCCCCTTCAGCACAGGGTATTACCTTAGATCAGGAGTGTGGAGCTGAAAAACAGACAAAAAACTTAAAAGCAGTCCCGTTAAGTAAGTGGACAGCCACTGCAAATGAAAACATTCCAAATAAATGTGAGAAACTGATTCTTCAATCCTTTTTCTGGATATTTTTAACCAACCTGTCCAGCTGTGTTATGTTACATCTGCAGGGCAGGTGCAGGTGGACCAGGTGAACCCAGGTCTCCTGGTTCAGAGCTAACACTGTGCCACAAGAACCCTTCAATCCATTGTCCTTGGTATTTTTCATCACCCTATTCGGACATGTGATTACACACCTCTTGAGCCGGTGGGACTTGAACCTGGTCCTCCTGGCCTAGAGTTAGGATCAGCACCACTGCACCACAACAGGCAAAATATAGACATTGTCTGATCAACCTCTGAACCAGAAGGCACTTGCACCTGGGCTTCCTGGCCCAAAATTAAAGTCACCTACAGTAGGGTTGGCTATAGACCTTAACTGTGAGTTTGCAATTCCTTATTCTTAATCAGCCTGTATGATGCGCTGGAGCAAGTTGAATTTTCTGGCTCAACAGTAGGTACACTACCACTGTGCCACAAGAACCCTACTATCTTGTTCTTTAATATTTTCAAATCAACTTGATCACAGATATTATTACACACCACTGGTATAGGTGAGATTTCAAACCAGGCCTTCTGGCTCAGGAGATAGGGGCACTACACATATACCACTGGAGTCATTACAGAATGCTGAGTCTAATTATGAGTGGTAGACTACTGGTGATTCTTAACAGGATGCACTTATCTTACAAAAAAAAATACCAGCAAGCAGTAGTGTAATGCATGATAGCATCGGGTACATGTTACATTGACCAGTTAAGCATAATTAAAAAGCCGAATCCGGAGCCAGAGACTACACTTCTGCCTCCACTGGGATCTTCTGAAAGAACATACCAACAGAAGAACAAATGAATTACAGCAAAAGGAGGAAAGAAAAACTGCTCTAATGTTCATTAATCATGGCTGATCTGACTACTCCAGAATTTCACCTGCCCTGGATAGCCCTATTAAGAATCAATCTACCTCACTGTCAAAAATTCTGCTTCCACTGCCTTTTGATGAAGAGAGTTCCAAGGACTTTTCATACTCTTTGACAATAATTTTTCCTCACCTCTATTTTAAATGGATAACCCATTGTATTTATCAATCTGTAGTTTCTAAACTAGATTATCCATCCAAAGACCATGTGAAAATCACCAATTTGGGTGGAGCTCAATGCAACTTTAACATTAACTCTTTCAGAACCATCACCTTATGAAACAATGTTTCACCATAATTATCTTCTACACATTAACAAATATAACTGGTTTACATTTACAAGCATCCCCATCTCCCCTCCAAGCTTCTGAATTCATTAATGCAGGTGGCCTGAATGTTACACAATTCGTCAAAGATACATTCCTTTTGGGCTTGGAAGACTGAAATATCTTTGACTTGTGGACAGTTGGCTGTGATTCTGATTGTCTGTATATAATTTTTCTTCTGGAGGATCTTTAATTTCTCAGAGGGTGCTATTCCTGCTGAAACCAATACTTAATACATTGCCTTATCTGGATGACCCTGAACACTTCCAAATTCACTTTTTACAGGACCTCTTCCCTGTTAACTCAGGTAGTTGCCCAATTGCATAATTTGAAGAACATTTAATTGCATGAATGTCCATCATAGAAGATGGCTATACTGTTAAAGCAAGTACTTTCTTCCTTGACTGGGCATCAATGGTACCTGTGAGACCTTGTTATTTCACAACATCGACAATTACTCTTACATTCTTCTATTTGGCTTACTCTATGTGTTGGCTTAGCACATGCTCCTTAAGACTGCTCATACCTTATAAAGTAAGCAAGTTATGTTGCTTCCCTGACATAGGATTGTTCCTTCTCCTGTCATGATCTGTCTGTGAGTCTTTCTGGTTTCTGTTTTCAAGATGAGTTGAAAGTGTTGGAATTCACATTCACTACATTAAACTTGATGTGCTGAAAGTTCCTAAAGTTACACTTTCCTTGGACTGTAAGAAATCTGACAAAGATTCATCAATAATTCCATTATGTCTGTTATGAATTCTGTTTTAAAAGTTCCATAGTCATATTCTCCAATAACTATAGAGACCATTAATGAAATTATGTACAGATTCCCGTGGATGATGAACTCTAGTGTTAAATCTAGACCCTCCAGGAAGTGTATCAGAGATAAAAGGTACTGCAGATGCTGGAGAATCCGAGATAACAAGCATGGGGCTGGATGAACACAGCAGGTCAGGCAGCATCATAGGAGCAGGAAAACTTGACGTTTCGGGCCTAAACCCTTCATCAGAAATGGGGGAGGGGAAGAGGGTTCTGAAATAAATAGGGAGAGAGGGGGAGGCGGATAGAAGATGGATAGAGGAGAGGATAGGTGGAGAGGAGGCAGAC
>JAHRHZ010000031.1:4857187-4903502 GCA_024137785.1 Ginglymostoma cirratum
GATAGGTCAGTCCAGGGAGGACGGACAGGTCAAGGGGGCGGGATGAGGTTAGTAGATAGGAGATGGGGGTGTGGCTTGAGGTGAGAGGGAAAACAGGTTAGGGAGGTGGACCATTTCAACTCCCCCTCCCATTCCTCAGATGACATGTCCATCCTGGGCCTCCTGCAATGCCACAGTGATGCCACCCGAAGGCTGCAGGAACAGCAAATCATATTCAGCCTGGGAACCCTGCAGCCCAATGGCATCAATGTGGATTTCACAAGCTTCAAAATCTCCCCTCCCCCAACCGCATCCCAAAACCAGCCCAGCTCATCCCCTCCTCCCTGGACTGACCTATCTCCTTCCTACCCCCCTACCTACACTCACCTTTACTGGCTCCATCCCCGCCTCTTCGACTTGTCTGCCTCCTCTCCACCTATCCTCTCCTCTATCCATCCTCTATCCGCCTTCCCCCTCTCCCTATTTATTTCAGAACCCTCTTCCCCTCCCCCATTTCTGATGAAGGGTTTAGGCCCGAAACGTCAAGTTTTCCTGCTCCTATGAACACCTGCTGTGTTCATCCAGCCCCATGCTTGTTACCTCCAGGAATTGTGTTTGTTCTCTGTCTGAAGTAATGATCAAGGCCTATTAGAAATTCCTGAAAAATGTTTGCATCTTTTTTGATATGAATTTATAACATCATCTGTAAATGACCTATTGAATACAATTGTGTGTTAAATTGTTCAACTTCATATTTAATGTTTTATTTTGAAGAAATCCTGTATTTCTAGATGGTTTTGTTCAGAGTGTCCAGGTGTTGGCTCACCTCTGACCTCAAGTCTTTTTGGAAGTATTATTCCTCTTCCATTTCTTTTTATTCTGTGTACTTGTTTTCATTCCTTTAAATTATTGAAGGATTGGTGCACATTTTAAAAGCAAGTAAATTCAAACTCATTGTAAAAACTGAAAGAACTGCAGATGCTGTAAATCAGGAACAAAAACTGTAGTCGCTGGAGAAACCCAGCAGGTCTGGCAGCATCCGTGAAGGAAAAAACAGAGTTAATGTTTCGGGTCCAGTGACCCTTCCTCAGAACATTCATTGTAAGTACTGTTTAGATAGCTGCTTGTTCAAATAGTGGTGGATACCTGATGTGTAGACAGGCTGAAGCTAAGTGGATGAATGGAGCTTTTGCTTGTAACAATTAGCTGATTAGTCTATTAGACTAGTGACTAGTTTTTGATGACAAAGCCCTTCTGCCTGCCAACAACTATGTAATTGGCTCCAATGTATCTGAACACCTTGGGAGTGTCAATGTCTGGGACGAGCAATGGGATC
Organism: Ginglymostoma cirratum; assembly: GCA_024137785.1. Classification (NCBI taxonomy): domain Eukaryota; kingdom Metazoa; phylum Chordata; class Chondrichthyes; order Orectolobiformes; family Ginglymostomatidae; genus Ginglymostoma; species Ginglymostoma cirratum. Next base: position 4,858,503 of record JAHRHZ010000031.1, read on the forward strand.
TCTGTAAACGTAGGAGATATCACTTTTCTTAGCAGTAAAAAAAAGTCTCATGCCTGAAGATAGTCAGTTTATTTCCCCTTTCCAGCTTGTGGTAAGCTGTAACTTTTATTGATAAGTTAAAGACCTTTTTAAATGGGAACCACTTACCCTGTGCTTCATGCAAACTGATGAAAGTTTCTGATCAGCACAAGAATTATCTCAGCAAACTCTGTCAACAGGGACCATTGAATTGCCTTCCCAGACTTTCACTCTGCCTATAACACCCAAGTTTTTTTCCCTGTCTTTTGTATGCAAATGGGGAGTTAATAAGGGGGTTAGAGTTTCAACTAGTAGAGGTATATTGACAGTTCATAATTGATTAGCTACAGTTTAAAATATTTTAATTGTACGTAATTCTTTGAAGTTTGTGTCACAAATAGACTGGGTGGTTAAAAAAGCCATTTAGTACACTTGCCTTCATTGCTCAGTCCTTTGAGTATAGGAGTTGGGAAGTCATGTTGAGGTTGTATAGGACATTGGTGAGGCCTCTTCTGGAATACTGTGTCCCATTTTGGTTGCCCAGTTATAGTAAAGATATTATCAAGCAGGAGAAGGTTTAGAAAAGATTTACCAGGATGGCGCTCGGTGTGGAATTTTTGAGTTCTAAAAAAATGCTGGATAGGCTGAGACTTTTTTCACTGGAGTGTAGGAAGTTGAGAGGTGACCTTATAGAAGTTTACAAAATAATGAGGGATATAGATAGGGTTAATGGTGGTTGTCTTTTCCATAGGATGGGGGATTCCAAGACTAGAGTACACATTTTTAAGGTGAGAGGAGACAGATTTAAAAAAGACATGAGGGGCATTTTTTTCATGCAGAGGGTTGTTCATGTGGAATGATCATCCTGAGGAAGTGGTGGGTGTGGATACAATTACAACAATTAAAAGGCATTTGGATAAATACATGAATAGGAAAGGTTTGGAGGGATATGGGTCAAGACCAGGCATGTAGGGCTAGTTTAGTTTGAGATTATGTTCGGCATGGACTGGTTGAACCGAAAGGTTTATTTCCATGCCATATGACTGTACGACTCTTGAGTAATAAAAAGTGATTCTTGTTAAATACAGCAACCTGGTCTGTTCTTTCTATCAACCTGGATCTAAAAGTCAGATAATTGAGGAATTCCGCATACTATAAAAACAATTCATTTTGGTGATGACTTCCAGAATAGTGGGGTTTGATTTCCAGCACATTATGCCACTGAGGCATAACACTGTAGAAAAAAAAGAAACATTTTGCTAGGTAAATATAAATTGCTTATGTTTGTGTTCATGTATAGCACAGATAATATTTCCAGCCTCCATCCTGTGATTGCAGGATTCAAAAGTTATAATTGACTTTGTGGGATTTTGTTTCTCCCTATGTTAGTAGAGAACTTCTGGCCTGAACCAGGCCTAAACTGGCCGTGAAGGAAGGGAATAGAGATTATTGCATAGCTGCACTTTTTAAATGGTTGCAGCTGCACATTAAATATGAAGGACTTTGCAGTGCTGGCAAAGGAAGGAGGCAATAGTGTGTGAATTGGTTCAATGATGACTTAACATAGCCAAAGAACCATTTCATTCCTCGATGCAGCTGTGGAGCTGGAGATATATGAAGTGGATGAAAGGCAAATTGCCATATTTGGCACCATTGTGAACCTACCCTGGATTGGAACTGCTTATACTCTGTGGGAAGAAGAGACACAAACAAAAGCTAGGATGTTGCCAAAAGTGGAAAAATGGTCACCATGTTATTGAAGAATTTTTTCAATAATTTCACCACAAAAAAGAGTTGGAGGAAGAATAGCTTTTAGTGATGGATTTTTACAAAACCAGTTTTTTTTAAATAGTCTAGATATAAGGTGGTTAAATCTGCAGTTTGGATATTATTTATCCTAGACACTATAGAAAAACTAACTTTCAGGTTGGTCTGAATATTTGAAAGATCAGTTTGAAAAAAATGTAAGACTCTTAAAAAGTAAAATACAGATACCAAGTGAGGCAGTGCATCCCCTCGAAAAAGGTTGTTCACACAGAGAAATATGTTGCAAAGACTAAAAACATCTAATGGCCATTGTAGCAGAGATAACATTGTGTATTGTTTCATTTGGGACAATGTGAAAATATACAAGGTACCAAATGATTTAAACAGTTGTGATCATATCTATTGTCCTGTATATTTAATTTTACTGTAGAATGAAGCAACTTATGATTTGAAACAGACATTGATACAATTCATGTTAACACAGCTTTAATTCAGAGATACTGAAGAAATCTCTGCGGGATAGGCAACTTAAAGGCCCATATGAACTACATTATGTCTTAATGTCCCTGCTCCTAATTTAAATAACTTGAGAAGTTATCTGGAATAACTTGAAGAGTTATCTGGAATAGATCTTTCCTGCATGCCCAGTCTCACCACCTCCATACATTGACCTCAAGGCACCTATGGTGGGAAGTGACTACCTTTTACTTCCTTCTAGAATTAGCCTTTACAAACAAACCTGCAAATATAGGTTTTTATGGCGGTTCGTTCTGAACATCTAGTTCTGCTACACAGGACTCAGTGCTCCATGGGCTGTTCCCAAAAGACATAAGCATCAAGTGCTGCTGCATGTTTATTAATTTGATGAGAGACAATCTGCCCCAAACTTTCTGATATTCTAGGGCAAAGCTATTTCAACAACTGGGTATTGCACACTGGCATGTTTCATAGCCTAGGCCTGCATACTGAGTGCTGCTAATGCTCAATGGGAAAAAGCCACTCCAAGGCCCCTCTTCCATAACATACTGAGGGGCTGCAAAATGAGTAAAACCCTTCAGGTTGTATTCTCCTGAGAATGTTTAACAAGAAATATAAGCACACATTGTAAATATAACTTGTAATGGAAAGTGTAGTGAAGCACCTCATCTACTTAACTGATACATTTAATACCTGTTATTGTAAATGTAATGTAAAATTTGAAGTATTATGTTGTGTGTTTTTACATTATGAATAAAGTATATTTTGGGGTGAAAGATTGTTGTTCAAAAGAAGCACAAGCTACAGAAAAAGCATGTAGCAACCTAATTGCCAAATCAATGCAATCACCCAAATCTCCTGTGACTGGCTTTCTTGAAGAAGCTATTTTTTGGTATCATGAAGAAGGTGAATATTTTTACAAACTTGACTTATTGGGTCACCAACTTTGTTGGGGACTACATTGTCTTTGGAAAGTACTATTCTAAGAAATATGTGCAGTGGCTATCTTTTATTTGTCTTAAAGGTAGTTTGCAATTTTCTTCTTGATTAGAGTTCAGTGTACAACTCATGCTTTCAATTCAAAGCCCTCCTTTCCGAGAAGGTATTGCAGTGGGTGAGCTAAGATCCATCTTTCCTAGTGTTGTTTTCCTTTTGAAAGAAACTGAGCACCATGAATTCATGCATAATAAAGAGAAATCATTACCTTAGGATATTGGTGAAACAATCTAATATAACATTTCCTTGGCCAGGTCCTACTTGAACAATGCATTTTGACTGCAATACTTTTTTTTTTGTTCATGTAAACCATGAGCAATGGTAATTTTATTGATTTGCTTAGGCAGTCACTCATATTAAAGAATTCTCATATTGTTCCAGCAAATTAAAACCAACACTCAAATCAAATCATTATTTGAACATTTTACATACAGCAGAATAAATCTTGGGATATGTACATGGGATGAAGGTAGGGCTAAAATATCTTGCAAAAGCTTTAATTCATATTCTAAAAAAAGTTTACAAATATAGCAAATAATTACAAGGGAAATATTTAGCATTCCACAAATATATATTTTTTCAATCTAATCTTTTGTTCAACAATAGTCATTACTTAGATCACTATTTAAAAATTTACTTTCATCTGTGAGAACATTTTTATGGGCGATTTAACAGACCCCATCTATTATTTCCGACATTCACTCCCTTCACCGCTGATATATAGTGACAGCAGAGTGTACCATCTGTGAAATGCACGGCACCAACTCACTTCAACAGCACTTTCCAAACCCCCAACCTCTTGCGGCAAGATGAACAAGGACAACAGATGTAAGAGATCAACACTACCCGCAAGTACCCCTCCAACCTAGACATTATCTTAACTTAGAATTGCATTGCCATTCCTTCATTGTTGGCTGGATCAAAATCCTGACACTTCCTTCCTGACAGCCCTGTGGGTGTCCCTGCACCATACGGACTGCTGCAGTTCAAAAAGGCAACTCATCATAACCTTCTCAATGATAAATTGGGGAAGACCATACTTGCTTGTACACTTGTGACACCCAAATCCTATGAATGAATTAAGAAACGGATTTATGTTATTTTGTGTTTAACTCTAATCAGACTGTCAGTTTCAGAAAGGTGATAAACGATGACAAATTCTAGCAGTTCACGAAGACCCATCCACGCCTTTATGTTCATTTTACTTAATTTATTCATCGGATATGGACAACAATGGGCTGAATATATCAATATGTGATCTTCTTAATACGGTGAACAAGTTTGGCTTTCAATAGACAAAAAACTTTGCCCGATGGTCCCCAAGATGAGCAGTTCAGGAAGACAGAAAGTTTACACCATTCAGAGCTAGTTAAAACAATTATTTCCTTAGAGCAGATTGTAATGAATTAATTTAATCAACTATCAGTTTTCAGCGTTAATGGTGAAGTGGACGTTGTGAATCATTCGCACTGCTTTTACTTAAGACAACCTCCATCATATAGAGCTAAATTTCCAAAGTTTGCGCGTTACGCAACTGGATACACTCTATATTCACATTTTCACCGGAATCCCAGAACTGCTCGATTGTAACGCCATCTACATTTGATCATTGCTCCTCATCCGATTCCATCGTTGAAAACCTTTATTGTACCCGTTCAATGACGATGTATTTTCTGCCCACCTCCCCCAAAAAAGTATTCAAGAAATTCACACTAACCCCTCCAAACTACCGATGTACCCACAATACTAATGCCTTGACGCAGCTCCCTAAACAATGCTCTGAAAAATACCCCCGTCTTAGCACAGTTGCTGATATTACTTCAAAGCCAGAGCATAATACCGAAAAACCATTCCACACACCTAACCCTACACTCCCCAATAAACGCAGGTGTACAATGTAAAACAAAAATCTGCAAACACTCCTTTCAATCGACTCTACTTGTGAGGTATATGTCACACCCAAGTCTGGGCATTTTTCCAGAGTAACAGAACGTCGGCGTCATGTTAAATTCAAGACTTGTCCTGTTTCTTTCTCATCTGATGGCATTATTATGTGTAACACAGGAGCGACATCAAATATTCCCCATGGATTTCGGAACCATGAGAGAATTTTGAAGATGCAGTCTGGAATCTTCTCTTCATATCTGGCAAAATAGCAGTGTTTTAACCCTGACAGATATTCAGACTCAGGGCCGACACTGATTTCTCGTTCCGTAAAACCATCACTTTCACGGCACTAAGTCCTTTATCGAAGAGCATTCGATCTCACATGTTACCATTAGCGCCATGAGTCCATCGCTTTGACTGCCATTATCACTATTTGCTTAATTACCTCGTCGTGAAAATGAGATGTTGACAGTAGGGTGTCTGATTGACAGGCAAAACCTCATCAAAATTACGAGACCTTTTGGGAGGGAATAAACTTCACTACGGATTAAAATTGATCAAAAGCAAATTTGAAAGGAATCAATAGTACGTGGTTATTGCAGTTGAAAAGGTCGCCAGGTATGGATTGTATTCCCTGGTGCTCCTGTCCTGCTGTTGCTCAGTGAGTGACTTCAACTGGCACACTGCCGGGTAAAGAGAGAGAGAGAGTGTGTGTGTGTGTGTGTGTGTGTACGTGGGGGTGATAACAGTCCCCAGCACGCTTTAAAACTGCAGAACAACAACATCCAAAATATAAGTAGGAACCAGTCAATTGGATTCGTCATTCGTACACTCTGGGTACGCACGGGCTCATGAAAATACAATGACAATAACTGAATGTCTCTGTGTTTCATTAAACACATCATAAACACATTATTAAACACATTTTCATATCATCCCTCATGTGAGTCAGTTCAGATCACGCTAGATTATATGTTCTCTAAAAGCGACGTACCATTGTCCCCTCCCTATACTGTATACCGCACGCAGTAGATTCACCTGACACCGTTTGAAAGCACATCGCCTTTAATCTGCTTCACATTTACCTCCTGTAAAGTGACCACTGAGTGGCAGATATTAAGGAGTTCCTTTCCCTTCACAGACTGCGGCTCGAGAGCAGAGTCTGTCAACAGAACGGATTTCCCCACTGAGAGCTCTTTCATCTGGTGAATGCCACTTCATCGAAATTCTGATCGCATTTATTTTCGGTCTATAGCGGCCTTTTAGTTCATCCGCAGCCGTGGGGAAAACTTTGTTAAGGACTTCACACTGTAGCAAACTCGCTGTAGCAAGGAGGAATTAGGAATTAGATTTAAAAACAAAACACAATGTATTAAAAGTAAATCCAAAGAATTGAAGTGCATTGGGTATTTGGCGAGAGGATTTCTCCGAACAACGCTCAGTGGGATCCCGCCGATAAGGATCCGACTCAGAATCAGCGCTGAACACGAGCCAGCGTTATTGGTCTTCGGAATCTCCAGTGGGCGGCAGTGAGGACAAGTCAATGTAATAACTGGGAGCGTTAGACCCGACTTCTGCACGCCGGTACATCCTTCTAATGTAGGCTATCTTCTCATGCGCTCATCAGTCCAGAACGGTCTCGGCAGTTAAACAGAAGTCTTTGTGCTTGGCGTTTCCAATCCGTTCCGTTGCCCTGAAAAGGTTGGGATGATTTCACTGTTGATGCTGCGGCGGGCGCTAGGACCTGAGAGATCTCGCTGCGCCGCGGGAGCTCGGTGCATTCTCACAGCGGTAGCAGCGCAAAAAGCTTGAAAGCTGCTTGTGGAAGTGTCGATCCAGCTTCTCCTAGCTTCCATTATCGGCTGCCGGAGCGTGCACTTCAAACCATGGGATGGTTGAGAAAGGAAAACCACGTCCCCTTGTGCCGTCGCGACGCCTTGTCATAGAGCTTGCGGACTTCTTGCACTGTGTGTGTGTGTGTCTCTCTCTTCACCCAGTCTCTTCTTGCTCTCTCTTTCTGTCTCAGCCGCTGCTGCAAGCAAACTGGCCAGTTTCAGGACACACGAAGCTGTGATCCCAGAGGAAATGCAAGTGCATGTGGAAGTATTACCCTGGTGGTGAATTTGGCACGTTTGGGAAGGGGATTTTTCTTTTAAAAATTGGTCACTGTTTAAGAGCTGAGATTGGAGGAGAAGCGGTGGTATTTTCGCTGAGTGGGCGCTGTAATCATCAAAGGTGTCATTTGCTGACATCGGGACCAGCAGATCATTTCAGGAGGTTTGGGTAAGATTTCCTCACGTCTTACATAAACTCCCGTGTCTCTTTTATTTTAATGCCGTAAATTCCTGCACCCAACCGGATACATTGTAGATGCCTCCGTATTGCAGGTCGCCTCGACTCGATTCTCCATAAGTTACTGCAGATACCATGCTCTCTTGTACATTTGGCTAGAGCTTGCATTTTTAAGATTGTCGTAAAGTTTGCAGACAACCGCAGAACCGATGGCTACATTTGTGGATTAGTTGACAATTTAAAACAGTACGCCATATTTTCAGAAAAAAATTTGAAGTACAGTGCGGATGGTCGCATTTCATTTTAGGTACAGTTTTTTTGGGGAGGGGTGTTGGGGGAAAACAAGCATCCACTATCACCAATCATCTCCATCTGCCTAGCAGCAGCAGCCTACTCTGTTACATTTCTCAACTGGCAGCGTCAATTACTCGCATTATTCACTCTTGCCTTTAAAAAAAAAGCCACTCTAGTTTGAGCTCTCCGTCGGTCACTGGTGCGACGGCAAATGCTTCAAAGTGTGGCCGTAAAGCTTTCGGATGCGTACGAATACAGTGTTTAACATCAAATTCACATCTCTAGTTTCAAAATTAATTCTGCATCCACTGTATGACCGACCCCAAGTAAGACGGTGAGAAGTGAAATGCATTTTTAAGCGTCTCTATCGATAACTTGCAAGAAATCCGTAGTCCGTAGGTATTCAGGCCGTGCTAGAGAGTGTGGGAGGAAGCCAACAAAACAATACATTTCACTTGAGTTAATTTTGGCATTGGATTGGAAAGGTGCAGCAAGCTACTTGGCAGACTTTGGAAAAATGGAGCCTCCAAACTACAATACCCGATTCACTCATTCCCTAAACTTTTTCTTTTTTTAAACAAGAACTGCTTTATTTAAGCACATCTCACTCGGTAGCTATTATCTCTCATGAAAGATCTGCAAGTCTTATCTGTACCGCATTTGCTGAAGTGAAGCTGTTCCCACGCATTCTGTTGCAACGCCTCCTACTAAAGATTCTCATCTTTAATTACTGACTCTGAAACAAATTGGACTGCGAGGACGCTACATTGTCCTTTTGCGCTTCAGGGGTTGATATCAGGTAAACCGAGTTTCTCTTTTGGCACTGAAGACACAATTGTATCATTTAGTGCAATTATACGCTGGGGTGGCAAGAGCCCCCTACACAACCAGGGTGTCGCGCTTTTATCATGCGTACTGTATACCGAGGGAAAACTTCATCACCCGCATCTAAGCGAGGAACCTTCCACCTGCCCTGACTATGTCTCTATACTAATTGGCCTGGTTTGTGGTAAATTAACAAACAGCGAATGAGGAGAGTCCGCCTACAGGTGTAATGATCCACCCCGTTCGCCAGCTGTTAGCTCTATCACATGCCGTACTGCCAAGGGAGATATATTGAATCCATGGCTAATATACTGCACAACTTCACCGACTTCTGTAAGTACTCTCCTTCGGGCGAGAGGAGTACATTCCTTACGCTACCCAATTTTAGGAGCAATGTACTCCAACGCATGTCCCACCTTGTCTACAGCATTAAGAAAAGTTAACGGTTTTAAATCTGGTACTTTTTACAAAAAAAAGTGATTATGTTCAGACAATGGACCAACTCTGAATTTAACTTGCGAGGAACATTTTTGTTGCTCTGGTGTTTATGAAATGGGGGTCGTAATAACTTATAGGCTATTTACTAGAAATGCTCCTTATCAACGATAATTTAAGCTATGCCTGTCTTTCAAATCGAACGTATTTTGGAAGTAAGTGCTCAGGAAACTCAGCAGGTTTAGTATCTGCAGAAAGAGAGAGAGAGAGAAATTGATTTAAAGTTTAGGCTCTGGGAACCAATTTCTCGAACACTTTTTTTAATTTCCGGATCTCCGTAGTTTTTTGTTTGTGTTTTGGAATAACTTGCGTCTGGGCTGGGAGTTTCTTCGGGAGTGAGTGGGAGGATTGGGAAATAAACTCGGAAATTAACGCTCTGGTTTATGTTGGTTCCCCGGACACCGATATAATCCTCGTGGAAGCTGACCCCATAGCCTGTGGCCTGTGGTCCGTAGCCCTAAACCGGGTGCACCCCCTTCGAATGCTGGACAGGATGGCTTGCTTAGACCGGTCTGAGTTGTTTTCTCACTGACATGCCGCCTGCTCCATCAGTAACATTAACTCCTGCTCCTTCGCAAATGTTCTTACCCAACTTGAAGTAATATTTTGGAGAAAATTATCCTGAGAAAAAAAGCTGGAAGATGTAAAATATGGGAATTGCGTGTGGCGCATTCCTTTTATCCTCTGAAAAGGTACTGTTAATTTAGCATGTGGGTACTTTCAAACTATTTATAGGCAAATAGGGGGCGCTCAAATTCTACAGAGATGTTGATCTCGAACTATCCGGAACATGGCCATGTCCTACTTTGCTACTCTTCCCCTTCCAGTATTGGCTCCCTATTTTCTGCCTGTCTTTTCAATTTCGTTCTTCTGTCAGGTGAATTTCAACAATATCGTTGTGGAAGGTCTCCAACTCCTACCTTCTCTTGGTTTTGAACAAATGTTTAGGTTGGACCGGAATATCGGTCAGCCCTCGCACGTTTTGAGGGACTGGAACCGATAAAGATCAGGTGGTTGATTACATCCTTGCTGCCAGTTGAGCAAACTGGGGTCAGTTTGTTTTTCCCCGTGCTTGGCTGTGACTCAGTTGGCCGAATACCACGGACTTGGAGCAAGTTTAGGACACCGTTTAATAACACTTAAGGGGAAGAAAAGTAACAGACGAGCAGTCTGTTTTGTAGACTAGTAGGAAACTACATTGTACATGCCTTTATAGAACCTTCAATGGTGACCATCTGTCATAGACGGCTGGGTCTGTTTTGGTAAATTGTACACGTGAGTGCCATAAGAAATGCGAGCTGGCCATTCAACCCCTTCAGTCTGCTGCACCATTTAGTTTACGGCTGATTTGATTGTGCCCTGAACTCGCTTACCAATAACCTTTTGACTCCGTTGTTGATCAAAATTCTGACCATTTTTAGGCTGTGTTACGATGAAAAGAAGTAGCTTAACATCCTCCTTATCTCCATCTTAAGTGAAAGATCCCTACACTCTACACAAGGGGAAATGTCTTGCAGTGTGCTGCCCATAATTATAACCTGTGTATCCCAGGAACCCATGGTTGCATGTATGATGGCTGGAAATACAAAGTATTACTTGCAAACTAATATTACTAGATGGACTGGAAAAAGTCTTATGTAAATTGAATTATAAGATTACCTTATTTGCTTTTTGTGATAAATGCTCATAGTATGAAATATCAAGTGAGATACCTGAAGTTGTGCTTAAAACGGAAAATGCCTGGTCCATTGTCTCTCATTCCTTTCAACTTTTGAAACTGGCACACATTTGGTTGACTGCCTGCCTCTAGCATTGTGATCAAAGTCACAAAGTTATTGGGGCTAGTTGTCAGTAGGCTCTAATACCATCCAAACCTGATTTTTTTTTTTTTTTTTTCAAACTCCTTATGGGTAGTGTGATCTTCTGCTATAGGTCAATGCAATAATTTTCTTTTCTAGGAGGAAGAAGCTGTATTGTAGGTAATACTCCACAACACTAACTAAAGTCCAAGCTGAATTTCTGTGGGGTTTTTGATCACTCTCCATGATTCAGAGAGATCCGAGCAAATGATGAGATAAAGATTAATTATCCTCCTCTCTTTTCGTTTTTATCATGGGAGCATTTAAAGTGACAGCTTCTGTTGTGTTAAAGGAAAAAGGAGATGTGAAATTCAAGCAGAAATCCTTGGCAATGAGCAATAGGGTCAGTCAGCATCCAAGATAAAGGACAGGTGATGACAAATATAATAATTCTTGACAAAATCATTTTTACACTCAAAGATGCTGTCTGATCTATCTTTGAATAGATTTGTTTCTTAAAGAGAATTTTGATTTGCATTTGATTTGAAATAATGACAAGTATGAATAGAAGGATTGAGTTCTGTTATTATATTTAGGCAGATGAGGCTTTTTTTTTAAGAATCCTGATATCAAATTCAATCAAAATATTTTTTCTTGAATGTGACTTTCATAGAACATATTTTTGCAAGTTTTAAAAAAAACATACATATGTTGAAACTGCATACATCAGGTTTCAAGTATCGTGAATGTGATTTGAATCAACATGTTTCCCCTAATAAATTTAAGGAAAATAAAATATTTGGTTTCACTGCTTTATTGCCACTTATTCACAGTAAAAACATGATGGATGCTGGCAAACAAAAATAAAATATGTACTTGATTACCAAAGGAACAGAGACCGTATATAGCTTTTCTTGGATAGAATGTTTTGTATTTTTTTTTGTAAAATGAGGCAATAATGTAGCTAAGTAGCAGAACAGTAACAATCTATTTCAAGTATAAAGGAGACAGAATAGCAGATGTTTGTGTACCCTTCATGTGTATTTTATATGCATATAATGATATTATCACTTTTTTAAAAAGTCATTGATTTTACAGCAGAAATGATTTACTCAAATCTTGCTGTACTTGTAATGTTGAGTCATTGGATACATTACCTTGTATCTTAAGACAATTTTCAGAATTAAATGTTGACTGGATGAGCAGAAAACCCTAGATGTTCTGAACATTGTGCGCTGGATACCATGAAGTTCCTTTATAAAATAAAAATCTCATCAGATATCTCATTCATATCAATGAACCAGTTGGGATGTTGTGTCCATGTTGATAAGGAAACCAGGGATGTCCTCCAGGGAGGATGACAAGAGTGACGAAGACCCAGTGTAAAGTTGCCAACACCTCAAAACCATAATGCAGGGTGTTTTTGATGCAATTATGGTTCATTAGTGTAAATGATCAAATGGTATTCATCTACTTCAAATAGACATTTTTATGAAAGACTATTTTCACAAAGTACCAGAATGCCAAGATAGATGATGATGTCACGTGATTTGGATAAATAGTGCTATGTAGCACATAAGAGGAAGAAGGTTAAAGAAATAGTTGACTTGTAGGACAACTGGGACCACCAGTCGGAGTACTGACTAGCATTGATGTGAATCACCAAATTGAGCCAATAGTTAGGCAATTCCAGAAATTAGGTTTGCACTTATCCAAAAAAGAAGCATAGTGAAGATTTAATATAATGTTTTCTTTTTTGTTGCACTATACCATGAAGAGTCAGCCCAGAATATTTATAGCTGTTTTCATCACAAACCATTCATTTGCATCAACTGCTATTTAAGTTGCAGTAAGAGTGTATGTATGCACTGCCTTTTCAGAAGGGTCCTTAGTTGAAAGTGCATTAGACAGATATCAAACAGAATTATTTTAATGTACTTTACAGTAAGAATTACCATTTGTGTTGTTATTACCGAAGAACATTTCTATCCCAGGATACTTCTACCTACTTGTAAATGAGTTTCTATAGTTGCAGGTGGCTTTGTCTGAAGACAAGTATACAGCCAATTGTTTTGGGTAAAGGAACTGGTTTATGGCAAATTCATATATATCATAAATATTATACAGAATATAACTTGCATAGCTTAACGTGGCAAACTAGGCTCAACTCGAATGGATAGAAAAGTTTAGTGACACTGTGTAAATGCTGTAGAGAATAGAAATTAGCTTTAAATTATGATTGACTACTTAAAGCTATTTTAACATGCTTCGGGACATGGCTGTGATAGTGAAAGGCAGACAAACAAATACACACATCATGAAAAAAAATCAATAAATTTCGGTTAGTTCAGTTTTCAGTGAGATTTGGCCCATTTGATGAAGCCGAGGATAATTATGGTAGGTTGGAAGTTCTGGAGCAGGTGATTAGCTAATGAAGTTTCTTAGTGTTTATCCAGTTAGGTCATAGCCTGGAATAAATTGGTTGGATCATGAAAAATGAGCTACAGACTTTCATACACACAATAGCAAACATCACTGTCTAACTGCAAAACTAATCCATTCGCTCAGATAGACTGGCCACCTTTTCCACCTGAAGCAGTCAATCTAGCATATATGTGAACCCTAGCCTTCATAGAATAAGGTCTAATTGGTTTTCTTAAACTGCCTAGGTGCATTATACTCCATAGATAAAGTTTACTGAATGAAATTAACCTATTTCATTTTGGACTTGTTGTATATGCTAACACAACACATGGATTTAATTCTAAAATGGGGACACGGTAATGTTCTTGTGCACTAAGCCACAAATTAATGGAATGTTCATTCGTGCATACAGCTCACCAAGTGTTGAATTCCTTATTTCAGTTTCCTTGTCGGGAAGGAGAGCCAGGTGCTTTCCCCACAGGGAGGGATGAAAAATTGGAGGATGAATCACCCTGACTACTTTCGAGAACTCCTTCGCAGCTGGCTGAGGAGAAGCATTAATAGAGGTGTCAGATGGGATTTTCTGTTACTTTCTTGGCCTGGATCTGTATAGCAAATGAAATATTTTAAAACGTGACAGTTTTCTATTTTAATTAGTGTATTCTCCATGTTTCTATGCCTTTGCATACTTTGGTGACAACAGACGTGTGCGTTTGGGACTTTTGAACATCTTATTAAACAATGAGGAGATAGTTTTAAGAATACCTTTAGCCGTGCTGCATGAGCTTAACTCTAAAGCATTGTTACTGCTGATTCTTTTTAACAGTAGAGAAAATTTAAGGTCAGTTCTGTTGACTGATTCTTTTTGGATCAGTTTGTAGTTATTAACAAAATAATTTTTGAATTTGGAGATTTGCATTTGAAATCAAATGTAAAGAGTCATCAACATGGATAGATCATTTTTGTTGAACACTGCTTCTAAAAAGCAAAACTTGTTGATTTATCTTAGAGTTTCAAACTGCACTGGAAGTGTGCCAGTAGTGGTTGGAACAGGAGGAATGAGACGATATGCCTGTGTCATTGACTCTGGCTCTCACTGGTCTGATCAAAATTTGTGGACATTGCCAGGAGGCAAGGATTTAATGATTGATTACGTGGAGACCAGTGGCCAGGACAGGGTTGTAGGTGGAAAGATTGCTTCTTACAATTGCTACCTACAATCATGAGTGTCATTTTGAGATGGGGGGAAATAATTTCAGACTAGAAGAGAAAAAATTGGAGCAGCCAATCAGCTTAAAAAGTTGGCAAGTTGAAACATGTTATTAACTAACAAGTGTCATTTTGATGTTCAGTGTTTATTCGCAGCAGGCTTGATTTAAAATCTGGGCATCTGCCGTTGAAGACGTGCTGAAAGAGTATTAACGGTAGTTACTAGACTTTAGTATTTTGTATAATTAATCACATTTCCTTTGAATTTAGTTATTGATATGAAACCACTTCTTTTCCAAAGAGTTGTCGTCATAGAGGTCTACAAAAGGCACATTGAGTCTACCAGTCAAAAACAAGCAACAACGCTGATCCCATTTTCCAACAGTTGGCCCATAGCCTTGTATACCTTGGCATTGTGAGTGCACATATAAAACCAACTTAAGTGTTATGAGGATTTCTACCACTACTCTTTTTGTGAAAAGCAATTTCTTCACATCCCCTCAATCTCCACCTCGTCGCCTTAAATCTGTGCTCCCTGTCATTGATCCTTTCAAGGGTAAAAATTCCTTCTTGTCCACCTTGTCTATGCCGCTCGTAATTTTATACATCTCCCTTATGCCCCTTCTCAGTCTTCTCTCCTCCAAGGAAAAGAATCTCTGTCCAATCTCCATTACTAAAACTCTATAGCCGAGACAACATCCTGTAAATGTCCTCTGCACCCTCTCCTGTGCAGTCACATCTCTCTTATAATGTGAATTCCAGAACTGCACACAATATTCTAGCTATGGTCTAGCCAATGTCGTTATATGGTTCCAGCATAACCTCCCTCTCTCAAACATTCTGCCTCAGTTAATAAAAACAAAAATACCATATGTCTGCTGAAACTGTTTCTCTATTTGGCTCCTGAACATAAGGGGATGGTAGTAATGCATATTATTGTACCTCTGGTCCTCGGTGCTCTCCAGGTTCTGCCATTCATCATGTATTCCCTTGCCTTGTTTGTCATACCTAAGTGTATCACCTCCACATTTATTTGGATTGAATTCAATTTGACTCCTTTGTCTAGGAGATAGCAAGAACTGCAGATGTTGGAAGTCAGAGTTGATACAGTGTGGAGCTCGTGAAACACAGCAGGTCAAGCAGCATCAGGGGACGAGGAAAGTCGATGTGTTGTGTTGAGACCCTTCATCAGGACTAGTGAAGGGTCCCGACTCAAAATGTTGACTTTCCTGCTCCTCTGGTGCTGCCTGCCCTGCAGTGTTCCTTCAGCTCCACACTGTGTTGCTTCTGACTCCTCTGTCTGCTTGTTTTATTGGTGGCTGTGAAAAGCAATGTGAAAAATGAAACAACTGTTGTATGGGGTACAGTTGAGACACTGTCATCAACTCTCCTTGTAATATGAGTCTGTGTGTTTACTAAGCAGGAAGGGTTGACCTCTGTTAGTCTTGAGGAGGAATATGTACTTGGGTAGGAAAAAGTTTATGTAATAAACTAATGTAGGATTTTTAATTTGAGAACTATTTTGGTAAGTTAATGCTAGGTAAGGTGTTATCTGTTAGGAGGATAGTAACAGATAAACTGTGCATGTGTAGGCTGTAGAACTGACTAATGACTAACAACAAACTGACTAGCTCCTTCCAGAGGTGGGCTCAGCTCTCCCAACTGACAACTGAATGACAAAGTTTGAGTTGACCCTTAAGGCCAGCTACTTTATTCAACAGTTACCAGCCAGTGGTATCTTGTAGTTGAGGTAATTCGCTCCTCCAATCTCCTACTCTAGTGAGTAAGCATTAACCTGATTGATGTTCCAAAAGGAGCTGTCTAATAAAAACTTACATGCAAGATTTGGGCATAAATACAACAGTTGGGAATCAAGTATGCCATATGTTTCAACTGGGGCCGAATACAAGACTTTCCATCGACGACTTGACATCACCATGTTGTATAGAATTTAGAATTGTGCCATTGCCTCGCATAATATGTCCAAATGTATCCCGCACCTTAGCTGAGCAAAGTTGAGAAAATGCCTCGATGGTAAGACTTTCTCGGTGGCCCTCATTACAATGAATACATGTGGAACACGAATGGTCAGAATTAGTCCACTTTTTTTAACCCACACTTTGATCATCTAATCATTAAACATTATGAAGGCATGTTTCCTGTCTGATTAAAATTTGACATTCCCATAACAAGGAATGTATGTAAAATTGAGCAAGTACGTACAATAGTGAAGATTGAGCTTTAAATTAAAGAGCCAACTTGAATTCATGTTGATAATGAAAGGCAAAACACCATTTCGGCTTTACTGAAAGTAAAAGTTGAATGTGACAAGACACTGCTGGAATATTTGCAAACTGACTGCTTAATGATGCATTCCATAATGTGAAATGTTGACTTTAGTTTGAACAAATGCTACTCCCAAGCAATGGTTCAGCATAAGCTAAGACCCTAACTGAACTAACATTTCTGGGTGCTAATGTAAAACTGCAAATATTGGTACCATTAGGGGAGCAAAAATATTGCCATGTGCCCATTTGAAAGTGGGGAGAAAAATTGTTTTATGTTGTGTTGTTTGGGAGTCCGTATAACACAGTTTATAGAAGATTGATTATGAACCAAGACAACCAGAACAGGAAAAACAGGCAGGTGACACTTCTGACTTGTGCTTTTTTTATTGTGATAGATCACTATTTTTATATGAAACCAATTTTGAACTGTTTGTTTTAGCTGTATTGTTTGTTTTAAAAGAATTTGATATATTTTAGTTTACTTTTCTAAAAGCAACACCTTTTCCTTAGCAATGTTTTTAGTTTTGACTTTAAGACATGAAATCCTATTTAGGTGCATAGAAAATGAAAGCAGGAGTCTGATGTTCAATCCCTTAGCTTGGTCCACCATTCACCCTGATCATGGTTGATCTTCTACTTTTAATGTCATTTTCCCAATCTATCTCCATGTCCCTTGATGCCTTTTAATAAGAGGAAATGGATCAATCTCAGTCTTGACCACGGCCAATGACTAAATCTGTATAGCCCTCTTGCTAAGAATTCTAAAGACTCTTTCCATTTGAGTGAAGAAACACTGCCTCATCTCAGTCCTAAATGGCCTACCTCTTATCGTGAGACTGTATCCCCTTGTTCTTGATTCCCTCAACCAAGGGAAAATCCTTTCTGCATCAACCTTGATGTGGAAATGCCGGTGTGGACTGGGACGGACAAGGTCAGAAAGCAGCTGACACCAGATTATAGTTCACCAGGTTTTTTTTTTTTTTTTTTGAAGTCACAAGCTTTCAGAGCGTAGCCCTTTCATCGGGTGAAGTGAGAGAGAGGCACACAGACTCATAATTTATAAGTGGAGAGATCAAAACGTCATATACGTGGAGTGATTGGAATGTCGAATAATTATGCCCTGTCAGTGATCAAAAGTATCAGGCAGTGTGAGTAAAGTGTCAACAGCTGAATAACAAGCGAAGGGATTATTTATAATCTGATTATTTAATTACAAAATTTAAAAAAAAGGTGGTACTGGAGACAAACCAAATGACAGCCTTACTGTCATGTTTTGACACCATCACCTTGATAAATTGTTATGATCTTTCTACCTTAATTAGTTTATACAGTTCTGGATTGCTTATTACATTGGTTACACACTTGGCATGCGACTCTTTTCCCTACCATGTTATTCCAGTCATTTGGTTTGTCTCCAGCACCACCTTATTTGTAACTTTTTGTAATTATCTCTCTGCCTCATTTAATCAGATTATAGGTTCTAATGAGTTCCCTGTAGGTAAAAATCCACACTGGGCATATTGCAAACAAAACAAAAAAAAAAAATCAATTGTCTCTTGTCATAAATATCACAGATCTATCTGATAAGAATGCAGTGAACCTTTATTTTAAAAAATAAAAAGTGGTAAAAAACCATCACTGGATTTTGGTTATGTGACTGAAGTAGGATTTGGCAGTTCTTAATGTAGATCCTCAAGGATGCATACTGGAAATCAGAACAATCAGAAGACACCCCCATCCCAGGCCCCAAGAAGACCTTCCACATCAAACAGATGTTCACCTGCGCATCTGCTAATGGGGTATACTGCATCCGCTGTTCCCAATGTGGCCCTCTCTAAATCGGGGAAACCAAGCGGAGGCTTGGGGACCGCTTTGTGGAACACCTACGCTCAGTTCACGACAAACGACTGCACCTCCCAGTCGCAAACCATTTCAACTCCGCCCTCCTACTCCTTGGACGACATGTCCATCCTGGGCCTCCTGCAGTGCCACAACAATGCTACCTGAAGGTTGCAGGAACAGCATTTCATATTTAGCTTGGGAACCCTGTAGCCCAATGGTATCAATGTGGACTTCACAAGCTTCAAAATCTCCCCTCCTCTTCTCCTCCCTCCCCCCCCCCCCCCACCCCCCAAACTGCATCCCAAAACCAGCCCAGCTTGTCCCCGCCTCCCTAACCTGTCCTTCCTCCCACCTATCTGCTCCTCCCACTTCAAGCCCCACCCCCATCTCCTACTTGCGAGCCTCATCCCACCTCCTTGACCTGTCCGTTCTCCCTGGACTGACCTATCCCCCTCCCTAACTCCCCACCTACACTCACCTTTACTGGCTCCATCCCTGCCTCTTTGACCTGTCTGTTTCCTCTCCACCTATCTTCTCCTTTATCCATCTTCTATTCACTTCCCCCTCTCTCCCTATTTATTTCAGAATCCCCTCTCCTCCCCCATTTCTGAAGAAGGGTCTAGACCCGAAACGTCAGCTTTCCTGCTGTTCTGATGCTGCTTGGCCTGCTGTGTTCACCCAGCTCTACACCTTTTAATCAGAAGACTCTACTATCATTGTAGCTCTGGATGAATAACAGCAGAAATCGAAACCAAATGGTGGTTAGTCCTACTTTAGAATCTATTTGAAAATCAGTGTTGGCAGTCCCAAGGATCATGTTATAACAACATCACGTTAAGTATGCACTTTGTTCCAAATTTATAGTGGAAGGTGTATTGATGCATTTCGTTGATTTTAAAGTCGGTAACCAACCAGTGGCCATAAGAACACCTGAATAATGTAGACCATATTCTGTATCATAAGAACTCCAGAAGAGCATTTAGCAGTTCAGATCTGTATACTACATCCACTGTCACCTTAGCAACACTGCTAGACCTTCAACACTGTTGCCTTTGTGCTTATTTGTTAAATATTTGTGGGCAACTTCTGCCACCTGGGTGGTTGCTCTGGTGATGGTTCCTTCATTGGAACATCTGAAGATTATTTAATTTAACATGCCTTGAAAAGCACTCGATTATTACCCTAGTACATTTTGTACATGCAGTATTGAGCCTCCTAGTAAGCAGCACATCATGTCTATAAACACTAATTATCATGCAAAATATAAGAGCTATTTAGCCACTGAATCACTTGATTAGCAGGTACAGCAGCTTGCTTCCTTGAATGCTTTTGCCATGTAGCTAAAGACTTGATAGTTGACCATTGTTGCCCAGCAGTACTCTGTAAACCTTACATTCAAGAATTGTACAGATTTTTATGATTCTGGCCTATCTTAAATGTTCTGAATTCAAAAATTTTTTCTTTTGACTTTGACCTTTGTGCTAGGTCCTTTTAAAATAGCTGGTGTTTTGAAAATATTTGCGTAACTGCTGCTTGTCATCACCTCGCATTTAAAGGCTGGTGGTTTTGTTTGTAAATTTGTCTGCATTGCATTTACATAATTTAAAATGTGATGCATGTTTCATCTCCATGAAACAGAAGTGAATTTATTCATTATTCATTATTCTCTGCAAAAAAAATTACATTCCAAATGGATCTGGAATGGTGATCGGATGTTATAGTGACAATGTTATAGGAATCTGTGGGAAATGAAACTTCAAGATTTTATTAATAATTTGATACAAGAACAATTTGATACAACAATAATTTGATAAAAGAACAATTTGAAAAGTACTTTTAGGGATTCATAGCATTTATTTAACTTTTCATGTTGAGGTGAAATGAAGAATAGTTTTGGCAATTGTATCTCTTTCTTGGAAGATCGAGTGTGATCTTAGCTTGGTACCATGGATACCAACAGCCTTCCTATTGTGTCATATAAATAAATGACTGTTGACCATTCTCGGTGCAGGCAGTGCCAATGGTGGTATTACTTAATTTGAGAAGATGTAACAATTTAAACCTTTTTTTTTTTGGAATATCTGAGATTCTACCGATCACGGGTCTTTCACGGCTACTGCTAACTACAGTTAGTTCTGCAAGCTGCAGAGAATATGTATTCCAGTCTTGTATGCTATGTGCTTCCAAAGATTGCTCCCAGCGTGAGAGTGCAGAGCTATTAATGTCATTTTGTCCCTGATGGCTGTCTGGGCAAGTATTAATTTTCCCAAAATCACAGGTTGTTGAAAGTGGCTAGAATAGATTGCTGACTTACTAGGGGTGGAGTCCAGCCAGTCCATTCAGAAACACATTGTGGAGCTGCCAGCCTGTTTTCTTGGCAACTGTGTAGGGATGCAGTAGTTACAATGCTGAATTCTGGGTATCTGAAATTTGGTCTTCATCTCGTAGGTAAACTGTGTATTCACTAAGATATCTCTCTAACCTAGAGTTAGTTGTTGCTTTAAGTCCGATTTAAGTCTGGACATTTTCATCCTTTGTTAGCTTTAGGCTAATGATGGCACTTACCCATAGTCACATTGTGTCTCAATTTGAGATTGACAGCTAACACCAAGTGTCACTGTTGCTTTCAGTAGTACCTTCAGTTTGTAAATATTGTATTGTCTTCTTATATCATGTATGTTGTGGGTAAATCGCCACAGGCTACCTTTTAATTTGGCTGCTTATTAAGAAATCTGTCAAACAATAAAGTAAGTACTGAAACAATGTTTTAAACTTTATTGCATGTAGCAACCAAAATAAGATCCCTCAAGTGAACAAGTTAAACCTCACAACTCAACTTGGCTGTTGTTGATTTTAGTGGTGGAATTTAGCTACAATTCCAACCAACAGTGTCTGTCTCTGGATGTGTCCAAGGTTCAATCCTTGTGCAGTGTTGTTCTTCCAAGTTCTGCAATGAAAGGATTGTGGTGCTGGATTCTTATATAGAATTTTAACCCTTAAGGCCTACAATATGATTCTTATTGACTTTTTTTCATATTATTTCACCTAAATTGTTGAGTTTGCTGTTGGAACTATCAAGTCTGCAGCTTGCCACCTTATCAGCAGTAGCTTCTCTGTTCCTTGTTACATTTGGTATTGGCTGTTTGAAAGCACGACCTGTCATTAACTCCTTAAGAACAGCTGTCGGATGTCCTTGTGACATGAGGCAGCAATTCATCAAGCAATTGATAAGTCAGTTTTAGCTTTGACTCCTCCTTTTCCCAGACATGGCTAATTTCTTTCAATTTTTGTATAAGTTTGTCTTTGTCTGGAATAAACTATTTAGGGACAGAGTTATTGCTGATTCTTTCATGTATAACAGTTTGTCTTTGATTCTTTCAATCTATGAGCAGTTATTAAAGCTTTGAAGTTTATAATACGACAAGTAGAATTCATTTACCTATTAGAGATAAAAGGTACTGCAGATGCTGGAGAATCCGAGATAACAAGAATGGGGCTGGATGAACACAGCAGGTCAAGCAGCATCATAGGAGCAGGAAAACTTGACGTTTCGGGCCTAAACCCTTACCTATTCATGGTTTTGTAAAATTGGCTGTTCATTCATGGTCAACGTGCTGAACAGCTTTCCTTGCTGTTTTGTTTTAATGACAATACATAATCTATCTTGGTAAGTCGAGTTGTGGTGATGCCGACTTGGCCTGCTCTCGCTAATGCACTCCAGATATTGAATCATGAGTAGCACCCTTATTATAAATGATGAGGCGTGATTAGTGGATGCTGAATTCAAGGTGATGTCAAGTGTAAAAACACAAATGAATCATCATCTGATGCATGTCCATGTAGGCTTTCTGAGTAATTGTGACACAAAGTTTTTGACTACATTTTCATTGGCTGGGCTGGATACTGAGTCCAATGGTGCCTGAATTGAGCTCAGACAATGCTTCATTTACGTGAGAGTATTGTTGTCTTTGGGAAGGAAACTGATCAGTAAAACTTGTTTATTTTTATGATTTGGTACCGTCTCCATCTGAAACCACAAACAAGGAAATGCATTTATTTTCCATGAGTGCTATGGAGTTCTGAGTACCTTGGATTATAATTATTCCCTTTTGGGTTTGAGCGTATATTTTTGGCTGCCAGTTTATACCCACTGTGTCTCAACTATTTTATCAAAGCTCCAATTTACCCTCGCACTGACCACATGCGTTTCTCCAGTTTTATTTTCTGAATTCTTCCCTCCACCCTGAGACATTGATTCCTGTCCTTTCCTGCAGCCTTCCCCATGCCCACTGGACTGAAGATCGCTAACTTTTGTTTGTTGTTACTATACTTGGTGAGCTTTGAATCTCCTCATCTGCTTTTTGAAGCATTCATCATTTTAAACTCCCTACCCTTGGAAGCCACCACCTCCATTCCTCAAGTTTTTGAACATGCTGTTGCCAGCAGATCAGTAACCAGTAACAGGTTTCAGCAGAAGAGTTTCACCCTCGCAGAAGGATATTAGTTTGTGAAGTCTCCAAGTTGAGAGAGTTTGTGTTCAAGTTCTCAGGCTGTGGGAACCAAGAAGTTTAGGTCGTCGACTGGAAAGCAGGCTCTCCAGCCTTCAAAACTGGGAAGAGTCCATTAAGTAAACTTTAAGTGTTAAAGTACAATTGACCTTTCACTGGGACTGAGTATCTATAAAGGATTTTACAGGGAAGAAGGTTGAAAAGTTTTCTTTTTTTACTGTTCATTTTTGGATTTTGCTAAACAGTTATTATAATAGACTTGTATTTTTATCTTAAATGACAGCCTTTTATCAATGTTCAGTGTCTAACCCGAGCACCAACTGAAATTCAAAATTCTTGAAGTAGGCTTCACTCTGGAATCTGATGTGCAGTATCTCCATCAACCCGGATTATAACGAGCTGAATGGTCTACTCCAAATGCTTGGTTTTTTTTTGTGAAATCACTGCCCCATTGATGAGCATACTCCAGCTGTCAAGGTTCATAGGTCTCAATGTCCTCTCTATATAATCTCTTTTTTTTTTTTTTTTTTAAACAAAGTATGATCTTTTAAAACAAGCTTTTTTTGTTCTATCACTGCCTTCCATCTGGCTTGTTTAATTTGGTTTATCCTGTGAAGTGCCTCCACCTTTGACTTGTACTATGGCAGCAGCCAAGCATGATATAATAACAATTGGTATGCCCGTTCTTGCACTGTACAGGGACATTTAAATGTCCCTGACCCTACATTGCTTGTTAGCATCAGCACAGTCCCACTTGCCTACATACGGTATGATTGTCCTGAACCTGCAGCAAATTGCAACCAAAATTTCTTTGCCTTGAAACAACTTATCAGTGCTACTCAGTCCTGGAAGTCATAACTAGTTAATGTGAGTAAGCATATTAAACTTGTTTTTGGATGTTTGTTTTAATTGTTCAAACTCTGAAGCATGCTTCAATCAAGAAATTGGTAAATAGTGTTGGTAATGAGCGATTAGATAACACGTCCAATTTTGTTGTCCCTTAATGGTAATCAGCACATTTTGTGCAACTAATTTTGGATGGCTGTATTGAATTTGCAGGCTATTTTGTGCCTTATTTTCTTTCCAAAGACTTCAGTGTTGAACAGGACATGGTTAACATTTGGTCTACTTACTACAGATTAATTTCTGAGAGTAGTCTTAAACATGGATCCCTCAATTTCATATGTGGGGGAATAACACTCTGTTTTGAGATCACAAGGTGCAGGGCCGGGTGAAGCAGCATCAGAAGAGCAGGAAAGCTGATGTTTCGGTTCTGGACCCTTCTTCAGAAATTGTTATCTCAGATTCTCCAGCGTCGGCAGTTCCTACTATCTCTGAAACACTCTGTTTTGGTTTGGATATGAATTTCTAAGGCTCCTAAGGGGCAGGATTTCGGATTACAAAAATTAGGTCTTCATGGACCTGCTTTACACTAACAGGCTGGCAAGGAAATTTTGTTGCAGCTCCTCGAATGTTAGAATGACCTCTGCAGCCTTTGACACTTGTACGTGAACATGTCGTAAGTTGAACATCAGTTGCAGTAAAGCCCTAGCACCATCTCAGAGCATGAAATTGCTGTGCGTAGGTGCACTTCTGTTGTCTGGGTGCATTATAATCTGCATTCAGTCTGGTTGGTGATGGCGCTGCACTGCTTGGTGCACAGTGTTACCTTCGCAAAGCTACAAGTGTACTAGGGTGTCGACTGTAATAGCCTGACTTGAATTCTTGACAGTTCTACAAAATGTTGAAGGCAGCAGATTTGTTTTTTACTTCACACTCTGTTCCTCCATGGACAGTAGAACCTAAATATTCACCATGTGTAAATGCTCATGTACTACATGTGTACTTCTTTAGAATGACTGTAGTTTAATGACCAGCAGTTTGACCCTCATGTTATTCCTTTTTAATGGAAGTTTGAATGGTAACAATTAATCTTGA
The DNA here is from genome assembly GCA_024137785.1 of Ginglymostoma cirratum. Lineage (NCBI taxonomy): Eukaryota > Metazoa > Chordata > Chondrichthyes > Orectolobiformes > Ginglymostomatidae > Ginglymostoma > Ginglymostoma cirratum. The sequence goes on from JAHRHZ010000031.1 coordinate 4,883,562, forward strand.
ATTGGTTTGCTACCTGTGTCTGGTCAAGTGAGCTTGGAGGCTTATGTGACTCATCATTATTCATGCTGTCCAGTATAAGTCCCCTTCCCTCTGCTGGAACCTCAAACTGACTCCCTTCTCCTTTATCTGCATGCATCTGAGATTGAGCCTAAGAAGGGTCCTGACCCAAAACGTCAACTTTCCTGCTCCTCTGATGCTGCTTGGCCTGTTGTGTTCCTCCAACTCTGCACTGTATTATCTCTGATTCCAGAATCTGCAGTTCTTACTATCTCTCAGGAGCCTGCAAATGTTTGTTTTCCATCTGAGGGGCATTCCTAACTTAGTAGTCCCAAGACACTGGCTCTTGTTCACTCATCTTCCAAAAATATTTTGAATATTACAGAAAAGAGAAGTGAAGCTTTTTATGATGCATTTATTTCAGTCACTTAAGAGCCAGAAGAAAAAGTTATTTGACACATCAGGTTCCAACTTATGCTCACATTAGCTGTCATAAAGACCCTCTGCCTAGAAAAGACTTATGGAAGATGGGGCTAATGTGGGAGTGTTACTGGATGCTGTCAGTAAATCGGTGGAATGACTGCTGGCTGCAGTCCATGTGGTTTAAGGTGGAGCTAGGAGAAGCACTGTACTTCCCAACTCCTTGGTCAGATATGTACCTTTTGGTTCCAAGTAAGGTAAAATTGCTGTCATCTCAGAAGGCCATAAGTCAGCTTTCATCAGAAAGGCAACTGGTGTTGGTTTAACCTGATGGCCAGTACACCTCCGGATAGGGAAAAGGTTGAGGAGAAGAGTCCTTTATGGTAACCCCATCCAATGTAAAAATTGAACCCTGTTGTTGGCATCACTGTGCATTGCAAACCAGCCATCCAGCTAGTTGATCTAACTGATCCCAGTCTGTGGCCACTACACATCCTTTATTGCATTTAAAGCAACGTCCATAAGTTCAATTTTAATATCAAGATTAGTTATGAAATACTTGTTATTAGTTATGCAATCACCAGTGTTTTCTTGAATTTTATTGGCTTTAAATGTGGTGAATGTACGCTTGTAAGAAAACCTGTTTTGTGCAAATGTGATCACTTAAGGAGAAAAATTTTGGTGCCACATAAGAGTAGTTGCACTTTGAGTCCATTTAGCAGCTTTGCTGAGGTCAGGCAGGTTAACAGTCAGTGAATTCAAAATTGTTATTGCATTGAATAATGAAACCGAAAGTGGCAAACATCTCACTGCTGTGATAGCACAAAGTTATTGAATCATTGCTGCAAAAAATGTAAAAACAAATCCTGACTTTTTTCAGAATAATGTTCAGGTAATGCAGGATTGAGATGACTCAAACGGAAGTTTGTTTCACTTGCTGTTTTACTTCAGTTGAAGTTAAAATTAATGTGCTAATCTGTACATTTTTAAAGTCAGAAACAGTCAATACTCAGTTGATTAATTTTCTGGGGTTCAGGATAATGCATGTGCACAGAGACATGTGATGATCTTCCCTGTATTTTCATTCTTCGTACTGAAAGAGGAGACAATTGGTCAAAGTTTTAACTCTGTCCAGAGGAGGTAATGAACCATTGCATTTATTGCTGTGTTGGCTGTTGCATATGCTATTTAAGTATACAGACATGATTGAACCGAGCAAAAGGCTTATATGCTAACCTGATGTCAAATTCTCCATTTACAAAAAAGTTTATTTAAAAAGTTTACAATCTGATGTAAATATTGACGTATAAGAATGTGTTTATTTGTGCAGCCTAGATGTGATGAACTGGATATTAAAATTGTTGTCTTCCTTTTAAAAGAAATGTACTACAGATAAGTTGTTCAGGCCCTTTTTAAAAATGCATTCGAGCTTAATTACATCAAACAATGAAGTTAGTATCTCTATTGCGGAGCTTAAACTTGAAACAAAACACTCTGTTCTAGAGGCATTAAAAATTCTGCAGTTTAAATGTGTGGTTGCAATGTGTCTGGTCACAACACTATCGAACCTGTAATGCTGATGACTCTTCCTCCAGAACCAACCATGCTTTAAACCAAGCTTTTCCCCTTCAACTGCATCACTGACATTCCCGTGGAAATGTGTGGAATTGCCTTATGTCCTAGCCCCTCAAAGTGAATAAATCCAATTTGACCAACGACTGCCCCATTTGTTTACTCCCTTATCAGAAATTGGAAGGTGGCATGTGATTCAAAGCAGCATTTTGGTCTCCTGCAGGAAGCATTCTGCACCTGACCCTATCACAACATTGGTCCAAATACATGAGGTGGAAGTGACTGCCTGTGACGTGAAGGCAGCATTTGAACCAAATGTTGCATCAAACAAATGGTAGAAAAGATACTAATGGGAATCCGGTTGGGGCAGAAGAATTTTTCTGCTGATTATGGTCATTTTTAATACAAGATGGATGCGATAAACAGCTGATAACCTTCGCTCCAGTAAGTTGCTACATGTGTTCAACTGTGGTGCTGCAGGCCTAACCATCTTCGGCAGCTGTTTTACCTTCTCTCTGCCTGTAGTAGTTGTTTGTTTGCTTATGATTAGTTTCCAGTAACAATAATCTTTGTGTAAAGTTTCATTTAGATATTACATTCATTAATCAGTTATGTCTTTAGTGGGTGATTGGCTGAGTTAGAGGAAATCATGAACAAATATGGTGTGGGGTTATACATAGTTACACTACATTTTAGTAAAAGTAAAATTGAATTGCTCATAAATCATTAAAGTTTTTTTTTGTAGAGCTTTTGAAGGCCACTTTTTTTTTTGGTATGGCTGCCTTAGGAAAGCAAACTCTTTCGGTGTCAGAGATTATTAAACCAGGCAGCAGTGATATCTGAGCCAAACTTCAAAGATGAAATCTGCTGTCAAAGAATTTTGCAATCTAGTCAGCTGTGATCAATGCAGATCACTCCTTGCCATTGTATTACTATTGAATGTTTTCAGGGAAATGGTTATAAATCCATCAGATGCAGGATATTTGGCTTCTGAACTTATTTGTGCCCTTCTCTGTAAGAACATTTAACAGAAGCTGATGTATCATGAGAATATATACTCAATGGACTTGCTAACTGGTTATTAACAGTTTATTAGAACACATTTTAATTCCTCTATGAAATATAAATTTGTATAGTGTATTTATTAGCAAATGAGTAATATACTTGAGATTAATTTCTGTAGGAATTTTATTAATGGGCAATAAATTGAAGTATTTCCTAAGTCCACGTAATAAAATAGTCTGTGTCTGTGTGCAGCAAAACCCAAACATCAGTTTAGCCTTGGGCTTTTAGTGGGCAAGCACCATTGCTTGATTTAAGTCTTTGGGATCAATAATCATTTCTGATGCCATTCACACTCAAAGACATTACTGCTGCTAAAACCATCACTTCCCCCATCCAGCTGGGGGTTACTGTTGACTAGAATCAATTGAATGAGACAGTAAATGAGTGTAATGTTAAAGGTCCAACATGCAAATGTTTCCCAATACTTACAAATGGTCACTTTATTTTATCCTGTGTTGTGTTCCAACTGGTGTACAAATCAACTCTTGAACAGACTCGCGAATGGTATCTATTTGCAACCCAGGGGCTGCCTTAACCAGCTTTTTAAAGTCTGTTCAGAAGTTGGATTTTGTGCTGAATAATGTACGTCCTAACTCCCAAAGCCTTGTCATGATCTACTAGGCACAGGTCATGAATATACTAGGCTACTTCGTCACTTGCTTAGATGTTGCAGCTCCAACAAACAGACAGCACCCCATCCACGTCTCAGGTGTTCCCTCTCTCCACCATTGGTGCTCTGTAACAGTGGTGTACAGGGCCTGGGAAAGGGTGGGTGTGAGGTATATTGTTCTGAAGTTTAGATGTGTGCCCAGGCCAAGGGCGGCAACCAGGGCGAGTGATTTCTGTCCCTGACCTTGGTGTGATCCATGATACAAATGCAACACAGTATCTTTTGATGCATCGGGATAGCTTTGCCAAACCAAGCATGAGCAGTTTATTTGCATAGTTAGCACACTGACATTAGCTTTGACTTGGAACCTATAGTTAACCTAGTGGAGCACATCGCCAACTCTCAAGTAGAGTCATTGAGCTTTCCATCTTTCCTAATTTAAACAAAAATGCCAGGCAAAATTCTCACTGAAGGAAACAATAAGGAAAAAAAAAAATAAAAATGGATCTCGAGCATAAAATCAATGCATTACAATCTTTCTACATGCAGCTGACTAGCAACTGCAGTTCTAAACTTCTATGCCTAGAGATGTGCTCCTTCACCATGTTAAGAGAATTTATGTTTGTGCAATGTATTGGAATAAATCTGAACTTGAAATAAGCTCTTTGATGGAATTGACTTCCTTGGTGGAAACCTTTCTTTACTACAAAAATAGGAGGAAGCAGAAGGTGGAATTCAAGTCTCCTCTGAAGGTCAAGTAATCATCTTGTATCCTACGCACCTTTTTTTAAAGATACAAAGTATAAAACATCTTTCATATTACGAGGCTTGTGTGAAGTTTTTATAGCCCAGTAATTGCATTTAAAATGTAGTCAGAGTTCTTGTAAAGTAAAAAATGTAGAATTTATTTTCTACAAACAACAATAAGATGAATGAACAGTTAACATGTTTTGGCAGTGCTGATTTGTGGGATGAATGACAAACCTTGCAGTGTGTTCTTCTACACTGATCACCATTTAGTTTGATGTACATTCCTGAGCTCCTCTAATCTGTCTGTTTCACAGCTGTATCGTACAAAGTAGACTCGAGCCTGGAAAAATATAGCGTTCATGCTTTTCAAGAATTTGGGAAACCAGTGTTTGGCAAGGGCTCTCTCTTGTTATAACTGAGTGCAGTGCCAGGAAAATAATTAAGAATGGGACTTTTTGCTGATCTTCCACGAGAGGCTTCTTGTTCTATTGAATATTTTGTGTAGCTCATTCCACTTAGCATGATTACCTTTTTAATATTGCTAAAAAGAGACTAAAAGCCAAAGATTTTTGTCTTGAGCTCGTAAGAATGCTGACACACACACGCTGAGTTGGGGATGAGAAAAGAGGACCCGGCTCATGAGGGGGCTGATCAGTTGGGCTATTGTTGGCATGGCTCTAATTAAATGTCACTCTCTTGATTCTCAGACCAGGCAGAAAGATTCTGATTGCTGAGGGTATTGCCACCAGGATTCAGCAGAGTTTATCTGTCTCCATGGCCCCCTCTCAAAAATTTTGAGAAAGGTACAGTGTATGTTCAAATTCCTTTTTGTTTAAACATAAACAGGGTTGCGAGTATTTATTTATGCAGCTTCTAGCACCACCCTGCATCACACTGTGGGCTCAGCTTATGATCTTAGCTTTGTTTTCTGTGTGACTCACAAATTAATTTATAAATAATTTCTAAGAGCAGACTCGCACCTAATGGTGCATGTACGTTTTCTGAAGCTGGAGCACAATCTGTGTGCTGCCACTGGGAAGGTTAACAGGAAATGTTTGATATAGTTTGCCAGTTGTTGGGATAGAAGCCCTACATACTTGGCATCACGCTAGGATTAAAACTGCCATTTCGCTACTCATTTGTGTGATAGGCAAAATGTATTTGGCATGATGAAAGTATCTAGTTAGTGGAGAAAATCACTTGTGGATTTAATGCACACTAGCAGTATGAGACGGAGATAGTAGGAACTGCAGATGCTGGAGAATCTGAGATAATAAGGTGTAGAGCTGGATGAACACAGCAGGCCAAGCAGCATCGGAGGAGCAGGAAAGCTGACGTTTCGGGCCTAGACCCTTCTTCAGAAAACCAGCAAATCTAACCAGCCTCACCTGTTTTCAAATTTGTGACATATTTCCCTTCCAGTGGTGGAATCATTTGGTTGTTGGCTAAATGTTTTTTCTATCTTAAGCTAATCTTTTATTCATTATGAATGACCAATAATGCTGAGACTATTGAGAAGGTGATGTTACTACTTTTGAACCGTTGGAACCACATAGGTGCATCCACAGTGCTGTTAAGGAATGAGTTCCAGAATTGTGACCTAGTGAAGGTTAAATTTGCTTTTCATATGACAGGAAAATTGTCACTGGTTTGCAGTGCAATTGCTATGACATGTATGGATATGATGTAACAGTTCCAGTGGTGATGCCAGAGTTGGGATTGGAGTTTTTGCTGCTAGTGCATCTCCCCGATTTCAGATTAGCAGCATGTACGAATGACTGAGCGTCGGTCATCTTTTCTGCAGCAGAATGGTAAATGTGGGATTCACAAATAGGGTCATCATGACCAGCCAGTGGACAAAATTGGATATTCAGGTAAACCAGCCCCAACTTGTAGTACTTTAATCCCATCCTAATCTAGGCTGCAGATGACCATTTTTTTCTTTGTCGTGCAAGAGCATTGGATGATGTGATAGGGATGCTTATCCAAATATTTTGCTGCTGCCCCCTCATGGAACCACTTCCCAGGACTGTCGTATGGAGGATGGTGGTTTGTTCTGGGCAGCAAAAAACACAACTCAAAGCTGCAGGAAAATCCTTATAAATGCCATTTTTTCCTGCAACAGACATGCTGAAAGCATCCATTCTTGGGAGGTCTTCACTGAAATATTTCTTCCAATCCTGTTGCTTTCCTCTACCCTATTTAGCAGAATTCCCCTCTTCGGTTGAGAGCTAAGTCTCTAGTGATCCCTTTTGGTGGAACCCCTGATCTGCATTGCAAATACATTCCAAGCTAAGAAAATATTTTCAGGAATGGACTAATATTTGGGTGGAAGTCTTGCATTCACTGGCACCGGAAGGAGGCATACCTTCTCTTGAAAAGTACAAACCACAATATTGAGTGAGAGGAGAAAGTGCTGAGTGTTTTGAAAAGCAGTACGATAAGGCTATTTGCATCACTGATGATTGAAGGGAACACTGCACTGCCGCAGCATTTTCTGTGAGATCTGGTTTGAATTTATTGTTGTCTAACCAATGCAGAATTTTTTTGTCATAATCATGATTGAGCACCTGCTCAATTAGGTCCATAAGGATGAGACTGAGGCTATCTTTCTGGGATGGGTAGAGCATGCAGACTATTTTTTAAAGTGTGTGGTCCTTTATTGAAGGAGAATAGTTTGTTTTCATTGCTATGCAGAGGGCACCTAGCTACAAAAGGAAGCAGTTTATTTCCACTCTTGTATGCATGCTTGTAGAAAATGCTTAATGTAGAAATAAGGGTGGGAGGAGCTTGTTCAACCCTTCAGGTCTGCCCTGCCATTGAATGTGATTGTAGCTGATCATCCAAATCAGTGCCCTGTTCTCACACTTTTAAACATAACCTTTGGCCCTAAGAACTATATTTAACTCCTTCCTGAAAGCATTCGATATTCTGGTGTCAACTGCTTTCATTGGCAGAGAATTCCACCGGCTTCTGGGTGAAGGAATGTCCCTTCGTTTCAGTAGTAAGTGGCATACCCTGTATCCTTAGACTGTGAGCCAACAACTTGTGCCCCTAGAAGCACGCAGATACATTCACAACAACCCAAACCCCCAACCCAGATTCAGACCCTCTGGTCATTGGGAACATCATCCTTCTTGCATTTACCCTGTCTAGTCTTTAGAATTTTGTAGCATTTAAAGATTTCAGACCCCCACCCCCCACAAACCTTCTGCCTTCTTCCAAACTCTAGTGAATATATTCCTAACCAAACCTGTCTCTCTCCATACATCAGTCCTAGCAACCCAAGAATTGGTCTGGTAAATCAGCCTGGGGTGGCATGGTGGTTCAGTGGTTGGCACGACTACCTCACAGTGCCAGGGATCTAGGTTCAGTTCCAGCCTCAGACAACCATCTATGCGCAGTATACACATTCTCGCTCGCGCTCGCTCTCTCTGTCTGCATGGGTTTCCTCCCAAAGATGTGCAGGTTAGGTGGACTGGACATGCTAAATTGCCCACAGTGTTCAGGAATGTGTGTGCTATGTGGATTTGCCATGGGAAATGCAAGGTTATAGGGATAGGGGTGTGCGTGGGTGGGATGCTCTTCTCAGAGTAAGTTTGGACTTGATGGGCTGAATGGCCTGCTTCCACACTGTAGGAATTCTTTGATTCTAAATCTACACTCCACTACTCCTATACCCAGAACATCTTTCTCGAATAAAAAGACTGGAACTGCATATAATGCTCCAGGTGTTCTCTCACCAAGGCCCTGTACAAGTGCAGCAAAGCATCCTTGCTCCTGGACATGAATCCTCTCATTTATGAAGGCCAAAATTATTTTGCCTCCTTCATTGCCTGCTGCAGCTGGAGGTCCTTGTTGCACCTCCCCCTTTTCCAATTTATCACCATTCAGGTAATTCCTTCCAGTTTTTGCAACCAAGCGGATAACCTTCCATGTATCCACGTTGTACTTCACCTGCTGTACATTGCCCACTTTCACTCAACTTGTCCAAATCATGCTGAAGCATCATCTCTGTATGCTGCTCACAGTTCACCATTCCATCAAGCTTTGTGTTGTCTGTAGACGTGAAGGTGTTACATTTTATTTCCCTCATCTGCAATGTTGTGAATAGCTGATGTCCAAACACTGATCCCTGAGGTACTCGACTAGTCGCTGCCTGCCACTCTGAGGGGGCGACATGGAGGAAGGTGCGAGAGAAAGACCTGTTTATTTCTTCTCCCATTTCCTGTCCTAACCACTTTCTTTTTAGCCATGTTAGTACAGTATCTGCTTTGCAACCCCCTTGCTACCCAATCCATTGCCCTTTAATTTTACATTTTTGTTTACATGGGACCTTTTTATAAAGTCTTCTGAAATTCCCAGTAAACCATATCCACTGGCTCCCTTGTATCAACTGTGCTAGCTGCATCCTCTCAAACGTCCAGCTGATTCATGAAGTTGCAGTTTTGTGGAAGAGCAGCAAAGGAAAGTTGGCATAACTGGCAGGAGAAATGAATTGTTTGATTGATGGGAAGTAACTGTCAAAATCGATGCAATCTGGAACACTTGGAGGACCTGCGACAATTGAGCAAAAAGGTTAATAGCCTAAGGATGTGCAAGCCAGCATAGTGCTTGAGAAAGTGGATGGTAGACTCTCTGTGCTAATCATATATTTTACCTCTACAGTGGAGATGCAGAAAAGGCAAAGTAGCTTTTGCCCAGCTTCACGTATTTGTGCACACTGTTAGAGTAGGTGTGGTATGACAGCCTCTTCAATCTGCAATCTTATCACTTGATCGCTTAAAGCAGTCATGCCACAAGTAGTAGTGCATAATTGAGCAGCAGAATGTATGCTAATTTATTTACAAGCTGAGATGCGGGGTGACCTCTTAGCAAGCACTCATGACTGTCTCAGCACTCTGCTTTCAGGGTGAAGTGCCTTGACTACACCTGAATCTAAGAGGCCTCCTTGGGTTTAGCTGCTTCAAATGAATGAACAATGCTATACAGTTCGGCACTTTGTTTTGAAGATATGAGAAGAACGGATTGGTAAAATGAGTCGCAGCTTTTGTTTTTTGCTTTGTTTGCTCACATGAGCAGGCAGCCTCTTCTTGACTTTCAGGCTCTGAACAGCTGTAGCAAAGTAGCATCTGTATATTCAGACCTGGAAAAGTTGAGTTGTTTGCGTGAACCAGGTGGACCCCAAAGCAAGTGAGTGGGAAAGAGTGGTGAAGGCAGAATAGAAGTTGGAAGTAGTTATTCTTTTCTTTACTCGTCTGCGGCTATTTATTTTTGGAATTTTCAAAGCTCTGGCAGCCAGTAAGATTGGAGGGGATGGGGAGGGGAGCAGAGCTGGCAGAGTGATTTTCAATCCTCCCCTGTGCAGTCCCACTCTAAATTAAGTTGAAGATCTATGGAAAATCCAAGGTGGAGAAATGTACGGTCGTACTCTGGAAGAGACGAATGTCCTGAACATAGATTTCCAAGTAGATTATCCCTTTGCAACAACTTGTTTGACAGAAATGCAGTTGTATCCGTTGTCAGCTACTGGCTTTTTTTATGTTGTTTAACTATATTGTGTGGTCCATTTATTGAGCTGCAAGTAAAGAATCTGCTGTTGGACAAAAAGAATATCCAAAGCATAAATGTAATGTTTGTGGCTGAGCTTTGATTGTATAACTTTGACCATCTATTTACATTACTCTGTTTGCCTCTGCTTATGAAGGAAGTTGGTTGTTGTCATTGCTATGGGAGAAGGGTATTTTGTTTGGCTTGAAGCATTATATTTACAAAGTATCATCTGTTTAGCCTTAAGTAAATTAGATCTATACACTTTGTGAATCAGTTTTCCAGAATTTTTTTAAATAGTGTCTCGAACAGCGTTTTGATACAGTAAGCTATCAGAAGCGTACAGCATGACTTATTAATCTTTAAGACTAATGGACTTTTTCTTTAAACAAAACGATTTGTTCACTGAAGGCAAACTGTATAATTAAGGTTTGCTTTTTGTCAACGAAGGGCTTTGTAGTAAAAATGAGCTTTCATGAAGATTTAAGTCACAAAGTAAACGGTCATGCACCTACTTTGAGTGCAAGACTGTTTACTTTTCGGTGAAATCCACCAGTGCGTGTACATGTCAATGTTAAATCCATGCCAATTGAAAGACCAATAAGATGGTAGCTTATGGCATGCAAAGTAGGATTCTATTTGTGTTACAGAAGGGAGTTGTGTGAACTTCAGATGACCTGTGTTCAGTTGTTGCAGTTAAGTGTTTATTACATTGCCGATAGATGTCACTAATTCTGTTTTATGTTGTTCTGCTAGCTGTTTCTCCACAGATGTTGCCAGACCTATTGAGTTTTTCCAACGTTATTTATTTTGTTTTACATTGGCCTAGAGTTTGCAGTGCAAATGATGGTGCGGTAATGATGCTTGCCATTATTAAAGAGCTAAATTGTTTAGTCGACTTCTGGCAGCTGTACATAACATTTGAATGTAAAACACGAAGAAAGGGGCGGCACGGTGGCTCAGTGGTTAGCACTGCTGACTCGGTGCCATGGACATGGGTTGGAATCCAGCCTCGGGTGACTGTGTGAAGTTTGCACACTTTCCCTGTGTCTGCGTGGGTTTCCTCCGGGTGTTCTGGTATCCTCCCACAGTCCAAAGGTGTGCAGGCTAGGTGGATTGGCCATATCCAGGAATGTGTAGGCTGGGTGGATTAGCCACAGTAAATGCGGGGTTACAGGGATGGGGAAGGGGTCTGCGTGGGATGCTCATTGGAGAATTGGTGTGACCTCAATGGGCTGACTGGCCTGCTTCCACGCTGTAGGGATTCAATGATCTCACTTTGATCTTCCATATAGCTAGGCCAAATGGCCTGTTATATGTTCATCATGGTGCCAGTCATGAAAGCGCAGTCCAGCTCTCAGTCCATAATCTTTGTAAGTTAAAGTTTCTCAAGCTTTTTTTTTTAAATTCAAGATAACAGTCAGCCACACTGATCACCCTGTTCCAGTTCCTGTTACCCTAACAGACGTTGAATTCCAGACCCCCAGATGAGGTTTCACCTTGAATCCTTCCAATCCTTCTGGCAGTTACTTTAAATCAGACCCACCTCGTAATCTGCAGTCTTTTGCAGTAATTATTTTGGAAATACCCATTTGTTTTAACCTATCAAATAATCATCTTTCTAAGAAAGAGAAATATGTATTTGCCCAGGAATGTTGGCCACTGCTGAGAAATGCACTTGAGCAGCTAAATTTCAATTTGATAGTTAGAAAATAAGTCTTAAGCCAATCATGACAAAATGTGGAGCTGCAGGAACACAGCAGGCCAGGCAGCATCAGAGAAACAGGAATGCTGATGTTTTGGGTTGGGACCCTTCTTCAGAAATTTCTGTTTTGTTGCTCTTTAATTCTGAAGCAAATTGAACAAATTCTGCAAGGTACCACAAAATACTATTTATGTTGCCTTGCATGTTTCCCATCACATTTTGGGCATTTTTAAAAAATATAGGAAGTTTTTAGGCATGACTTGATATCTAAACGTGTGTCTTTAACCTGTACATTAGTTTTTAATCAGTGTCCTTCCTCATGGTATAATGTTAGTTGTATTTTTACTTATCAGTGTTTTGTTCTACGATGAGAATCTAGCCCCAATTTGAATTTGTTTCCATGTTGGTCTTCCACCACCCAGACCTTGTCCAAACATACTACTAAAAGGAAATATTCCATAGCCATCAAAATTCTTTTCCATAACCCATTGCATATCTCTAAACATTTCAATCATACATGATATTTGCATGGTAACATCGCGGATGTTCCCCCATGGATTTCAAATTTAACAATTTTTCACCTAACACTGCATCAGACCTTATGAACATCCCTAACCTTTAACGTCTCTGACTGCATTTCAACTAGCCAGAAGACCCTCCACTTTGTAAGAAAACACACTGGCACAAAGATGCCCTTGTTCCATCTTTTGGTAGGTTGCCTTTCATGCCTCTTTGCTGCCTTTGCTCGCAATTTCTCTTAAATGTTGGGTTTAATCTAGTTGGTTGTTCTATTTTAGGAGTGCTTTTGCAGCTGAACTGTATAAACCCCAAGGAGCTCAAATATTTTGAGTTTAATTACCTTGCAGTCTGTGTATTTTTAGTACACAGTTGATTTTCCTTCCCCAAAAATGCAAAAATAAAGGAGATGGTGAGATGAGCAGCAGGCAGTAGTTTAAGACACTTTGTTTTGCAGTGTATTTTGTCACTCACCTGGCCATTATATCCAGTGGAGTCTATGGGTTGATTTTAACCTCCTGTGGGTTTGGAGCAGGGACAGTGCATTATAGGTCCACATTTTGTTGCTTTTTAATTCCGAAGCCTTAATTGCATGTCTCAGTTCTCACCTAAAATAGGCATTCATCACATCACTCCGTCCCTGCATGCTGTTTCTTTTACGTAAGTTTGGACAACCAGCTGTTACCTGACAGCACCATCAGAATGCTGGCTCACAAGCTGGTAAGTCAAAGGGTAAGAGTTTGGAGATGTTTCAGATGCCCTTGTGCAAAACAAGAAAGTGTCCCTACTCCTCGTTAGCTCAAGGGGAAACTTTCAGACTATTTTTTAATTTCCTGGCAACCGCTGGTCTGGTTTTTTTTTTTTTAAAATCAAGTAGGAAATCAGTGAAGCTTGTGCTTGGATCAAAATTTATTGCAATACCTTTATCAATGCTTTTTTACCTTTGATTACTTCACAAAATATCCTCCTAGCAAGTGGCCCGATTGCCACAGAAAAACAAAATGAACCTACAAAGAATGTGAAAAGACACTGCTATTCATTTGCAGGTGAATAGAATACTGAAACATCTTGGGTGGAATTTCTAAAAGTATTAGATTTGAGGCCTTCCAACAAAATAGCTTCGTCCAACAGTGCACGGAGACTCAAACAGCTGTCCTGACTACTGTGAGGTGAAGGATGCCTATAGACTGGTGTGAATCCAGAGAGTAACAAATGTTTCCACACAGTTAATTTTTCTAGAATATTAGAATTCAACTGCATGTAGCAGTATACATTTCTATAATTCCAATGAGGGTAACCCAAACTGTTTCTTCCAAGCCAGGAGGGAAAGTAATTATTCATTCGCCATGAATGTGGGTTTGTATTCTCTGTGCTCATTTGGTAATATCGATGTTTAGTTGAATTCTTATGCTATCCATGGAACTAAAAATGCATTTCCGATACTGTTGAATTCAACAATTTTGAAAAGATACTTTTATAGGTACTAAACCAGGGAAGTGCTTTACTGCAGTATTTTACTGAAAATCCTGAGCATGCATCGTAATTATTTAGGTTAGTAATGTTCTGTTTCAAAAACTGAACTCCATTTCATGGTGTCTAATAAGTTGGTCAACATATTTAAATATATAAAGTTTGTTCAGGAAATACTTACAAAAATTCCTTGACAACTGATGAAATAGAATACGGATGTATCAGTTTGAATGTTTGTAAATAGTGCCAAATATGGCTGCTTTCTTCTAGAATTCGAAGGCTTGTCTTTTGATTTTTGCATTTTAATTATTGTGAACTTAAAAAGGAACTTCTTTTATTGAGAATCAAAACTGTATCTTTCACACTTTTTTTACAGTTTTTGGTAGATTTCTACTTGGAAATGGAACCTTGAGTAAATCAGATCTTTCTCAATTTACATTCAGCTATTTTACGCAGTTGTACCATGTTCAGCTGCATTAACAAACTTTCCAATGTTAATATTAGTCAAATGCCTCATTAGCTGCTTGAGAAGTGCTAAAGGATAATTATCATGGGTGCAGTGTACTTGACTAATTATTTCCATCCCGTGTTTCAAAATTGCTTGATCACATGATTTGGGTTCTCCCTGATTTTTGCAAATGGAAACATAAGGAACAAGAGGAGACCATTCAGCATCTCGAGCCTGTTCTGCCATTCAGTGAGATCATGGCTGATCTGTGGCCTTACTCCAACTACCTGCATTTGGTCCATGTCCCTAACACCTTCTGTGGAACAGCAATTTATTTATCTCCGATTTAAAACAACTGATCCAGCGTTCACTGTCATTTGTGGAAGAGTTCCAACCATCTACCAGCCTCAGTGTATGGAAATGCTTCCTAACAGCTCTCCTGAATTGTTTGGCCCTAATTCTCAGTCTAAAGCTAGTTACAGAATCCCCACCCAGGAGAAATATTATCTACCCTGTTGATTCCTGTTAATACTTTGAGTTTGATCTAACCTTCTAAATTCGAGAGAAAGCAGGCCTAATTTGTATAATCTCTTTTCATAACTTAGTCTCTAAAGTCCAGATATCATTCTTGTAAACCTACCTTGTACTCCCTCCAAGGCTGATATATCCTTCCTAAGATGTGGTGTGCCCTAATCTGCTCCCAGTACTTCTAGTGGTGTCAAAACATTGCCTTTGAAGTTCTCCTCCCTTGTATCATTAAGTAACTTCTTTCCAATAAATCATATGACCCATCATGAGCAGCTCTAGTATAATGCTGCAAGTCTCATTTAAAATGCATTCAGCCATTCAGGAGCCCATCGATGTTGAAGGACAGTCTGTGACAATTTTAGTTGTGATGTTCTTTCATTTTTTTTGTCACTGGGAATATCCATCATACGGAGAAGAGATTGAAGGCAGCTGAGGGAGCTCATTTACAAAATCATATTCAATACGTCACCATGCCTGAGCTTCAGATAAAGCAGAGAATTTGAACATCAGCACAATGGTCAAGAAGTGTGAAGCCCCATTGTTAATACAACGTACTTAGGGCTGAATCCCTTTGGAAAGAAAATACTTTGGAAATACTTCTGTCTCTCTGATCAGGACTTGCTACTAGCAGAGTTGTTTGCTTATTTTAATACCATTCAAAACCAGGAGTGATATAAAATATTCTGTAATGTTGGCAGGGAAGGAGTGGGAATAATTATGTTTAAGCATTGAAATAATGATTCTGGTAAAAGTGAGTTACTTCATGAGCAAAGATCTGTGTAAAGGGAGACCAACAGAAGATATCATCAGGAAAAAGAAGCAGGCATTGCTATGAGATCTGGGCAGTTGGGCCTGGAGACCCCTGGGAGCTGTCAAAAGCAGTGAAGTGTTGGAGTTAAGGCTCAAGGGAAGCCCAGAGGGCTGTTCAGTATCAGATGGTACTTTTTTTTTTTGACTTTTTAGATTTGTTGAAAATCATGGAGGCTTTAGTTTAAGTATCTGGGATGTCAAAGTTTGTTTATAAATGTGATGAGGGAGTGGTGGTGTAAGGTAGCAAAATGGTATTATTACTGGACCAGAGGTCAAGTTAATGGTCTCGGACTTGGTTTCAGTTGCACAACAGCAGATGGTGAAATTTGAATTGATGAAAATTTAGAGTTTTCAAACCAAAAGTCTACTGCTAACTGTTACTACTGTCAATTATTGTAAAAACACTTCTGATTAATAACATTATTAGGGATGGTCAGCCCTCCTTGTGACTCCTGACCACAACAGTGTGGTCAACTCTTAACTGCCATCTGAAATGACCCTGGCAGGCCAGAAGGTTCAAATAGTAATTTGGGTTGGGCAACAAATGCTGGTTCAATCAGTGCTTGTATATCCCACTAAAGAATGGACAGAGTGGCTGTGGAGAAGATATTTCCACTAGTAGGAGAGTCTAAGACCCAAGGGCACAGCCTCAGAGTCAAAGGATGACTCTTTAGAACTCCGATGAGGAGGAATTTTTTTCACCCAGAGGGTGTTTAATCTGTGGAATTCATTGCTGTAGAAAGCTGTGAAGACCATGTCTTTGAGTAATAGTCAGTTTATATGATCTCTTGCTGAACAAAGCCACCAAGATCTCTGGAGATTCTGTAATTCCCTGTTAGATGGAGCAACCTGAAATAAGACGTGGAGGAAAAGGACACTTCCTGCCAAGGCAATAACTTGGGGCAAGAGAAATCAGGCCTTCTGAAACCAACATTTTAAAGGGAAAGATTAATGGCAAACTATCGGTTGGAATTTCTTGAACATGTAATAACTCATCATTTAGCCTGCAGCTCATTAGAATTTTTTTTTTTTTAAAGAAAGAATAACCTTCCTGAACTGCTGTAAATTGGATGCATGTACCATCAACTAAAATGATCCGTGCTTCTTGGGCAAGATGAGTGTGGTCTGTGTTTGTGACACTTGACAAAGGGCTAGGCCTAGGCCACATTTTAGATGTTTTAACCAGATATTTAATTGAATTCGCTGCCATGGAGTCCTGTAAGCATACCTTGTATCCTTCAAAATCCAAAGGGTTTTTTTTCTACTTGATGTCTTGGTAAATAATACATCTACAACTAGGATTTCTTAGTATCTCTCCAGTTCCCATGCAACTCTTTCCAAAAGCACAACTTGAGATATACTTCGACCAGATTCAGTGCTTTGGCTTTGGACCAATTTTATTGTAAGATGCAAGTTAACAAAATGCATGCTCTCATTGTAATTTTTCTTTAATCGGCGTTAAAATCTAAACTACTTACACGAGGGAACAAAAGGAAAATGACCTGTCTCGATATTATATCACGCCTTTGGACCAGATGGAACTTGAGCCCAGACGTTTGGGCATTACCACTGCACCACAAGAACCCTTCTGTACTAAAGAATATACTATTATCTGATAGCAAACCCATCAGGAAGGATTCTAGTGCGATTTCTCCATTTCTTTGAGTTCCCATAATGTTGATAAGCCATTTGGGCAGGTAAACGGTGGTAGAATAATTTTGTTAAAGTGTTTGCTGTAACTCAGAGTTGATGGCAAGATTTGATAGTCTTTCCAGCAATCAGTGATCCAGATGATCAGTATCATTTCCTTAAATGAGTTTAAGTCTCTGTTTTTGAAACAAACAATTATATCTTTTGCCCAGAAATGTGACTGTTTTGTGAAAAGTTATGCCATTGCAGGGGGTCCCGAATTTATGAATGTCCGACATACAATCGCTCATACCTATGAACGCAATCCCTTGCAGGGATGTATTTTTAAGGACCTTACATGGGGGTCCTGGCAAGGTCGTGGCAGTGACAAGCATTTCCACACCTCCTCGCACACCATTCCAGGAGAAGGGTGCCCATACATATGAACAGCTGCTTTACATTGTTTTGCACAGTGTTCTGACTTGTGTACAAGTTGACTTGCTCATGGACTCCAGAACTGAATCTCTTTGCAAAAAACGGACTGCCTTAACTTGTAAATGTATATTCTATTAAGTGAGCTTTCCTATGCAACTAGACAGCGCTAATCAAAGTTGAAATGTAGGTAATCACCTTGCAGCAGTTCAGTGCTTGTTTCTCTGGTCCTTCATTCAGCTGTCTTCATTGTAATGTTCCTGTGTGCTCTGAACCTCCCTCCCCTCCTCCCCTCACTATCGTCATAGGCAAACCACTAGCCGCACCACTTGCCAGTGTCTGCTTCAGACCAACCCTCTCTATTTCTGCCCTTTAGGTCTTCACTTTGGAGCTCAGCTATCAAACCTTTCATGTAGGGATGTGCATGCATTTATAGAGGATAGATCTTAGAGTGCTCAGCTCCAGTGCCCACTCACTTGTATTTATTTGGAGGCAGTTAGCCTGTTTCTGTGCAAAAGGGAAGGCACGCTATTGACTGTGGCCACTCTCAGCTGGAACTGATTTGAGTCCCTTGACTGACTGTGGCAGTAACCCCTGACTAACCATGTAGCCCATGAGTTTTAGTGAGAGGAGTATGCGGAGACAGTTGGTGAGTGGTGCCCTGTGTGTCAGAAGTGGAAATACTCATCACGGCCGGGATGAGGTAGAGAGAAAGTAGTGGCACAAACTTTTGCACAGCACATGAGATGTTTGACTTCCTTCCTGCACTGCTGTACATTGTTTCTATTTGAGATGCCTGCATTGATCCAGGTGGCCATGTTGGTGGAGGCTGGCTGAGTCTGGTGTGGTCACTCATTGCCAGTTAGCAGCAACCAGCATTACCCTCCTGTGTTTTCTCCCCTTTATTGTGTCCCCCAGCGCCTCCAGGTTCCTGGAGAACTGAAATGCTAACTTGCCTTTGTGGGTGGATTTCCATGGGATAACAGGTCACAGGTCTCAGTGTGGAGGGTATTTCCTAGTTTGCAGAGGCTAAATCAGTATTAAAAGGAATTTTAAATATGATTCAGTGGCATGAATAGTACAAGATTCTGGCAGTGATGAGCATTTCCACTCCTTCTGGCACACCACTCCACAGGAAGGGTTCCATACAGGCTGATAACATGTTTTGAAAAGTGGAAGACGGTGAAAGAGAAAAGTTGCCATGGGCCATGGTTAACGGCACCAAGAATCTCACTCAAAAACACTTTGCCTGAAAATGAGAAAATCTAAATTCAAAATGCTCCAGTAGAGTTTCAACCTTCTTACTGTTGTTGTGAGTAATATGTATTGTTGAATCTATTTTGGTTTATGTTTAATCAATATTTCATTTATGCAGATGGACTACTGTGTAGATCAAGGAGTCAGTTGTTGAACTGTAAAATGAATGTTACCAATGATTTATAAATGAATAAAAATGACATGAGTAGTGAATGAATATTTGTCCCAGTACTTGGAGTGGAATCATTAATACAAAAAAAATTGGAATAAGTAATTATAGTGAATATTGCTTTCAGGTCGGTTTTTGAGTAGGGGACGGGTCTAGGTGACCACAGGCAGTTGACCATTTGGTAAGGAAATTTTTAGAGAAACTACTTTTATTTTAAAGAAGTAGTAGTTTGTGTATGATTTATTGAGCCTGACTTTTGAGGAGTGGTGATTTGATTTCCACTCTGACTTTATTTAAAAGAAAGAAAGGAACCCTGCCTTTGAGGAGAATTACACTCAGCTCTCTCTCTCAGAGCTGTGGAGAGTACTTCCATTCAGACAGTCCTGTGGCAAACTCCTTTTCACAGTGGTCAGTTGCTGTAATCTGACATTTAAAGGTCCAGCTACTTTTGACAGCTGTGTCAGATAAGTACTTAAGGAAGGAAGATTGGAAGATACTGTTTTTGGCATAGATCTGGGTAGGTGAGAGAAATGTGGTCTGGAAGGGCTTGGAGGGGTGGTCTGGTCTGGTCTGGTCCGGTCCGGTCCCGTCGGATTGTAGTTGGGTGGTGGGGAAGTTGTTGATTTCAGCATAGGTTCGGTTAACAGTTTGTCAGGACCTACACTAATTATCTAACTTTTCCTAGGTGACAATTTTACCTAATTTCATTGGAACCCTCTGATTTCTGTTTTTTAATTAAAATGAAGACTTCTGGAAGGTTCCAGATATAGACAAGTTGTCCAATGGGATCCTAAGGTTTTGCAGGTGATTGCTCCAGATCCTGTGATGGGGAATCTGCAGGGTCTCCATGCACAAGTCCCATTTAGGGTAGTTTCTCGCCACCATATTTTCAAATCAAAGTTCAACAGATGACTGCTGTTGCATTTTTCGCTGTTGCATTTTTCGCTGTTGCATTTTTCGCTGTTGCATTTTTCGCTGTTGCATTTTTCGCTGTTGCATTTTTCGCTGTTGCA